>OZ034977.1:19969629-20504629 GCA_964030785.1 Siderastrea siderea
TAGTGTTTCTTGTGAAAGATCCTTCTCTGCTCTGCGTCGTGTGAAGCTATGGACACGTTCTTCAAAGACAGAAGAACGCCTTAGCGGCCTCGCAATGATGCTTATTCATTGTGGAATCAACTACATGCCAACGCCAAAGGATATTAAATTTTAAATTATAATATATTTTATGAACGAAAATCAAACTGGAGACATCTTTTATAGGTTAGTTAGCCAAACATCATGCAGTATTGTGGAATGTTTTGTGTACAGTGGAACTTCGATTTAACGGACATCTATATAACGAACTCTTCGGTATAACGAACTGTAGTGTTCATTACTATTTTAGGATGAATTCCTTAGTCATTAGATAAGCGATTATCACTGGATGGAATACCTTAACCGGAATACCTGGAACGCGTATAGCGAACGTTTTGACCAGTACGTAATCGCTAACGACAACAAAGATGAAAAGAAAATCGTGGCCACGTTTTTGATCACGATAGGCAGCAAGACCCACAACCTTCTCAGAGACTTGCTGGCCCCAACAAAACCGTCTGAAGTAAAGTTTACAGAGCTGGTGAAAACACTGAGATACCACTACGAACCGAAACCAACCGTCATAGCTGAAAGGTTTCACTTCCACAAGCGTGAACAACACGAGGGGGAAGGTGTGGCCGAGTACAGTGCAGCGTTAAAAAGATGCTCAGAACATTGTGCGTTTGGTACGTTCTTAGAGGAGGCTTTTCCAGACCGATTTGTCTGTGGCCTTAGAAACAAGCAGACCCAAAAAAGGCTTTTGGCACAAAAATGTCTCACATGGAAAAAGGCAGTGGAAATTGCGTTGGCAACGGAAGTGGCTCAAAAGCAAGCCAACACGTTCAGGAATGCACCCGCAGATGGTGAGATAAACTACGTAAAGCCACTGCATCAGCAAAAAACCTTCCAAGCCGAAAAAGCCATGTTTCCGTTGTGGTGAGGACCACGTTCCACAAAAATTCCAATTTAAAGATGAAACGTATCGGAACTGTAACGATAAATACTCATAAGGGTTTGTATAGACCTACTCGTTTGCCTTTCGGAGTGTCCTCTGCGTCGGCAATTTTTCAGTCAAAAATCGAGTAAGTTCTCCAGGGCATTCCAATGGTAGTTTATAGGGTAGACAATATTTTAGTATCGGGGAAAATGATCAAGAGCATCTAGATCATCTTAATGAGGTTTTAATGAGGCTGGAAAGCGCTGGCTTGAGGTTAAAGCTGAGCAAATGCAAATTCATGCAGCCTACTGTTGAATATTTGGGTTCTCGTATTGATGCCCAAGGCTTGCACTCGATCGAGAAAAAGGTCGAAGCCATCCGTAATGCGCCGGCACCCGAAAATGGACATTAATTGAGGTCGTTCCTCGGCATGATAAATTATTGTACCAAGTTCATTAGCAACTATTCGACCATCACTCGTCCGTTAAACGAGCTCAACTGAAAGATGGAGTTGAATGGAGATGGTAGGAGGATCAGGAAAGGGCGTTCAAACAACTAAAAGACAAATTATCGAGCGCGCCAGTTTTGATGCCTCGACAAAGATGCCTCGCAGTACGGAGTCGGAGCAGTCATATCGCACGTGCTACCATCCGGAGAAGAGCGCCCGATCGCCTATGCTTCACGCACCTTGACCAAAAGCGAACGAAATTACGCGCAAATCGAGAAGGAAGCGTTAAGCATAATTTTTGGAAAAAAGAAATTCCACCAATACTTATATGGAAGAAAATTTCTGTTAGTCACGGATCACAAGCTGTTGACCACGTTGTTAGGGCCCAAGAGCGGAATCCCACTTTAGCAGCAGCAAGGTTACAAAGATGGGCATTGTTACTTGCCGCATATCAATACGATATTGAATACCGTTCAACTGCAAAGCACGGAAATGCCGATTGTTTATCCCGTTTGCCCATACACATCGACAAGCCAGACGAAGGAGTCGATGAAGTCAAACTCATCAATTTGCTACAAATTGAATCTCTGCCATTAAACGTCGATCACTTCGTAAAACGAAACAAACAGATCTGATTTTGTCGATGACAAGTTGGCCTGATTAGCAGACCACCCCGGAAATCACGCAGTATTTCAACACACGTCACGAAATCACGGTCAAAGATGGTTGTTTGTTATGGGGAATTCGCGTGTTAGTTCTTCCGCAACTTCGAAAACGTGTGCTGATCGAATTACACACAGGGCATCCCGGAATAGTCAGAATGAAGTCACTCGCAAGACTTCACGTCTGGTGGCCGAACCTCGACAAAGATATAGCCACGGTTGTTCAGCGATGTGACGATTGCCAAAAGTCACGCATCAAGTCACAGCAGGCACCCTTAAATCCGTGGGATTAGCCGAAAATGCCATGGCAGAGGATTCACCTCGATTCCGCAGGACCGTTCATGGGAAAGATGTTCTTAATTATCGTCGATAGTCATTCCAAGTGGCTAGAAGTAGAATTGATGCACAGCATCACGAGTGAAGTAACGATCGAGAAACTTTGAGAAATGTTCGCTCGGTACGGCATTCCGCAGCTACTAGTAAGCGATAACGGTCCCCAATTCACTTCGCAAGAGTTTTCCGATTTTGCAAAGGTAAATGGTATCAAACGCACGCTTGTTGCTCCATATCACCGTCGTTCAATGGCCAAGCGGAACGTTTTGTTCAAACATTCAAGCATTTTTTTAAAGCAATTTTTCTAAGCAATTTTTTTTAAGGCGGAGGGAAGCAACTCGATTAAGCAAAGTTTAGGTCGATTTCTGTTCAGTTATAGAACAACGCCGAATAGCACGACAGGTCAAACGCCCGCGGAGTTATTTTTGAATCGTAGATTAAGAAAGAGATTAGATTTATTGTGCCCTGATCTCAGTCGAAAGGTGTTTGACAAGCAAGTCGAGCAGAAATTCAGACATGAAAAAGTCAGCAAGGAACGAGAGAACAGGTTATAGCGCAAAACTTTAGAGGAGAGCCCAGATGGCTGGAGGGCACTGTTGCGGAACAAACAGCTCCTGTCTCCTATAAAGTTCTCGTTGAAGACCAGCTTTGGAAACGGCGCGTTGCCCAGATGCACAAGAAACACGCATATTTTATGCATCGCACCGCAGATCTTAGTGTTACCGTTTCAAGCCATGCGGTTAATCAAGACAATGTTGACGTCGAGCCAACAACACATCCACGCGAAACTGCTACACGAGAACCAACCGAAACTCAAAGCAGCGAAAATAGCAGCGATGCGACAGCACAAGCGATTGCACCAGCGCAACCTCAAACAAAATATGATATTTAGAATAAGTGTGGGGGAATGTAGTGTTTATTACCATTTTAGGATGAATTCCTTAGTCATTAGATAAGCGATTATCATTGGATGGAATACCTTAACCGCAATCATGTGATTATACCACTATATATCATTGGAAATAGCTTTGAATGATTCAGTCTAACAACGCAGTTATGTAAAGCACTTGTCTGTCCTCACTGCGTACTCTATTGTAGTACACCGAACCCATTTACCCATATAACGAACCAATTTGCCCAGTCCCTTGGCACTTCGTTAAATAGAAGTTCCACTGTACTAGTGCTGGGATATACGGTATGTTTCAAATTAACAGGACCTCGGAAATAATGTTGTAGGCACTGAAAACACCTGCCTTTTCACACTTATTCCAAGTCGATTTTTCGGAGACATATCTCATGACAAATACTAAAAATAGCGTTTGGGAACCTCCAAATTTGAAAATTTTCTGGGGGAGGATACCCCCAGACCCCCCTACAAGGCTTGTGCCTTAAGCACTCTTCGGCACTCGCCAGAGTGCCCCCCCCCCCCCCCCCTTTACAAAAAACCTAGCTACGGCCCTTAAGCCTAGCTGGTTGTCGGTGCATTTATCATTGCTGGAAGTAAAAAAAACAGCGAATATTAGTTGGGTTGTGATGTTCAGTTCGGTCAGTTCGCGCTATTGAAAGGCGTAGTAATTCTGTGTCTGCGAGGGTAATCAAATTTCGCAAAAATTTTCCTGAAAAATTTGAATGTAAGCAACCCTTTTTTCGCAATTTGTTAACTCAGTGGAATTTGCAAAACTAAGTTGATTATCAACTTAGCGTTCCGTCAATAGCGAACGGTCTTCACTTGTATACTTTCCACGGGGGGTAATTTTCTTTTCAACTCAGGGTTCACTTGCACGCCGATCCAGAACAGCTTACAGATTTTTTCTGGTAGCCTTCCAGAAGTGTTTACGATCTATATTAGTCGGCCTTCACTTTTGTTAAACAGAGCCTACGCAGCCGTTATTTGGGTCGTCACGAAGGAGCGTTGCGTGATGACCCAAATGCAGAGGAGACTACATTGAGTAGAAACTGTGGTACCGGTGCACGTGCGACATATTTTTAATTTCCGACATCGCCTGCGTGCAGACATGAATTATTCCCTCCGGCAATTCGTGTATATGTACGGAGGCTACGAACGTGAATTAACTTCTGTTCCTTTTTCGTCTTTCCTCTCTGTTTCGTTTTATTTCTTTTTCGTTTTGTTTCGTTCCATTCGATTCCGTGTTCGCAGGTAAACAAATTACACCTTCTTTACAAATTAATGGAAGCACTGCTTTAAGATCCGAACTTGATTTAGGAAGTTACCTTACGCTTTATGCTTCCTGTTACCAAATGAGTCGATTTGCTCAAGTACGCCAAACAGACGCTTGTGATTACAGCAAAAACGTTTTTCACGTGCATATATAAGCTTCACAGATGCTGCCCTGCCTCCACAGGCCCATTGAGTATGGATAAGCAGGGGTATATCAACTGCATGACAGCGGTTGGAAGCAATTTATTAGTGCCCCTTTTAAGCAGAGATTTTTAAAACGCGAACTTTGAAATTCACAAGCCAACTGACGACCGCTTTTGTTTTCTTGCTGACAATCATAGTTAGTATCGATCTCAGACGTTTTTTTAAGGGGGGCGGGGGCTGGTTCGCTCCATGGACCATTGAGTTTGAAAAGAATGATCACATGATCACAAATTCGATGACCACAAGCTGACCCCAAGGTCTGTGAACTTGAAAATACGATGAATGAATCTCAGCTCGCAATCATCATAAATACTCTCAAATAACGCCGTTCCTGAAATAAAAGGTCGCCCTATACTAGTTGTAAACATAACCGAAAAGTGTTATTGCGGGAAGAAATATTACGGCGAGTAAAAAAATTCATTCATCGAAAGTTCAGTGTTGCCGATCTTGGCCGATCTTCTAGTTCATAAACTTGTGATCACGTGGTTATTTTTTTCAAACCGCGGAATGAAATCAATGGTCCATGAAGGGAGCTTAAAAAACCCTTCTCAAGGGACGTGTGACATCCGATCGTACATCAACAGCTAACCTGCGTGCCAAAAATTCCAGAAACCTACAACGTCATCGAAATCTATCACTCATTGTGGGCGACCTTGACCTTTTGACCCCACTGAGCTGAGCTTCTAAAGAACCGATGCTGTGATTTGAAAGTTAGCAATTTCAGAGATTCCCTACTTTAGAGATTCCCCGTTTTAGAGATTCCCTATTTTAGAGATTCCCCGTTTTAGAGATTCCCTATTTTAGAGATTCCCAGTTTAAGAGATTCCCCGTTTAAGAGATTCCCTATTTTAGAGATTCCCTGTTTAAAAGATTCCCCGTTTTAGAGATTCCCTATTTTAGAGATTCCCTGTTTTAGAGATTCCCTATTTTAGAGATTCCCCGTTTTAGAGATTCCCTATTTTAGAGATTCCCTATTTTAGAGATTCCCCGTTTAAGAGATTCCCTATTTTAGAGGTTCCCCGTTTTAGAGATTCCCTCCTTTAGAGATTCCCCGTCTTAGAGATCCCCTATTTTAGAGATTCCCCGTTTTAGAGATTCCCTATTTTAGAGATTCCCCGTTCTTCCTTCCCTATTCCCCGTTCCTCGATTCCCCGTTCCGGCTTTTAGAGATAGCCCATGTTGAAAGGCTTATGAAAGCTTTGTTTGCTCGTAATTGTCTTAAAAAACAAATAAACCACACTTTTCCATTGTCTGTACTCTTACTGATCATAGAAATAACGCCATAAAATATTCAAAACTTTGCAGTGAACACACTCGACTGCGGCTCCTGGGTCTATTCGAGTTTTAAACATTTTATGACCTCATTTCTATGATCAATAAGAGTGCTGACAATTACGAAAAAGTGCGGTCAATTTGTTAAATAGACTACAGAGACAAAAATTTTCAAGTACGAGCTAGCGGCTCACATTGAAGACTCAATTCAATGATTTTTCTTCTCTGGCTAAGCGATTGTTGGTTTGTATCAGGAGCCCATTACCCAGAGCGTCCAACTTCCATACTACGTCTGTGAAACGGCATTTTCACAAGTAAATTTATTTTTAGATAAGCTTTTCCCGCGAATTGGTTGAAATAGCCAATCAAAAAGCGGTTGCGTAATTAATAATAGACTGGGTACGAAACTAAGGCAACTTGTCCACGCTGGAAATAAACATAACGGATACCAGTGACCAGTGAGCAATCTTTATCGGAGTGTTCTGACATTATTTCAAGCGATGATTTTAATATTTACAAGGGACGTAGTGGCTTAGATTTAATGCAGACGTCATCGGAAAAAGTTATTTTCGCGGGAAAGGCTTATCTTAAGATAAATCTACTTGTAAAAACGCCGTTGCACGAATTTATGACAGTTGGACGTTCCGGGTAATTGGCTCCTGTTTGTATACAATGCTTTTCAGGACGCTTTGGTAGTCGTCTGGTGTTCTTAATACCAGAATAATTGGTTTGTTAGCTTGTCTAGGTGGGTAAGAACTCAGTCTCCAATTAAGCGCATTTCTACATGATTTTTTTATTCGGTCTGCTGCTCCGATCAATATCTATTTCCTTCACAACAGAACAACAGAAAATTAAGATTTATTATCACGCCCGACACATGCTACTAACTACACTAATTCACTTGAAAAGAAAAACTATATTACGTCTTTTGCCAGTCAGGCACGAGAGAGTGCGAGTTACTACCAATCGCGGACACAGCCCTGGTGAGGAGAAAAAGCGAGACCATTTAAGTGCCTGGTGAATTAATAACAAGTGCAAACAACATACGGTTCACATTGTGGTGTTGACCTCCTTCCTACCCCGGATGCCACCTTTGAGATACCACGACGGCAAAGTCAATAGCAGGAAAAAGGAAAAGAAAAATAAACCCCCTTTTAAGACGGGTCTATACCAGTGAAAGATTTATTCAACAGAAACCTTTAACCCTGGGAATTTAGTTGGTGATCACCTCTCGACATGTTGTGACGCAAATATCCAGGTAACGTAATTTTATAAACGCGCGACATTTCTTTATACTACATTGTAAAATACTGAAAATGCGAGGGCTGTAGGAGAATTCAGAGGTTTATTCCTAGCAACTATGGTTTGGCTTGAAGTTCTTGCGGGTTTTCAGTTTTGTTATATGTATTTTTGGCTAGTTCGAAAACAGAAAAATGTTAAGAATTCAGTAGCTCTTGAACCTGTTAAGGGCGGTGGGTTCTTATTCAAAGGGTAAAGGTTATGGCTATGGCGAAAACGCAGATCTTAGCAAGGGTTATGAGAATCTAAATACAAAGAAAGTGTGGCATGTTCTTTCCAAATTTAAGCTCAATTATCCCTAAAAAAGACGTGGTTACCTTCAATTTCTTTTCGGATTCTGATAGCCTTTGCTAAGATCTGCTTTTTCCACAAAGTCATAAACCGCGCAAAAAGAAACCCGAATATCCTGAAATGCGCAGTAAACCCAAGGGTTTCTTGTTTAAGCTTATGCTTCCTGAGCTTGTGTTTATTTGATAAGTTGTGACCAGGCCCTAGGCCCTTGGATGAAGTACAAGTGCAGATGATTTTTCTCTTTAACCTTATTTACACAGGGAGATTCTCATAAATTAATGACATGTACTATTTTCTTTAGAATTTTGTATTTCCTTCTTTAATGAAAAAATATAACTTTATTGAAGGGACTTTTGCATTTTAAAGCCATTTACGTGTTCTGTTATTGATGTTGATTTCTTATTGGCCAATTTTGGTGCTTTTCGGAGGATCCGGAAAAATTAATAGCTCCAAAATGGCTGATCCAAGATGGCCGCCGTTTGAGAAAGTGACGTATTTCTTATGTCACATGACGTCATCAGCCAAGGTTGCAGACTCTAAGGAAATTTTTTGGACGTCTTATCTGCTAAATTTCGTAGCTTCGAATCCCACCGCCCCCCCCCCCCCCACACACACACACACACACACGCCCCGCTCTCAGAAGGCCAAAAAAGCCCGGTCTGAATGGGGTAAAATACTGCTGTTTATTTTAACATTTCAGTTCACTATCTCGATAACAGCGCTACAGCTCCAATTGAATAATTAAATAAACATCAATCAACTAAAATATTGGTGACCACTTTCTTTACGTGCATAGTATGTTTTTTTTTCCACACTCAAGTAACAAGTTAGACTGATCCAAAACTAAAAATGGGTATCAATTCTTCTTTTTCATGTTAATTGTACTACTCTTCTAAAATAACAGGAGTAGTAGCTGTATTTAGACGCTTTGAAAGGTTTAGTTTTAAGGGTCATTGTCAGAGAAAACCGGGCAAAATAAAAAAAAAACCTCAACGGAAGAGGGTCAGCAAAAATACTTCATACTAACACTACTGATAGTTTAGATGGACTAACGGACAAATATACTGAAGATAGCTCTTTATCTGTTCTGGTGTTAGAAATACAGGCATCAATTCCTGTGACCCCCATGGGCGCCCCTTCTACACCTAAATTTGGCCAAGTTTCGTACGTCTCTGAAAACCTTTAATTTTAACGAATGAAGTTCACATTTTCTGTGTGGTACAAACCATCACAGAAGAGGTTGTTCAAACCCTGACAAGTGGAATAAGTCCACTTCCTATTAAACAGCTTTACGTTTAGACACATAAATCTCGTATCTGCAAACAAGCACGAAACAGGCCATTTTTGAGTTGATCTAGAACACGCAACTATAGCTGTAGAAAATTGTCCATAGCTAAATGACACTCTCCGACCTTCCCTCTATCAAAATCAATAATAGTCTTTTTGGGTCATTGAAAGGGCAAGATGCTGGAGTACTTACAATTCTCCACGGTACTCGTTTTTGGCTTCAATTAAACAAGCGAATCAGTCTATACTTTCTTTAAGCTCATAGTGAATCTTTCTCTCCGTTAATCCACAGTAGAATATACTCCAGATATTACCTTAACTCCCAAGAACTTGCAAAACATCCCTACGTTCTTTTTAAGTGATACAACGGATGAACCGAACGCTCAACTGAGAAAATAAACAAAACGACACCACCTTGGAAATCCAGGACCTAGAGGGGACTGGGAACTACCTGATCTAACTTTGAGGCGCACAACGGCAAAAACCGCATGGGAATCAAGGATGTTAAGGTTATTGAGACAATCTCATAATACTCAAACGTTTTCGGAATTTGTTTCGGGGAAATACAATTTTAAATATTAAACTTTAAGCTTTTTGGTACGATTTTAAAGTAGAGACTGGGAATTGCCTTCCAGACGTAGAAAGGTACAACTGAACTAGAATTGAATAAAAGTGAAAGTTGTGGTAAAATTTTGGTAATTACACTATGACAAAAATACATGATTTTCCATGCATCTGATTAGGCCAGCGACATGCACTCTTCAAATCCCCTTACTAGTATGCACAGCAGTAGTGCACTCCAGGGGGATTTGGGAGGATCAGGCAGACTTCCATATATCAGGTGAAAATAGCATTTACTTCAATCTGCAATAACCTGCCCTGCGAAATAAACTCTATGCCTTTTATAAGATTTCACTGGTCTTCGCGTATATGTGATCCCTGGGTGGAAAAGGTTACGGGAGTACAGGACAAACACTTCAGCAAAACAACAGAGAAAATAAAAGCAAGCAGTTGCAAAGCTACTCCGTTGAGAAAAGACCAGCCGCTCCAGGGCTGGGCTCTGAAATTGCAAAGGAAGGGGCAAAGAGTAGCTGAGAGTGTTAAGGTGGTGTTCCACAGAAAAACAGAACTTTGTGGCAAACTTCTACCATCATTTTTATAGGTACTTCACGCCCTGAATTCAATATGAGTCTTTTCAGGTCACATGTCATGTTAGTTAATGATTAACTAGCCTCTAAGTTAGAAAACGTGATGTTCATGGTAACAACGATAACTCACTAATGCACGGTAAGAAAAGCATCAAACCAACACTAATGTGTACAGAAATAGCGTGATTGTGCAATAAACCTCAAAAATTGGCCAGTTTTCCTTCATTCGATTTTTAATTTTTTTCCCAGAACATGAGGTAACAGGAAATAATTATAGGACAAAGAATTGCTTAATGGGACGTATTTCAAACCTATATACACTTTTTTAGGTTCATTGCACCAAGAAAAAGGTGCTTTAATATTGATGAAAAATTTCAGAACAATAGGTTAAAATGCAAGGGAGATATCATTGTTAAGGGTACCATTATTCCAAGAAATTCTGTTTTTCTAGAAAAAACGGTCTTAAAGATAAGGGAACGGATTCTGGACAGTTTATCCGTGTCTCACTATCGTAAAACTATTGTCAAATTCAAGTTGCCACACTAAAATACATGCTGAATGGTAATTCGATGCAAAAGCCATCGCTGCTGTGAGATTTCGGTCATGTTTTGTCGGCTAAAACTCGGACATCGATCAGGACCCTCTCCTCAGTCAGGTGTTTCTCCACAGTAGTACCAGATGTCTTTTTACAGAGAGGCGGGGGGAGGGGAAGTGTTCTTATTGAGGTTTGTTTGTGAGCATTTAATAAAAGTAAACAACTGATTTTACGGCCGTTGCTATGGAAAAAGTCACATACGTCCGATTAGACTTCTTACATTTCACTGCTTTAATGTTGGAAATCGAGTGAGATTATTTCAAGACAGCATTCCCAAGTGTTGAAGGTTACAATTTTGCCATTTAAAAAAAGTGACTTTTACAACCGAACATCACCTTTTTTGAGTAGAAGACCACATTAAGAATTTCTTACTGGAAAAATTTAATAAGGAGTCAAAATAGGTAACTATATAATAAAACAATGTTTTACAAAGTAAGTTTTCAAACAGTGTGATTTACCCTCTGGTGAATGCTCATTTGCGTAAACAAACGAGTTTAAATTGAAGCCGGGTCTTAAAATTTTCACACTACTGAAAATGTCACTTCATATATTCATAATGTCTTAACCCTCGGACGTACAAGCAAAGTCACCCCCCCCCCCCCCCCACCGTGGAACAAGTAAGGGGGGGTTGATGGAACCCCCCATGGGTTTTCGTTATGTTACAATTTTTTTAAAAAGATTTCATCTCTAGTAGAAAGCCTGTGATATGCTTTACAAGATGAGGTACATATAATGGGTTGCCGCGCTGCTGGGGGCCTGTGACGTCATTCAAAATGACTGCCATATTAAGCGCCATCTTGGATTTTACCGAAAATTAGAAATTGTCAAAAAACGTTACAAATTGGAATCTTTTGACTCTGGACATGTAGAATATGACATAATTAAACACTTTGCTGCTTTTTGTTGACATTTTTTTTGCATTTTCCACCTAAAAAAGGCAAAAAACACGAATTTTTCTTCAAAAATGGCTTTACCACCTGCTATTTATGACGTCATATCTCGTAACCATAGCAACCGATTCGCACCATCCTCGTGTCAAAATGTGTCTTTGGGACATACGCACAGCTACTGAAAACGGCAGGTCTAGATGATAACTCGTCTCGGAAAAATTCCAGGAAAACCTTATGGGGGTGGCATCCAGCCACCTTGTACACTGGAGGGTTAAAAAATAAAATAACTGCAATGGGAAGTAGATTAACAAAAGAATAGAAGGATTTTAGATCAACAGACTAATCAATCACTGTTTAAAACTGGCAGCTAGTAACGTTCTGGCTAAATTGAAGAAACTCACTGTATTGAATTACTGAGTTGGTAGGTTTGACCGACTACGTGATCACCACACTGTAGTTTCGATGTTAATAAGGACAGATTAGAGAAAGAGGCTAAGTACAACGGTGGAACTGTCTAATATTAAACAAGCCATAATACTAGAGTTTCAATCCTCTTGGTTGTAATCCAGTAGAAGAGGAATTTAGGACGAGATTGGTGACGTTAGTATGCCGATGACTCACGGAAATCTGCTGATCATTGTACAAGCTTTGATATCGCGTTGGCGGATCCAATCTAAACTAATCCGATGCTTCTAATAAATGCGCATATGTCTACCATTGCTAAAGGAAACAAAGAAGACCCAGTAAAAGTGGCAAAATAAATGAGAGTCGTGAGAGAAGAGTGGAAAACTTTGTTTCTCCCCAGATCAACAGCGAACAGCAAAGCAAATTTCAAATTATTTTTCAAGAGTCGCTGCAGTGCAATGCTGCTGGTGAGCACCTCGCTCAGGAGGCAGAACGCATTCGAAAGTGCGACATTCAAGCATTGGAAACAGAACAGCAGCTCAAGAATTAGAGGCAGCGGTATATGGTCAAGTCGATTTAGAACACCCAATTGAATTGAGTGGCCAAGAATTGTGCAGTCTTGCAAAGGAAAGCTGAAAACAAAGTTTAAGATTAAAAAACGCAAAGAAATTTGTTATCACTTTGGATTAAACACTGAGGGACTCATTGGTAGAAAGAAGTCATACATAGGGCCAATCGAAGAAATAGAGAAGAAAGGAATTCGCGTGCGTTACGAAAATGAAAATACCACGTACAACTGTAGTAGTAAGGCTCACTAGGTAACTAAACAATTTTTGTTTCATGCAATAGAAAGCATCAGTAGTTTTCTTCTTGTTAACAGTTAATGGATTATTTTAGTCAGAAAATAGCATTTCAAACTTAATCCAAGTGAATGAAGACATCATTCTCTAGTCTCTAGTGGATTCAAAATTGCTATCAAAAATAAGAAACTGTCCTGTTCAATCTCTTAGTTGTACAGTTCAACTCCCAGCCAACCATGCATGCACCCAGTTAACTAGGGAACCTATCAGAGGGCACGACTGCTAAGAATCCGTAAAGAAGGAAATAGTTTAGGGATCATACGTACACGAAAACCAGTGAAATCTTATAAAAGGCATAGAGTTTATTTCGCAGGGCCGGTTATTGCAAAGAAAAACGATTCCAAGCCACGTAGAACTGTAATAAAGACACCTGATTAACAATTGAATTTTTGGTTTTATTTGATATACTGCAAATGGATCTACAAAATGAGAAAAAAAGGTGTTGTCCGGAGAAGATTAAAGTAAATGCTATTTTTACCTGATATATAGAGGTCTTCCTGATCCTCCCATATCCCCCTGGAGTGCACTACCGCTGTGCATACTAGTAAGGGGATTTGAAGAGTGCCTGTCGCTGGCCTAATCAGATGCAGGGAAACTTAAGGAACATAATGTATTTTTTCATAGTATAATTACCAAAATTTTGCCACAACTTTCACTTTTAGTCAATTCTAGTTCAGTTGTGCCTTTCTACTTCTGGAAGGCAAATCCCAGCTTTTACTTCAAAACGTACCATAAAGGTTAAAGTTTAGCGTTTAAAATTGTATTTCCCCGAACAAATTCCGAAAACGTTCGAGTATTAAGGGATTGTCGCGATAACCTTAACATCCTCGAATCCCATGCGATTTTTGCCGTTGTGCGCCTCAAGTTAGATCAGCTAGTTCCCATTCCCCTCTAGGTCCTGGATTTCCAAGATCGCGTCGTTTTGTTTATTTCTTCAGCGGAGCTTTCGGTTCATCCGTTTTGTCGCTTAAAAAGAACGTAGGCATGTTTTGCAAATTCTTGGGAGCTCAGGTAATATCTGGAGTATATTCTACTGTGGATTAACGGAGAGAAAGATTCAATATGAGCTTAAAGAAAGTATAGACTGATTCGCGTGTTCTTGTAGCCAAAAACGAGTACCTTGGAGAATTGTAAGTACTCCAGCATCTTGCTATTTCAATACCCAAAAAGATTATTATTGATTTTGATAGAGGGAAGGTCGGAAAGTGTCATTTAGCTATGGACAATTTTCTACAGCTATAGTTGTGTGTTCTAGATCAACTCAAAAATGGCCTATTTCGTGCTTTTTCGCATATACGATAAAAAAGCAATGCTGATTCAACGGTAGGGAAACTGTATATTTACCAATATTTCAAAAGGCACAACCTTTCTTCTTCTTCTTCTGTAAGACCCTGAAGAAGAAAGGCTGTGCCTTTTGAAATATTGGTAAATTTACAGTTTCCCTACCATTGAATCAGCATTGCTTTTTTATCGTACTTGGTTCTTTATTTTTTGCTGGTTAGATCCTTTACCACAGGATCCGGTACTTTTATTTTGTTACGGTGGTCCATGCAAAGTTTACTTTTTCGCATATATGAGATTTATGTGTCTAAAAACGTAAAGCTCCTATTCAGACCGAGATTTTTTGGGTCTTCCGGGACCAGGGGGGTGCTGATTCGGTCCCCACCTCTTAACTCCGAGAATGTTAAAGCTATCACAACTAAACTTGGAGGGCAGATAATACATCCGAAAATGTTTCCTTTGAGGTCTGCAACATAAGCTGATGATGTCACATGACGTAACAATGACGTCAAGTTCTGAAATGGCGGCTATCTTGGATCCGCCATCTTGGATTTCTTGATTTTTCCAGAACCTTTGAAATTTGCCAAAATTGACCAAAAAGTAATTTGAATCTATCAAAGAACACAAAAATGCCTCCCGGTCTGAATAGGGTTAATACAGTGTGGTTCTATTCCACTTGTCAGGGTTCGAACAACCTCTTCTGTGATGGTTTGTACCACACAGAAAATGTGATCTTCATTCGTTTAATTTAAAGGTTTTCAGAGACGTACAAAACTTGGCCAAATTTAGGTGTAGAAATGGCGCCCATGGGGTTCTCAGGAAGTGATGCTTGTATTTCTAACACCAGAACAGATAAAGTGCTATTTCTAGTATATTTGTCCGTTAGTCCATCTAAACTATCAGTAGTGTTAGTATGAAGTATTTTTGCTGACCCCCTTCCGTTGAGCTTTGCCCGGCTTTCTCTGACATTACGACTCTTAAAGGACACCCCTCTTTGAGTACTCTCACAAGTGATATTTAAATAATTTTCAAAACTGAACGACCAGTCAAGGCTTGGTTAAACAATAAACGCCAAAGAAAGAGACCAGCGACTTCGGTCACAGCTTTATGTAATGCTGTGTAACGTTCGCTTTGTTTTATTTTTCATTTTTCATCATAGTACTAGGTAAAATATTGTCAGTTGCAACCTTTGATGGTATCGATGAGTCAACCTCGTTCCCAGCGTCTCTCCGGCAACGAGGTTGTCGATGAGTAATCAATGCAAGCCATGATTAATCGATGATATCAATGACAATCAATGATCGACTGCATTGTGGCCTATCGATCAATCATCCATTACTGTTTGATTATCGGCAGTGATCAATGACTAATCAACTGATTAACCACGATTACTCGATTTCTCATTGATTTCATTAGTAATTCTCATGCTACGTTTTCATCGTAATTGTAGTACTCGTGTATAATAACAGGAACTGATTAGCCGACTGTATTGTGATACACTAAATTGCACGAAATGTGTTGCATATGCTTTTAAACTATGGCAATCTGCATACAAGACAATTTGATATTGAATACACCTCCTCATCCATGTTTATCCATGTTTAGTTGAGTATTACTTTTTCATCTTACACAGCACCTCTCCCGCACGAATCAGTCTTCCGCTACCATCAAACAGGCCAGGCCACCGGTAGCATGCAATCTCCTCTCCGGGATTTTGGCCGGCATATGACTTGCCACTTGCGCGCATGTAAGGGCTGCTGTGATATCCCATTTTCTTGTGAATCTTTTGTAGGTATAGGGACTGGTACTCAATCTTTAGAGCCGGAACCTGAGTTACCATTCGCCATGCCAGCCGGATGCCCTGGTGTATGTATGAAACCATTAGATAGTCACTCAGCAAGGCATAATCCGGTGAAAGCCTACCATTTTTCCCAGATTATTCCCTCGACATCCTGAAAGAGATTGGTAATGCTTTGATTAACTGCAACGCTAAAACAACAACACCACCAACAACAAAACCAAATTCAATACCCTCCCAATGTTTGTTACATCTCCTGGCAAGGGATCACATTCCTATTGTTTCCTTATATTTCATGTCATAAGTTCGCATAATGGAAACGACCACATAAATTCAGCATTTCCGCCAAAAGGAATAAAACAACTCATTTTCTTAAGTTATTTGTTGTACATTTAGAAGTAACTACAAGCACAGTATTAATCACGGTATTTTTTACTTTTCAGATGACATTTGTTCCAGAGCCCCCGGGTAAAATCATTTTCCGTACTTTAGCAAAGTTTGTTTAACAAAAAACATGCACTGTTACAAAAGGGAACTTTTCGTCAAAACTTAAACCGCACCTTTTACGGTATGTCATTTAATACTACTCGTAGAAAGTGAAAAAGAGGGAAAAAAAAACAAAAGAAAACAAAACGAAAAAAGAGAACACAATTTGAGGGGATAGTGCAAAGGTGATGGTTTCATATTACAAGATTTCACAATATGGTCGCGCTCGTCAGGCCGAGAAGGAGAACACAATACCTTTTCAACGTTAGAAATGATAAGATAGGCTAAAGAAACTCGACTGCCGGTCCCGAATACCTATTAAGTGGAATATGAATGTCTTTATAGAGAGGAGAAATATGGATTGCTTTGGCCCGATGTTTTAATTGAACCAGCGTGAAGATCTTATTGCTGAGTTTCCTGGGTGAGTTTCTCGGAATTTTTCAATCATTTCACAGAATATTACGGTATGGGAAATTCGCTTTTATTTAGAAGGATCCCACTATCTCAACTCGCTTATTTCCAATTCCCCGTTATCTCGAACAAGGAGAAATTTGTCTTGGCTTTGGTCATAAGCTTAAATATAATATTTCCAGTTATTTACTTTTGCGACGATAACCCGCTTTTCTCAACTTTGAAGAATACCAGTGTGTTTTGTTTTCACGGAGCAAAGTGTAGCCAGGCAAAGGAGAAAACAGCTTATGAAAGTCAGGACATAATTGATATATGCCTCGTTCTTTTAAACTCTGAATCCAGTCATTGTTTACAATATCCTACGAATCGATGAAAAAGCACATCCTCATTTATGAATCTACTGAAGTAGGTCTTGAATATTTTTTAACCCTTATTCTGATTTCTGAATTGTTTGCTTGAATTTCAATGATTTTATTTGGCTTCACTTAAGCTCAAGACTTAAACTTATGTGTGAATTAATTTGTTTATCACTTATGAATTGTTTGCTTGAATTTCAATAATTTTATTGGGCTTCACTTAAGCTCAAGACTTAAGCTTATGTGTGAATTAATTTTGTTTATCACTTTAATGAATTGTTTGCTTGAATTTCAATAATTTTATTGGGCTTCACTTAAGCTCAAGACTTAAGCTTATGTGTGAATTAATTTTGTTTATCACTTATGAATTGCTTGCTTGAATTTCAATAATTTTATTGGGCTTCACTTAAGCTCAAGACTTAACCTTATGTGTGAATTAATTTTGTTTATCACTCAATATTATGCATGGTTCAATTCTACCTGTTACCATCCCCCCCCCCGGGCCTACCCCTGGGGATTTGCAATTTTTTTCTCACTTGGCAGTCTATTCCCCACCCCCGGGCACACAGAAAGAGACGATTCCCCACCCCCAGGACTCCTTATCGACCACAAACACGTTGTTTTGTGTACAAAGCCTAATTGACGATATTGATTTCCGTACAATAGCAAAACCAGACGTTTTGACAAGAACTTAAACGCTTTTCTGGAGTTTATTGAATGAAGGACACTACATGCATAATATAATAAAAACATGAACAGAAAACTGAAGAAAAAACTCTACCCGCACTGGCGTACGGCTGGCAAGTAAAGAAATTTTCTTTGCCACATGTTTTATTCTAAATATAGCGCATACGCACAAGAGGCCCATGAACAAATTGATGGCAGCATTTAAAGGAGTTTTTCTTAGCTTGTTTCATAAGAACACTGGACTGAGATCTCTGTTTAACATAAAGCTGTGCATCCCTTTTTATATAGAGTCTATTTAAGTCGTCTTATTATAAATATAAACACACTGAAGAAATAATTATTTCTTTGTTTGTGACGACTACCATTCATTCGAGTACGCATCAAACGCACATTCGTTCAACAATTTAAAATAAACGTACCGTTGAACACAGATTTTAATTTTGAGATTATTCTTCTCTAAACAGTCTGCTACAAATATTCTTGGTTTTCACTGTCACGCCATAAAATATTAAAATCAAAACCAGTTGATGAAAGAAGCCAAGAATTTGTAATGTTATAAAGGATACAAAACTAAACAACTTCACCAAGTCTCAGATCTGTATGGTATTCGGTTGTTGAGTTATTTGCCGAAACGTTCGACTGAAATTTGTAGAGCTCAGTATGGAAACGCCATGTTGGTGTCCCTCGGAGGGGCACAAACATGGCCGCCGGAAATCAATGAAAACATCTGGAATTTACTTCTGTTCTTCCAGCGATTACTTTTCTCTCGTGAACTACTATACAACCACATTAATTTCTCTCCTAATGCTTTAACTGTCCAAACTGCTAAAAATCACAAGGAGAGTCAATTTTTGCACAGGAGAAAGCTTTGTCACGGACGCTGTGTTGGTGTCACGTAGGGTGAAAAGCCAGAAATTTAATATTCTGTATTTTCAAAACGAAAGACGCTACCGAGCTGAAAACTTGTGAAAAGATATATTTTTAAGTCATCTTCAACCTGGTGGGGATGTAAAATCTGAAGACCTTGCCATCTATGATTTTAGAATTTTATGACGTCACGTGAAAACCAGCAATTAGAGATTTTCAATGGAAATAGGCAATCTTCTCCACGCGGTCCGGTGCCATCATATTAACTGAGAAGTGACGTACTTTACAAGAACAACAAGAAGTTGTTTTCGATTTGTCCCGCTCCCCTACCCCGGGACAAGACCACTTCAAACAATTCCCCACCCCCGGGCTCGAAGGGCTGGACTTGGACTTGTCCCCGGGGTTGCCGGGGGGCGGGGGGGGGGGGGTGGGTGGTAACAGGTAAAATTGAACCATGCATTAGTTTCCAGAAGGCGACTGCAATTCGCCATTTTTTTTCATCTCAGTACCTACATGTATGAAATAAAAGCACTGCATTGTGGAAAGTGCTTCTTACTATTTGTCACTCATAATGGAATGTTCATGTTTTAGGAAGTTCAAATAACTACTGCATGCATTTTTTGGTTTTCTCAAAAATCATTGTATTCCAAGGGGGGGGGGGGGAATCCAGATGTAAGCAAAGGATTTTTTTTGTACAATTGACATATTTGTACTGATGTGTTTTTGCTTTCTAAAGGCAATCTGGCTTGTTTAACTGACAATTGTCTGCTGGGATTAGTTAGAACATGTTTGATTATTTGCGACTGGCTCTTTACTGAGTTAAGCAAAGGAGACTGGAGATGATTGAACATCCAGTAAACTTAAATGAGGTCCTGCCATTTTGTTGCTCATTATATCGATTGATATTCAAGTGCTTTACCTTACTCATATTACCCAATGAACCGTGCAAAGGGCGGAAGACAATTACATGTAACCACTTTTTAGACAAATGGCTAAAAGAGTTTGGATAGCTGCAAATGAGGGGTTCAGGCGATGATCTATTAATTATTTGTCAGGATTCCACAAAAGCTGCAAAGAAGAACACTTTCACGGGTGGATGCCAAAAGTTCCAGCAATAGGCACTTGTACGTCTCACGAATCAGGTGGATCACAAAATTAAAGGAAAGTATAGCTTCGGCAACAACATTTCAAAGCTGAAAGTGACAATGCTAGCAAAGTGAATGACGACTCCCTTAATAATTGGCATTGAGTATAATTACTATTCTGTTCACCCATTCTTTCTGTTCATTAATGTCACATTGGTCAAAAATTGCGTTGTGAATGCTTTAATAATGTATGTTACATACAATATTGGTTATTTGATGTTGTCAAACGAAAAACAATAACTAACTAACTAATTTGCTCTTAGACATTTTGTGAGTTCAAAAGTAAGCGTAATTTTCGCCGTCTTCTCCAGATCTGCGTAAACTTGACACAATTTAGCCCGATAGCGAACAGAACAGCCAGGTGACACGTCTGACAAATTTCAGAATTTGCAGCAAGTTGCAGAATCTTATACTGAAAATGGTTCCTTGTTAAACAGTTTTAGATGCAAAACAACAACAACAAGATATAAATAATTTGCGATCGACAATTTCACGAGCTTTGCACTACATGACAAAATAATCGTGACTTGCGTGACCACAGGTAACCAAAGCGTAATATGAGAGTTTGTATGGTGCTGAAAATCGATCGAAAATAATCGGCGGTTTAAAAACCTTACCTGTTGTGTGTTTGCTGTGTTTTTATCGCTTTTCCGAGCTTCCGGAGGCCGTTTTGGGCGATTTTCTACTTAACGGTCGATGCGACGGCATGTCACGTACTAAAGAGAGCTAAAGGTAGGAAAACGGGAATTCAAAATTGCCAACCGACACTCGAGGTCCCGATCAAAATACCCGCTAAAAATCGACTGAGTCTAAAGTCAGCGCTTTAAAACCACAACACATTTCAAAAAGGATAAATCTCCTACCTTTCTATGTGATTCAATCGTCAATTAGTTTATCTCTCGAAGTACAGCTCTGCATTAAAAACGAACTAACTTTTCGAAATCGCCGCCATCACAGGCTTGTAAGGAAAAGAGGGTCAAAACTAACGGTCAAGCCTGGGACAAAGCGCCAAATTTCGCTCCACCGGAGGACGACTTGAGTGACTTCTATGTCGCCAAATGCCAACCTCACCCTCTCTCCGGTAAGTCAAGTTTTATACCTGAATGCGACCCGCGCGCGATTTCCCGCCGAAATTTGAGCGGTACAACACTTGATTTACCGGAGAGGGGATGGGTTTGGCATTTGGCGACACTGCAACGAATGTCAAAGGGCTGTCAGGAATAATCAAGACGCCATTTTGTGCTCAGGTTGCAACAAATGGTCACATGCCAAATGTCTACATATGTCGCGCACAACTTTTCGGTACTATCTGGACAAGCCTGACCTTGAGTGGACCTGTGCTACTTGTACCTTGCCGCCACTGAGTGACTCTTTTTTCGCTGAAGACTCCACTGAGGTGCCACTGATTATAAATGCGGACTCGGAAGTCATTCATTCAACTCAAAGGTTTCAAGAGAGATTAAACGATATTATTACTGAAAATGCACAGCTAGAATCCCAAAGAAAATACGCCAGCAAAGATATATTGATGTGCCATCTAAACATCAATAGTATCCAAAAGAAATTCGAGGAACTTGCTGCAACTATTAAGAAGATTGGCGCTCATATAGCTTTTATCAGTGAAACCAAGATTGACGCGAGCTACCCGGACGCTCAATTTTCAATTCCTGGCTACGCGCTGTACCGAAACGACAGGAAAAAGGGAGGCGGAGGTATTATGGCACTGGTATCATCTTCCCTGACCAAGAAAAGGCTTAAACCTGGCAAGTATTACAAAACACTTGAACTTCTTGCGCTGGAGGTTAAGACAGACGCAGGCAATATTATTATTCTTGGAATTTATCGCCCGCCGAGAGCTTTGTGCGGCGATTACCGATTATTGCTTGAGAACGAGCTCAGTGACGTTTGTAACTGGGCCAGTCTCCAAAGCAACTCTGTAGTAGTAACTGGCGACCTGAATCTAGACAGATTACGCCCAGACAAGCCTGAGGGAAAAGTGTTACTAGATCTTGAAAACGAGCAAGGTTTCGAATGCTTAATCACGAAACCTACACGAGTGGAAATGCGGGAAACAAAAGTCACGAAAACTTTAATTGATGTACTACTCAGCAACAAACCCGAACTTTTTAAATACTCTGGAAACTATTATCCATCTCTAAGTGATCATGCTCTAATTTACCGAGTTCTAAAAGAGAGGGTAAATTCAAACAAGCCCAAAGTAATTACCTTCAGAAGTTTCAAACATTTTGAACCTGATGTATTCAAACAACACCTGTCGACGGCCCCCTGGCACATTGGGCAATTGTTTGATGAAGTTGATGATCAGGCACACGTATGGAATTTACTAATGAATGATATTTTGGATGAACTAGCACCTGTCAAAAGCATGTGAGTGCGGGACAAAGACGTTCCTTACATGACTTCCAAATGGAAGAGTGCAATTAGAGCGAAGCGAAAGGCTACGTCAAAATACTTGAAAAACAAAACACAAGAAAATTGGGAGCGTAGGCGAAAGGCAAGAAATGAAGCGACAAAGCAGAGAAGGATTGCGATAAAGGACTATTGGAGAAAAAAGGCGGAAGACCTCAAGACTAAACCAAGAGACTTTTTCAAAACTTTTAAGCCTTTTCTAAGTGCAAAGGATTGCTCAAAAAATGCGGAGATTCAGCTAAGTGTTCATGGAACCGTTGTTAAAGATCAAAAACAAGTGGCCGAAGTCCTGGTAGACTACTTTGCCACAATAGCGGATGGGATTGGTGGAAAAAGTGCACTGCTCAAATCAATGGACGATTTTAAAGACCATCCTAGTATCCAGAGAATTAAACAAGAAAGTGAGAACTGGTCACTGACCCCTAATGTGAAACCTGTTACGCAAGGACAAGTCCTAGCTGCTTTAGAGTCGCTCAACACTAACAAGGCTACTGGCTGCGACGGTATCCCGGCAAAAGTCATGAAAATCGGAGCTAAAGAACTATCTCAACCACTTACTGACCCCTTTAATTCATGCATACATAACAGTGTATGGCCAAGTGACTGGAAGCATGGGGATTGGACTCCTGTTTACAAAAAGGATGATAAGTATTCTAAAGAAAACTACCGGCCCATAACTGTTTTACCATGTGTGGATAAAGTATTTGAGCAGCTAGTTGGCACGCAACTCACTGCTGGCTTTGACAGTCACATGTATGAATACTCGTCTGCTTACCGTAAAGTACACAGCTGTGAAACAACTCTGATTAACTTAGTGGAGGGATGGAGAAAGGCGAGAGACAATAAACTGGCTGTGAGCATTCTATCGACCGACATGTCAAAGGCTTTTGACTCGCTACATCCGCCATTGCTTCTGAGCAAGCTCAAAGCATATGGTTTCTAGGACAGCACAGTACAACTTCTAAACAGCTATCTGTCTAACCGGAAGTACCGTGTGAAATTAGGAAATCACGTTAGCTCACACAGGACCGTCAGCCGTGGTTGCCCCCAGGGCTCTGCCCTAGGCCCGTTGCTATGGAACATCTTCCAGAACGACCTGTCATACTGTGTAACGACAAACTTATCAATGTACGCAGACGATCATCAAATCTACCATACTGGTTGTAACCAATCCAGTGTAACATCCAAGCTAAGGGACAGTGCGCGCACTGCTACTAAATGGTATGATCACAATCTTCTTGCTGGAAACCTCAAAAAATATCAAACTATGAACATTGGCTACAGTCAGGATAACAGCGCGGCACATGCAATTTGTGTGAACAATGAGGAAATCAAATCAGTAGAAAGTCTCAATCTCCTGGGTGTTGCAATTGACTCCAAACTTAACTTCACAGATCATATAAGCTCAATTTGTAAGAAGGCAAGTCAAAGGATCGGCGTTATCATGAGACTCAGAAACTTAATTCCAACAAAGGCTAAGCTAGTTCTATTTAAATCAGCAATCTTACCGTACCTTACGTACTGTCATTTAGTTTGGCACTTTTGTAGATCTAGTGACGCGCGAAAACTAGAAAGGCTGCAAGAAAGAGGATTGAGGGCGGTTTATAGAGACAAGATTTCAAGCTATTCACAATTACTCAAAAGAGCTGAGTTACCAACACTTATGAACAGGCGTTTGCAGGATATTTGCATCTTAATGTACAGAGTGAGGAACAGACTATGTCCTACTTATATTTGTAATATTTTTAATAATCA
This sequence comes from Siderastrea siderea, assembly GCA_964030785.1. Classification (NCBI taxonomy): domain Eukaryota; kingdom Metazoa; phylum Cnidaria; class Anthozoa; order Scleractinia; family Rhizangiidae; genus Siderastrea; species Siderastrea siderea. The sequence goes on from OZ034977.1 coordinate 19,993,674, forward strand.
TAATTCCTCTTACTCTTTAAGACAGTCAGACTTTTCCACACCAAGTTTCAATACGGTTACATATGGTAAACATTCTTTGCGATATCTTGGACCAAAACTGTGGGGAAAATTATCCCCAGACATAAGATCAGCTAAAACTTTAAATATTTTTAGGAAACAGATACGCAAATACGATATTAGTCTGCTCATAGATGATGGCTGCAAGGGCTGTTCCCTCTGCTCCTCATAATTATTTCATACAGTTTTAAGTATTTTTAATTCTCTTTTTACAAATTTTTAATATCTGCTCATCATCATTATTCTATATAGCTTTAAGTATTTTAAATTCTCTTTATAAATATTTTTAATATCTGATTATCATAAATATTTTATATAGCTCTAAGTATTATAAATTTTCTTTCTACATATTTTCAATATCTATTAATTGTGTCCCCAAATTAGTATGGGATTTTCCCAGGCTATATGGCCTTGACACATTAATAAAGTTTATCTATCTATCTATCTATCTATCTATCTATCTATCTATCTATCTATCTATCTATCTATCTATCTATCTATCTATCTATCTATCTATCTATCTATCTATCTATCTATCTATATATCTATCTATCTATCTATCTATCTATCTATCTATCTATCTATCTATCTATCTATCTATCTATCTATCTATCTAAAGCTTCGTTTTCCGGAATGGCAAATCATTTCCCCCAAGGCGACCATTGTCGGTTTTCGGCTTGCGCTTTGTTTGGTCACAATCATATCAACAAGATGAATTTGCACAGTGGAATTAGCTGGAATAATGGTCTAACAGGAGTCCTCTACCCCCAAACTGAAAATGATGTAGTCCCCTGGACAGTCGACAGTTAACCACATTAAATCTCTCTAGACAACCCTGTGTAAATATCAAAAAAAATAAGAAACAAACAAACAAACTGAAAAGGAAAGAAAGCAAGCAAGAAACAAAACCAGCATTACAAGTTGCACGAAATTTCGTGAGTATCATCCGCTAAATTCAGTTATAAAATTAGCTTTGTTAAATATCGAATATTGAATTAAAATGATCTAAAACGGTTTTATTTTGTAGTTTAGCAGAAAAGCAGTTTTTTGTTGCAGCGTTCGACCCTTTACTATATAAGTACTGAGGATCAAATCCGAAGCTGTTGAATAAAAATAGTCTCACTGACGAAAAGCAGTCCTTGCAATTTTTCCTTGCAAGTGTCGTGCGACCAATCAGAAACCTGATTCAGTAAGGTTTTTCCGTATCGGTTATCGGTTTCTCTGTCATTACACTTGACTTATTAGTCACTATCAGTTGCTGAGAGACTTCAAAGTGATGATCTTATCCTGAGTTGCTGGGTTGAAGTAAATTGATTGTGGGAAGTAACCAGAAAAAATAAAAAAATTAGACGCGAATATGAAGACTGAATCTCCTAGGCCAAGTTAGGACCACGGTTTGAGAAATAATTGCAAAATGTTAACCCTGTAGTCACTCTGTAAATGGTTTGAACCCATGAGTCATATCGTAAGTCGGTGAAGTATGCTCATCCGGGTGAGTGAAGTCCTGAGAAGGACCTGTTTGTGGTCAGCGTCACCACAAACAGTCCTTCTCAAGATTACACTGACCTGGACGATCATACTTCACTGACTTAATTACAAAATCTATATGCAATTTCTGTTCGACGGGAAATTTCTGGACCATCGGTTTTGAATATTGTGGAACTCTTACGCTTGGACTCGCCCATTCTAACCCTCCTTCAAAACCTTCGAGGTTACACGTGTGTTTAGTTTCAAATCATCGAAATATCTTTTCCTACTGTAATCAGCTACTGAGCAGTTCTCAAAGGATAGTTTAATAGCCCTTTTTACAGTTCCCGGCGCCATATTGGAATGGTAACCGCGCAAACACGATAGCGAGGCTGGGGTTGACTCGCGTCGAGTGATTTCTAGTAAATTTAGCGTGGTTTCTTCGGTTTCTTCAGAATCTGTAAATAAATGCTGCAAATGGACGACCCTAATAGTAGCCAGTATAGCCCTTCTGCTTCCTCTAGCAGTAAAGGAAAGGAGTGTGCCGCTTTTGGGTGTTCAAGTACCTTTTACGGATCAGACGGGTTACGTACACCCTATCACTTCTTTAGGTTTCCGAAGGAGTTAACGCGAAGAAATCGGTGGTGCAACCTGATCAAGCGCCGGCATGGGAAAGATGATTTTTTTGTATCTAAATCTACTGTTATTTGCTCAGAGCACTTCAAAAAAGACGACATCAAGAAGACTTTGACGGGTCGCTGGGACTTAGTGAAAGGTTCATTGTAGTAATTCTGTTATACTATATTTATTATTGTAACATCCTTATGTATTAAGTGATACGTCACCATACTACCTGCCTCGATGAGCTTCGCTATTAGCAGGTAGTCTGTATTTGTAATATATTGATTTTCTTATGTAAATAAAGTTGTTGTTGTTGTTGTTGTTGTTGCTGTCTTCTAGTGTCTTATTTAATTTTGCATGATGGTTCTATAACCATGTGACTCTGTTTTCACTGTTTTCTTTGTTGACTGAAAATCAAACAAAATTTAGCCTACAAGACGAATTTATCTTTCCACGGCAAAAATCACTGCTTAAAGCGTGTATGCTTGCAAAGGTTTTAACATTGTTATGATAACACTACTGCTAGGTGCAGAGCCATCCATTTTTCCATGGACAGTGGAAACTCCAAAAAGGAAGCCCCCAGCTGAAAGGCATACCACCCCAGCAGCTATGTGCCGAAAGTCCAGAAAACAATCCCTCAGATCATGCTGGGGCAGCTTCACCAGATGTTACATGTGATAATACTACCACCTCAACAGGAGAAACCGACACAATAGTAGCATTACTTGAAAGAATTGCGTTGCTAGAACAGAAAGTTTGTTACTATGAAGAAAAGTTAGCGAAAGTTGAGAATGAGAATGCAGGGTGGTTAGACCGCCAATTTTCAATTGAAAAGATAAAAGCTGATGATGCAGCCATTTTGTTTTACACTGGTTTCCCAAATTATGAGGCATTAGTCAGCTTTTATACTTACATTGAACCAAACCTTCACAAAATGCAATATTGGAAGGGAGACAAACAAGTCAAGGAAAGTCAGCCTTACCAGGATGATAAAAATTGGAAGAAACCTGGGCAAAATTAAGAAAATTAAGAGAAAATTAAGTTATTTCGAGGAACTGGTTGTGTTCTTGATGCAACTTAAGGCAGGGCTATTTGTGCAGGATCTGGCAGATAGGTTTGGAATAAGTCCAAGTCTTGTTTCAAGAATATGCATTACATGGATAAATTTGCTGTATGTGGAACTTCGCGACATCTTCCCATTCCCTTCACAAGAACTTGTAAGAAAGAACATGCCAAAGGAGTTTGCAGAGTATTCTAGAACAAGAATTATTTTGGACTGCACTGAAATATTTATAGAGCGGCCATCTGCTATGCTTGCCCAATCAGAAACATGGTCAGAATACAAACACTACAACACCTGGAAAGTGTTAGTAGATGTAACACCAAATGGTCAGGTCTCTTACCTTTCAGAGCTATGGGGAGGACGAGTATCCGATAAACAAATCACAAGGGAAAGTGGTGTCCTTGATTTGTTAGATCCAGGCGATAATGTCATGATAGACCGCGGTTTTGACATTTCAAACATTGTGCCCAATGGTGTATCTGTAAACATGCCCCCTTTCTTGGCCGGAAGAGATCAGTTGACTGCTGCTGAAACTGAACAAACCATGAGCATCGCTTCTGTGCGTATTCATGTCGAACGTGCAATCGGCAGAATCAAGACTTATCACATTTTGGATGGCACGCTCCCTAACACTTTAAGCCCATATGCAACACAAATATTCACAGTGTGTGGTTTGTTGACAAACTTTCTTCCTCCATTACTAAAACCAGCTAATCCATAATTAATATCAACAACAGGGAGAAAAATCGTTTTAATCTATTTTACCCAGTATATGACCAAATCATCCCCTGGGGGCTTATTCCAAAATTGACCTCGTAGACGGGTTGCTTATTCCTTCATTAACAGTAACTAAAAAGAATTATTCTCATAAGTTGACTTAAAAGACCAGTATTTACCAAAATACTTACTTTATGGTACACATGGATATATGTACACCTATCTATTTACAGTTATTTACATCGACTTGAAGTTGAACATGGTTGTTCAAAATATTTCATCAGAAACTACCTTGCAACTATGTGAAATAGCAAAAAAGTTTCAGTGTAATATAGAGCTTTGAAATTGCAAAAATCTACTGTACCATTAAACTATGTTTCTTGTTTTAGGGGTTTTTGCTTTATCAACCATATTCCAGAATAACAATGTGCAGTCCTTATATGGGAATCCTTGAGTTATTAAGTTTGCTTAATATATTCCTGACATCTTAGGTCGACAAGTACCACTAATGCAAAGTTTCTTCCAAGTATGGCTGTTCAGTGACTGTTATAGAGCATTCATTTTAATTTTTATTCCAGAATCTGGTCTAATAAATGCACCCATAATAACTAGTGTATTGCTACTAAATGCTGTTCAGTTTTAAGGAGAAATCAGGTGTTGGTCACTCCTAACAGTGGTATCCTGTAATAATAAATAAAGTGTGAAGTGTATGCATTTAAATCTGAAATGCTACTGTTCAAGTAGCCTTTTGCTTCCTTAACCTATCCTGCACATCAGTGAACAACACCAAAGAGAATCATCTGAATGTGAAAGGTTAAAATGGAAAGGGACCACTAGTTTCTGAAGTTGAAATATTTCAACAGAACTATGTATTTTTTATGTTCCTGTAGATATGAGCTAAAAAGGGAAACACCCTGTAATTAAAAATGCAACATTTTGGTGAAGTTAAAAAAGCTAAAAAACTGATAATCAGTCTTAGACGTATGACATGCACCCTTTAGGTGGTCATGTAGCTCTCAGAAATCTTAATTTAAGCCCATTTGCTGTACAAGAGTATTGTCCATATGGCACCCAACCACCATGGAGGTACAGAGGCTTGCCTCTCTTTACTCTCTGTGTCAACATTTCAGGGAAAAAAGCCCTTTTGTAAAAATATTCAAGTTTGGGAAGAACTTCATTCTGCCACCTGTTACTTTCAAAGATAATGTTCTCTTTAAATAAAGGCACTTCCTCTCCAAAATACACGATAAATAAAATACCTTTCAGATCTAAATTGTAGGCAACATACAGTTGTCCTTGGACTTGAATGTAGTAGTCATGTGTTCTTTTGAGTCTGATAGTTCCATCACTAAGTTTTTCTAGGAAAAATTTTTTAGTCTTACAGGCATCTTCAACTATCATGCCTGCTTTGCTAAATGGAGATTTTGTCTCCATCCCCCACTTCTCATTTGTGTCAAGATTTGTAATTACTCTATCCAAGCTTGCCCCCAGAAATGGTTTGTTCTTGGACAGTAAAAGTCCAACTTCTTTCACCTCAACAGTGACTCCTTCTTGTTGCATTTCCTTTTTGTAAAGACCCACAGCTTTATCTTCACTTTCCATTCCATACTGTACAGCCTCTGAGGTAAAATTCCCATAGAGCATGGCTTTCACTTTATTTGATGGTTCCACTTTAGTTTTCACTGTTTTTCCGAAATTTGAAGCAGTCAGCACTGACTTACGTTTGTCAAACCAGAGTTGGTTTTTGGTTTGGCCCCTTGTGAGTCTTTCGGTGTCAGTTATCTCTTTGTCTGTGATTGTCAAGTTTTCAACATGCTCATCTACAATGCTTTTAAAATGAGCTGTAGCAATGTCGTAGTTGTCAGTGAAAGGTGTGTCCTCTTGATCCCCATCTTCTTTTTCCGAGGCTGAAGTTGATTGTTCATCACTGCCTGCGCACTTTGATTTAAGGTCATGAAAAAGAAAGAAAGAACTTGAAGGCAAACAATTCTGAAGGTTGTCACACAGCTTTTTAAAATTTTCTTCATTTCGATTGCGCTGATTTGGCTCTCTTGGATCGAACTTAATGATTTTGGGTCGGGTTCGAATGTTCTTTATGCCGAATCTTATTTTCCTGATTAGCACTTTATCAAGCGGCTTTTCAGCAACACTTTGATTGCGAGGCACAACCCAGACGGACAGTCGTGAGGTACAGGTTAATGGCTCAGGGTTTTTTGTACTCTCTTCTAGTAAAATCCTCAACAGCAAAGAGCATTCCTCCGACGTGATTACACTTTCCTTTGCCTTGCAATCCAAGACCGGCGGGGCAAGTGCAGGCTGCTCGCAATACATCACACGTAGGTGAAAACTCAACAATTACTCTGTATGGCGTCTTCTTCATCGATGGTAAGACGGTTGCCCTGACGTAGGTTTTGTTTTCAAAAATTTTACTTTCTAGCTTTTTGACATTTCCTTCGAAGGACTTTAGCTTCTTATAATGTGTTCCTTTGAGTACGATATGGCGATATTTGCGCGCGGATACCACGAGGTAGTCGTATAGCTGAATGAAATTCATTTCTGGCAAATGACGGAGATCAGTTGACCATCCAAGAGCTGAAATCCTTCTTATGGTGGCTTCGTATTTAAAATCCCCTTGATCTTGTTGAGAATCGTTTTCATTTCCCCTGTTGTTCGCACTCGACGGTAGGACTTCTCGCATTAGCAAAGCGTACACTTTCAACACTAGATCAGCTTTCACTCCTCCTGTCGATTCTGAATAAGATCGCAGAATTTCTCGTAGATTCTTTACTGTGAGGTTTTGAATGTCATCTAGGGACTATATTTCCTTATCTCTATATTTTAGAACCATTTTGGACAGAGAACTCACGGACGAAACACGATTTTCCCTTGAAATGCTACTAAAATCAGCTGTTTGAATATACGCGGGGTCAACCTCAGCCTCGCTATCGTGTTTGCGCGGTTACCATTCCAATATGGCGCCAGGAACTGTAAAAAGGGCTATTTCTTTTTCTTTCTTCTTATTTTTTTCATTAACCGGCCGTCGCCATGGCGACCGCCGGTTTATAAAATGAACTCGGTTTTCGTGAAAGTAAGTTGGCTTTACGGGTACTCAAGAGCGGTACTGTCTTATATAAGACGCATGCGCATATTAGTCTTCTGAATGCTGCCTTCCTATGTTTTTGTCTTTTAATTTACAGTATTTAAGATATGAACGGCGAAGGGTTGTTAAGTTTGAGGTTTTTTGTATTTGTCTTGTATAACGCATGCGCAATCGAGTAAAGGAGCTAATAGGATTGAATGCGAATTGGCTGTGTTGTCTGATCTAGTTAGTGGTTATGGTGAAAATTTTTTTAGCGCAGGAGTTTTTTTTAATTGGGATTGACATTTTGAGGGGTGTAAAAATGTGGGAGTCAGAAGGATTTGTGATTGTCAGGAGCATATCACGCTTCTGTGAATGTGATTTGCTTTGAAAGTTGCTTTTTGTATAGGAGGGATGTAATATTGTGCTGTGTGAGAGGCGGTTTCCCTTGGCGTTTTATGGGGGGGAGGGGGAGTTGCTAAGTGGATTGTAAGGTTTCTGGTTGGCTAACTTGTATTTCGCAGCGGACAAAAAGGACAGTTGCGTTTTGCCGGCGAAGGCTAGGAAGAGAAGGAATTGGTACTAGTATGATGATGCAATATTAGTGGATTGCACCATCTACATGATAGTTCTTGTGAACGGAGAGAGATGAGTGTTTATTTGATACGAGAAGTTGATACGAAGGAATCGTCATTAATAAGGAGATCAATTACTAAGGCAGGTGTTACGAGTCTTTCTGCATTGAAAGAACATTATCGACGGATTTGTGTGGTTTGCGTGTGGTGTTCGCTAAAGGCTACGAGCAGTCTCTGTTTCCGTTCAGAGATAGTGAAGGAAAAGAAAAACAAGCGAGTGAGCGCGAAATCGATTGCAGCTCGACAGGCGCGTTAGCTTTCAAGGACGTGGGCGACTTTCGTCCCCGCTCTTTTGTTTACTTTTGCAAGGGGATTCCCGGGTTAGCAAATCGGATTTAAACATCACTTCATGAGATATGCCTTGACGTGCCCCATACTCTGACGATCTGCTCGAGCTCGTGTTTATCAAGCGTTATATTTTGATTCTACTGCTACGTTCACTGTTTGTATTTAAGGTCTAGGCACAACAGTAAATACTTCGTCGTCCCTGTGTGAGCATTCTCAGTTGTGGACGAATTTATATCGACATTCAACATTTGAGTGAATTTGCGTTTTTCAGCACAAATAAAAGCGATAAGAAAGATAAGCTGAGTCATCAGAGTTTAAACATTACGTCATCCAGAACCGCTATAGTCAAAATATTGTGTCACACAATCACACTTTTCGTGACGCCGGTTCGTATAAATAGAGGATCGCGCTAACATTTGTGAAACCTAGGGGTGGGGAGGGTCAGAATGGCCGGTTAAAATGCCCAATGGGCTTTCTTGTTTTATTAAGGTTGTTCTTTGTCAATTGTCGGGTTGTGAAAATATTGTGTTATAGAAATTAACTTTCTGGATGTCACCTATTTACGGAAACGTAAAACCAGTGAATATCATTGATAACTACATTGACTGACAAGTATTAAAATAAGTGATGTAATTAGTAACGTTCGCCAAGTTTATTTATGCCTGAAGGATCCATTAATAAGGCCTTACTGATAAAACGGACTTCGCTTACATTTCCGGCAGAGTATCTGTTGTTCCTTTGTTAGTTCAAGAGGAATGAGTAGATGTTTATTAATAAGCCATTTCTTAGGTATATCAGCTTAGCTTTCGCCGGGCCATTTCTCAGCTATCAGTTGAAGCATGAAGTGACTAGGAGCATCACAGCTCCTAGTCGGGAAAACAACACAGGAAACAACACTTTACAATGCAGAGATCAAGCCTCGAACAACTGACCCTTTGATCTCACCATCGCCAAATCTAAAGTCCTACCTGATGGCCACTACACTAACGCATCATCCGAAGAACTTTCGAGTGATTCCCATCACTTTCGGACTTTAGGAAGACTGCTTATCACCTTCCCAGGACCTCACGGCTTTTACAAACAACTCCTGGCCATCTTCGTTTGAGATATTCTCAAACAAACAAGGGGGCTAGTTTCTAAAGAAACTGTGGTACTGCGTCGGTGGGGACGTGAAACATAAAATTTCTTGTTGAAAGAAATGACAAGAACGCATCCAAACCAGTCGTCCGACATTTCAATCTCCCTAATCATTCTAACCAACACATGACGATCTGTGGCCTTTCCCTACATCAGGGTAACACGAAAAGCCGTCAAAAACTAGAACAAAAATTCCTTTTTTTAAATCGGCACACTTAATCCCCACGGTATCAACGAACGCTTTTCATTCAACTAATTTATTCTTGTTTTCCACGTTGCCGTGTTACTACCAATAGCGTAGCTCCACCACTCTCCATATAAACCAAGTGCAACCCATAATTCCTTGATTCGCTCTGACGAAGGGCTAGCGCTCGAAACGTCAGCTTTCAATCTCTTTACGGTGGCCAATTTACCTTATCAACTCAGCTGCTAAATCCAAAATTTTGAGATATTCTCAGCCGATACCGTATTTTGCTGCCTGTTTTTTAATGCCTAGCAAGATGTCAGATCGTAAGCTGTTTCTTACGATTAAAATAATTTCGGTGCTTTTAAAGTAAATTGTCACTCGGCTGCGATGTCATTCAAGTGCTCTTTCTTCCCCACGCCGACTAAAAAAAAAACTTTAAGTTACTTTTATGACGCCACACAAGGAAGCCATTGTGCAGTCGGGACCTCGTGAAATGGCGCGAGTTAGGTAGCGTTGTCGTTCGTTGTAAGGCCTCTCGAAAGCTAAGGACAGTCTGAGTAGTCAAGTTACTTAAACAACGCTTGCTAAGTAAAAGTTGTAGTCCTGGCCCCAGTTGGTCAAAAGTTGGATAGCGCTATCCACCGGATAAATCACTATCCAGTGGATAAGTGTTAGGGAAACCAATTGCGTTATCCACTGGATAGAGATTTATCCGGTGGACAGCGCTGTCCGACTTTTCAACAACTGGAGCCTGGGATCCTGAAGCTAGTCCAAACAAAGGATAAAGTGACTGGCTTTGTAAGTAAAATGTACACCATACACACAATCTTTTCCAAAAGATTTTACCTTTAGTAGAAAGCTTGTGATGTGCTCTACAAGACAACGTACATATTGTGGGTTGCCGCGCTGCTGGGGGCCTATGTCGTCACCCAAGATGGGCATCTTGGCTGTCATCTTGGATTTTACTCAAACTTAGACATTATAAAACGGCGAAAATAGACATTTGATGCTAGAGATGTGGAACATGACATAATGAAGCAATTTGCTTCTTTTTGTCAACAGTCTGTGCTTTCGTCACCTAAAAAAAGGTAAATTAAAACACCCTTTTTTGCTCAAAAATGTCTTCACCACCTGCTACTTATGATCTTATATCTCGTAACCATAGCAACCGATTCTCACCAAACTTGTGTCAAAACGTTTGTAAGGGATATGCGTACAGCTGAAAACGGCAGGTGCTGATGAAACATCGTCTTGATAAAAACCCAAGAAAAACCTTATGGGCCCCCTTGCACGTCCGAAGGTTAAAGTATCGTTTCAGCAATATATATCTGCCAGCTATATGACTAGCAAAAACTATAGTTTATTTGTTTTTATTAATTAATTAATTTGTTCATTAATTAATTAATTAATTAATTTTTACGGTATGCTTATGATATCTTGCCTTCTTTTCCCACGTAGCGTACAAATTTACAATGTGGGATAGTAATTACTGATTACCCAGAAAGACTTTCTAGTCAGAGATAAAATTCCCTCCATCGATCAAAAACAACAATAAGGGAGTTATATACAGTAAGAAAGGCGACAATATTACAATTATTAGGTAGTCACTATGCGGTAAGAAGGGCGACAAAATTACAATCATTAGTTAGGCACTGAAAAGGGCATGGGCAACAGTCTGTGTTAAATTTTCGTAAGTGCGCATACATTTCCTTCATAAACCCTTCCTCACGGTACGGTTAACAAATATTTTAGCTTCTGGCCATGTGCACCAAATGTAAAGGAGCAGCAGATCCTTACTAGCCTGGGCACTGCATAGAAACAACAAGTGATAAAGTGTCCTATGGTGGAAGAGTTGTTGAAGCTCCCGATATTAAACGAACGAGCTATAAAGACTATGCTCCGCCAGCACGACATCTCCTTTTTCTATGACTCTGTTGTCCGAGTCAAAAAGAGTAGGCCACACATAGCACTTTATTTGTTTGCGTTGTTGGAAATCGCCCCAACGCCCAGGCCTGCCCCGTTGGGCAGAAGATGCGAATGCCTGGCTTTCAATATGATATGAAGGACTAAAGGTCGTGCTTATGTAGTCAATCTTTAGAGGTGGTACTTGTGTTACAATACGCCAAGAAAATCGAGTGCAATATTCAATGTATCCTTTTAAATCATTTTTTAGGCTCTTGTCATAGTTCGGAATCATTTCTCTTGTCTTCTCGTTCTTCCTCCAACGGTCTTTGATTGCTTTTGTGACAGTCTAGATAGATAACAAAAGAATTGATAGATTAGTTAATTCATCAACTGCCGTACCGCCAGAGACCGGCTCTAAGGGACCAAGGTCCTATTGGAATGCAATGTTATCACTTTTACGTACAACAGATGTTTTCTGTTTTTGTTGTTTTGTTTTCTGTCTGTTTGTTTGTTTGTTTGTTTGTTTGTTTGCTTTTTTCAACTACTTCTACAGCAATTCAAAACACAAACAAAGGGTACCTAAACTAGAACGAACAGATAAAATTTACCGGAGTTACACACAGAAAAGTGAGAGCAAAAATTTTCTTTTGAAATGGAGACAAAATTGGCCTTGCACAGCGGCCGCTTGTTGTTAATTTTTCTTACAAATTCCCCCTTCTTTCAGCCTTAAGGTAAAATCTTATTGAACGTATGGAAAGACTGTCAAACGGCTAACAACCTGTTCAAAAAAAAAAACGGAACAAAAACAACGGAAGTGAGCAATGAAAAGTTGGTTGAGAAAGCAATGAAACCCAGCCATTAGTGGGTTGATGTTAATACATAATATGGCTTTGTACCACTTTGTACCATTTTTTTGAGACTGTGACGGGATGCAGAAGTAGAGTTACCGCCCCAACCCTACACCTACAATGTCTTTTGTAATTTAAAAGGGCGTGAATATATATCAGCCTATATACAGCCCTACCATTCTCACCGTTATGATCCAAACGGATACTTCTTTTTCATGTAAGAAATGTAACTTACCTTAACAAGCATTTCCAAATTGTGCGTTACGGCTTCCTCTTTCACCAGAACCATTACTTCATTTACCGAATCTTGAGAAATTGCCGATTTCTTTAAGGACGTCTTCAATTCAGGAAACTAAAATGCCAGAGTAAAACCAGTAATAAATGTTAATATTGGAACACGTATTTTAGGCCTTTTGAGAGGTGCCGGGATAATGTTATGGAGAAGTACATGGAGACGACGGAGTGCCTACAGGTTGTCTATAGCTAGCCATACTCTATCAAATATTTTCGCCAATTTTTACAGCCTGACTTTACTGAGATAAGAAAACTTGGCGTTTTGCCGTTTTAACAGAAGAGGACGTCCACATATTTGTTCCTTTTTAACAGTAGTAGGTCAGCATCCCAGAAATTAATGTTTTCACTTAAACGTTTTTATTTCTTGTGCTAAAAAAACAATAATATCTGCAGATAAATATCCATGCTTATTATTCAACAAATTGTCACTATGCCCATATATGGTAAGGAAGCCCTCAATATCTGTCATCCTACATGACAGATATCCTGCGATATACGTAAATGACCATATTTGGAAGTGCACTGCAGATTTTCTTTTATTGCTTGTTTGGCGGCCATTTTGAAAAGCGAGGCAGTTTTAGCAGTGTTCTCCGTAAATTTTAACTCTCTGGAAGAAACTTTCCACGATTAAATGCTCTCAAAAAGTCAGCAAGTATTTGCGTCAGCTCACAAAGATATCCAGAGGTTGACTTGGAATTTTCATAATGAGAATTCAACCAAGAAAATGCTATTGCGGACGAAGCAGGCTGCACACTTGCTCAGGGAAAGTTGTAAAGACTAAAGTTGAAAAGATTTTAATTCACAGGAAGAGGACTTATTCTCGGTAAGGTAGAATACTTTTTTCCCTTTGTCTTGTCATTTCCAAACACGAGTTTGTAAATAAGTCTTTTTAAGTGAACGGTAGTAAACTTCGATTTCTTGAAGTTCTGTTTTGATTTTTATTAAGCTTATGTGTTCCTAGCTTTTAGCGTTTTTATCATAGAGCCGTAGTTTTTCTCGTTCTGAAAATGGTAGGCGATGGGAATTTGTTGAATAATAAAACAATTATCCTGCTCAATCTTGCGGAATATCCCCTGATTTAGCCAACTCGGCCTACGGCCTCGTCGGCTAAGTATCAGGTGATATTCCGCGCGATTTCGCAGGATAATTGTTAAATATTTTCGCACCAAATAAACGTTGTTGTTATTTTATAAAATGATAAATATACTACGCGTGTAGTAGACGCAGACGTATGGATGACGTCAGTAAATTGGGTGACTAGCGTGTGTTATCAGTTTTGAGGGTCGAAAGTCGGATTGGAAGCTTTTGAAAACTATTTTGCTCCTTCGCGAACAGAAACGGGAGAAGAGTCCCCATTTAACTGAAAATTTTTAATGGCACTTTTTGCGTCCGGCAAATTCACGGAGCTTGGAGCAGGCTAGTTAAGACGCTAAATAAATGCAATCACTGTCTTGATCATTAATTTTCCGGCCTTAGCCCCAGAAAATAGTTTGTATTTACTTCTTTCGTGTTTTGCGTAGTTGAATGCGGAATGCTCCGAAATTTCTTCATTATTTTATGATGCATCTCAGTTTTCTGTTGGTCTGTTGAGTTATAGACCAGAGAAGACGTGAGAATGTGGTAAGAACATTAGCTACCAGTTTTGGTATAAGATGGTTTCAGGGCTCACACCTGTCAGATCGCCTCTTATCCTCGGAGGAGTTGTGACAATACCTTAAGTATTTCCTGATCTTTCGTTCACTATATGAGCTATTTAGCCGAAGTTAGAGCGAGTTTAGCAAAAGAGTGAAAATATCTTGTTAGATCTGTATACTTTTCTGCATGACTATCCAATCAGAATTCGAAGATAGTTGCCAGAAAACCAACTCAAGTTCATTTAATACCTATAATTGGTTTCCAGTATTGGTTTGCATTAAAGTATTGGAGTTCCTGAAAAATGTACTGAGTCACACTCTACGCTTCTCGATTAACAAGGCGGAGACAACGGCATGTGCTATATATATTGTCATATTAAAAGCACTCGCCTCCAGCTTGCACTTTCAACATTTCCCCCTTGTTTTCAAATGCTCGTAATGGTTTATGACAGTACAATCGTTATGGCCGTTCTGTCTTCTCTATTTTTCTGATAAGAAATTACCAACCTTTATGCATTTATTTCTTTCCGACGAGCCAATCGTTGGTGCTTCAGTTACTAAAGTCTCCAGCACTGAAGAATAATAGCTAACGAATGTTTCTCTTGCTTTGAATGTACACTCATACGACGTCTATAAGTAAGGAAAAGAAATAATTGAAGGCTCATTTTTCAGACATTGTCGGATGTAATTAATGGTACAATAAGATAGTATACCTGCTGAGGGCATTTATACGCTATAAAATAGGAACGTTTCTAAAAGGGACAACTCAGAAACTAAGAAAAATATCAGAGGCCACGGCATAGTAAGGACTGACAGCCACACAAAACAGTAAGGGTTGTCCACATTATGCCGGCATAATTTTGAGCATAATAGTGATATAAAAGAATCGAGCATTATGCTGAAATAGTAGGAAAAAGTTTTTTCAACTCTTTGTGTTCTATAAAAACTTTGTCAAAACCGTGGGATTCCCACTCAAGACACCGGCTCAGGTACCATATTTTAAGACCAGGTCTAGTTACAAATTAGCAAGAACATGGCTTCCAGCAGTTCCAGTTCCACAATATTGTCAGCTGCCTCCTCGGACTGTTTGTTACCAACATAAACCTTTCCTCTGTGGTCTTTTGTTTATTTTTATGTTTATTATGATGGAGCATAATAGTGATGCCATTTGAGCATAATAGTGACATTTGTTGAGCATAAAAAAGTAGCATAATAGTGTGAAACATTGAGCATAATGTAGACAATCTTAATAACAAGTGTCTATGAAATTGATTTATAAAAGAGGAACTTTGCCTCTAATTTATCGTAGGTAAGCAATAAATTAGTCCTGTAAAATGAAAAAAAAGGTGTACGAAACTGAAGTTTTGTCATTCTATATAATACATCTATATAACAGTTAGTCGGTGTACGCATACATGGTCAGAAAGACCTCAACATTTCTCATCTGTGCGTCACAGATATTCAGCGATTTACCCAGTCGACCATTTTTGGAAGTGCATTGCAGGTCTTCTTGAGGAAGACTTTTTGAAAAGCGAGGGAGTTTAACTGTGTTTTTATTTTATTTTATTTTGTTTTCAGGGCATTTTCTCAACTGGAAGGCATCCAATACTGAACGCTGTCTAAACAGTCATAGGCCCTCCCTTCAGCTTGCAAAGGAACCGAGAAATTGTGTTGGAATTTTGCACGCGGGAGCTCAACTAAGAAAATGCTTTTACTGTGATGTTGCAAATTTCCCTTTTCAGAGAAAGTTATTTTAATTAACTAAAAACATCAACTCTAAAGGGGATACTTCCAGTAAGCGAGCTATTGCTATTCTTTTACTTTATCATGTTCAAACGTAATTTGGTCTGCTTTAAGTGCACTTCGAATTCTTAAAATTTTGCCTTAGTGTCTATTTGTTCTGGTGACTGCTGTAGCAAGCTTGAGGCGTGTTTCTCACACATCGATTGTTTTCCTAGTTCTGGAAACTGTACTTGGTGACATTTTGTTGAATAATGAAACAATTATTATGCTTAATCTTGTGGAAACTCCTCTGATTTAAACAACTTGTCTTACAGCCGTTACCTCAAAAATTAAACAGGCCAGCCTGTATGCCTGCAATTGATCCGTGACTGAAGTTTGCCTTATTTTTTTCATAATCTTTGTCAGGTGAGCCTCAATGATATCGATTGCATCCATACGTTTCCCATCTCTAAGTTCATCTTTGTACTCCCTTTCAAGGTCGGATTGTCTGTTTCTGCTAAGCGTGTTCTCAGTTCTTCTTTGATCCATACTTAACTTTTTCTCAGCCATAGTAGCATTCCTAAAGCCAGTAGGAAAACAAAAGAAAAAAAAAAGAGAGAGTCCGTTCAAAACAGGCTAATATATATATTTAGCCAAGTCTAAAAGCGGAGCCCCATATTTTTTTTTGTGAAAAGACTCTTATTCAAGTCGTTAATAAAAATAAAATAAAAATAAAAATCTCGTTCCCACTGGGCATCGCAGGCCAGCACGAACACCACTACACTACCACGTTGGCACTGAATGTTAAAGTTAATTTAACTACTTATTTCTTTTCCCGTGACAAGATGCCAATCGACATGAACATGCTGGTGTTTTTCCTGAGAAAATGTGTTCGGACCGCCGCAAAAACCATGGTTGTGGACAGAAAAAAACAGAAGGCACCATCTCTGCTATATTTGACGCAGGGACTGCTGCCAAATGCTGCGAACTCAAGCGTTGTGCCGACCGAGTTCGCAGCAGTACCGACAACAAAGATGAAGTCCTCGAAGGCAAATTTCATAACTTGAACTTTTCGCCTTCCACCAAAAAGACAACTGAGTGTTATTTTGAACTTTTTCTTTCCCTTTATAGATATTTGATATGTTTTCTCAAGTTCTGAACTTCACTTCTGTCGAACAGAATCATATTGCTAAATAAGCTAAGTTTTTTTTTTAACTATTTTTCAAAAGCGACGGTGGTCATGCTATTTCCAGCCAAGAAAAACGCCGGTGCTCAAAAGGACAACGCGATTTCCCGCCAAGAAAAGGTGGCATTCTCCAGCCCCCTTTGGGTGTCTTGGGACTCCTTCCCCCTCCCCCTCCCCCAGAGCGTGCAGGGCGGGCGGGCGTACGCCACAACCAAAATTTCTCGGATCGATAGGTGAAATTTAATGGCTACAACTATGTTGTCTTTACAAGGTTTGCAATGACTACAGTGCTGACCAGCTGCCCTTAGCATAAACACAAACGAAGCCTTTAAAGTGATTAGTCCTTCTTTATTTTTCCCAAGCCCGGCCTTATTTCAAAGCCCTTATCCCGAAATAAATGCCAAAGGAAAATCAATGTTGCGTTGGTGGAGAGAAGGTATAAGGAACAGTTATTTGTGGATGAAAACATGAAGTAGCCCGAGTCTTTTCCCGGTGTACTATACAACAGACACCGGCGTGGAAGATATTTTCCTGCCTTTCTATCTTCATGTTTTATAATGTTTGTAAATAAACTTTTTGTCGAACGGATGGAGTCAATGAAAGAAAGAGATATATCATACTGAGTAGTTTGTTAACCCTTTATTTCCACCGGGTACGGTCACGACACAGACCATGTACCACTTGTACGAAATTTCTTGAAAATATTTTTAAACAAGTTTAGCCTTGATTAAATTATTCATGTTTCTATGAGAAGATAATTAGCTGATAAATTGCCATTGAAATGATCATTGCATGTACTTTTATAGCCTACGTTACAACCCAATGGCATAGTCAAATCAGTTTCGGAATCCCTTTCTTCTCTCTTGACTCCTTACTCTGTTTTGGTTATGGTATGCAGATATCATGCAGATTTCTTTAAGAGTACATACAATAGTTAACTATCAGCTGTTCGTTAGATATTAATATTAGCAGTTGACTTACCTCTCTCTTAGCCTTTGTACCTCATTTTGTTTCTCCGCCAAGAGTTGCCTTGTCCTTGAAATATCATGGAGATCACTTTCTTTACTGGAAAAATAATTTAAGCAGATTACAAAATTGACGCCTTTCTAGTTGTGGGGTTGGGGAGGGGGGTGGGGGGGGGGTGTGTACCGGGACCACTGACCTATTACAAAGTCATATCACTTATGTTGTCTTGTTGACAGCCCACATATTATGTAAACGGTTTGGTATCCAAAGGGCTATGCAATGTTTGCATATTTGTAATTTGTAATTCTAATTGGTCGAAAGTTGATATACAGCTGTAAGGCATTTAAACATTACCTCGTCAAAGAGCTCTGAAGCTGCTGTTTAAGATTCTTATTTTCCTCTTCCAGCTGTTCTAGTCGTTCCAGTCGAACTGTAATCGCATCAATGAGATTCACTGTGGACAATGTTTCGTGGTTGTTGCCATGTGATGATGCTTTCTGTTTGATCGAAACAGCACGTGCATCAGGTCGAATTGAGTTTACACCAGACATCATTTTAACAGACGTGATGGTCGAAAGGCAAGATATATTTAAGACAATATATTAAATGTATTGTGAAATCTAAAATATAAATTCCCGGATGTCTACTATTCGCGGAATTAGCACCGGAAGTTATTTTGTTTAAGATTCAAATCCACTTGTTGCACACTTTAAAGCACTTAATAACTGTTATTTAAGGGAATTAGTTAATTGTTTTGAAAACTGCAGAACTCCGTATTAAGGCCAAACGGTGTATTTGGCAGAAAATGATACGCGTTGTCAAAAAGCACTGAGAAAGTATCTTGTCACATAAGCTACGAACAATAAAGGAAGTGAAAGCAAACTTCTGGGAAATTGTTTCCCTTCTGCATAGACAGGAGAACCAGAATTTGCAAGTTCAGATTGCTATCAAACAAAACGCGGGGATAGCTAAAATGGAGTATGATAGCATGTTTTCAACAGTTATGACCTTTTTCCGAGAATAAACGGATGTTTTCATGATCAGTGCTCGAACGTTCGATGCCCTTCACAAAGTACATGTGGGGAAATTTCCCTTCCATGCTGAGCGATTCTTGGAACAACTTTGTTTCTATGACCTCACTCCGAGAATAAAAGGATATCTCTGGACTTGCCCTATGCTTCGCCTCTCTTCGCCAAATAGGGAAATTTCCCTTCTATGCTAGGCGATTCTTGGAACAGAAGCTGTTTATGTAGATTGTTGTAGCAACTGACATTAGGTTACCGATCCTTCTTTTGTTTCATGTGACCTATTTTAAGGTTAGAGTGTCATTTTCCGAGAATAAAGGGAAGTTTACGACGTCTTCACAGATTAGGGAAATTTCCCTTTCCATGTCAGATGAATATTTTAGGGGCTTGTTGTTGGCATAACCTAGTAGGCTGTATCAACTGAAAAACTGCCTGTTGCGTTTTACTGGAGAGTGACCTTCTCGGAGGAAAAAGCGACGGATATGGCGTGCAAAGGTAAGTGCGAAACCATATTTTAAATTATTTCATTCATATGCTAAGCGAGGGCAATCACATGTGTTGATCTTAAACTATGGGAAGTTAAGTAAAATTAAAGACCATGATAAAACTAGATTAACTTATGTTGAATCCATGTGATTCTTGAAACAGAGCAACGAAAGCTATTAAAATAAGGCCTGAAATCTAATTATTCAATTTCAAGTCATAGTTTATGTAACTAAACTTGTCGGTAATTGCGATGCGTTTTCCCTGTAGCGAATCTTCAGTGTCGCTTTCCACGTGGAACGCTCCTTGCTAAAATATATGAAGCATTCGAGTGCATATTACAAAAATGTGCTCAACTTAATCTGCCTCACTATATTTTACTAATAAATCCACAATTAAACACAAACAAACAAACAAGGTTACAGGCGCTCTAAATTTTGGAGGATTTTCTATAATTGATAACATTTTTGTAGTATTTTTAATGTATCGCAAGCCTATCTGTTGGTAACCTGAAATCATGCCCTCCCTCCCTCCCTACTACTACTGCGGGGGAAGGAGGGTATGATACATTTGCTTGTCGAAACTCATGTAAAAAAGCCAGATTCTGGTTTTTTGTCTGATTGGTCGAGAAACAATACCTATGAATCGATGTGTTCTGATTGGCCCTTTAACAATAGAGCTGTCAACGGAAGTAAATTGTCGACGTGACTCGCTCACAATTTCGATGCGACCGCCATCGCCAAGGAACAACCAAGGAACAAGTCTGCCGAAGTAAAATGTGTTGCTCTAATAAATTCTCGTCGCTCTAGGAGAATTGCTACCATTTCTTTCCCTCCTGAGTATGGCGTTCGGTTTGACGAAAGCTTTCTCTCACCTGGAGCAGAGAAGTACAGCAACAGTGAAGTATGTATTCCGTTTTACCGTTTTATCGCATCGTGTCTCGGAATTTTCATTTGACGGCTTTCAGCTAGTATTGATAATATGAACAGAGTAGTGGTTGTTTCCGCGTTTTACGAAACAAAAAACAACAGCAGACGAACAAGTATCTTTCGCTAAGAATGATCGACAACAAGTCAACCGATAATTCGGTAAAGTTAACGGTAAACTGATGTTTGGCGACTGAGCCGCAATCAAGTCGTAATAACGATTTTCAGTTTATTCATTCATTGTTTAATACTTATGTCATTTTATTGATCTCTGACATTGACATCAAAGGATCTGACTACTTTTATAATAAATGTTCTTCGTTTTAAAATTCGCTGCTGTTTAGAGATAAAATTTGCTGCTAATCGCAAATATTTATCACTTCTGGAACTAAATTAAATTACAAAATACTCCTTTGTTTATAAACGGTT
Source organism: Siderastrea siderea (assembly GCA_964030785.1). Taxonomy (NCBI): domain Eukaryota; kingdom Metazoa; phylum Cnidaria; class Anthozoa; order Scleractinia; family Rhizangiidae; genus Siderastrea; species Siderastrea siderea. Next base: position 20,014,343 of record OZ034977.1, read on the forward strand.
TTATTTATATCTTTATTCTAAAGAATGAAACTGAAGGTATTTCTCTTAATTGCCCAAGGCTTTTTACGCAGAAAATTGGTGACAAATGCGAAGAGAATATTTCCGGAAAAATGGGAAAGGATTCAAGGATGCAGCATATTTTGGTACATGACAACCTCGTCGTATTTTGAATTTTCATTCAGTTTCAGCTCAGACAGAGCAACCATGTGCAATACCGGAACCTTCAAGTTAGCTATCGTGTAAATTTGAGTGCTTCTGCCTAGAAGATATATCGTAGCCTATGATTTTCGTATTTTGCCGACACTGATTTGCGTGACTTTTTACGAATTGCCGTTATGGGGAATTTGCATACCGAGGATCGTGCAAGCAGAAGAAATTTTGATTGGCTGTTTTGTTGAATGTCAATCAATCAAAAAAGTGGGCGGTAGACGTTCTGTAGAAGAATTGTATCAGGATTTATTTTTCGTTTCGCCCGTCCCGCCTGAATGTTTCACCGAGCGAAACGAAAATAGAGCCTGATCGCAGCTTAATCTGTTGGTTCAGTTTCGACATGTAATTTTACCTTGTAAATTGCTGATATTTTTATTTTTGCAAGAGAGGATGACTCTCTTGTTTTAAATATTAGTCTCTCTCTAGATTTTTCATATATCTTTCGGTCAGTTTTATAGTTTCTCGTCAGGTATTTTAATACTTTTAAAAACTTTAAAAAAAACTAAAACTTTTAAAAAAGTTCCAAATACAATATGGCCGTCCAGTATGCTGCTTCCATTTACCCAGGCTGCAAGACACGTCATAAAAGTCACATCAATCACATCAATGTTACACGAGGAAAGAGGCGTTACATGATAGGTCAGGAGAGTTACATGATTGCAACAATAATGATCTTGGTTCATTTTTGTTTCTACAGCATTGGAAGACTCACTATTCTATTCGCCGAGATCTTCATACCTTTCTGTTGTCGCTATCGACTTTGGAACAACCTACAGCGGATTTGCTTTCTCGTTCAATAAAGACCAGGCAAAAGATTCCATATTTATGAATATGGACTGGGTAAATGAACAGGGTGGTCAAACAAGCAAAACACCAACATCTCTGCTACTGAAACCAGACCTATCATTTGACTCGTTTGGATACGATGCAATTGAAAAGTATGCAGGTCTTGAAGGCCAGGGGGAAGAAAAGGAGTACCTCTTTTTCGAGCACTTTAAAATGGCGCTACACAGTAATGAGGTACAATTTCATTTGTGATATTATTACAATAACATACTTCTAAACGACATGTGAAATAATATTGCAGAATGATATTGTCTCCTTTGTAACGTTGCATTGTAATATGAATGAAATTTTGGTGACTGGTTAAAATGACAGTGCCACGTTTTGCACAGTTTAATCACCAGGGAGAAACAGGGAGAAACAATTTTGCACTCAACTCGGGAGCACACTATATTAAAACGTACAATAGGTAAGAGGTAGTGAAAGAATGCATGCATTAAAAGGTCCTTTCATTTACGCATTTCATATTTTCTTGGCATATTTTATTGATTATTTTTGGCAATATTTTTCGAGTCACAAAAAATCTTGAAAATTAAGACCAACGAAAGCAAGTTACAGTACAGTTGAAATAAAGAAAGGAATAAGGAAAGAAAGAAAGAATGAAAGAATGAATGAATGAATGAATGAATGAATGAATGAATGAATGAATGAATGAATGAATGAATGAATGAATGAATGAATGAATGGATGGATGGATGGATGGATGGATGGATGGATGGATGGATGGATGGATGAATGAATGAATGAATTAATTAATTAATCAATAAATGAATGAATGGAAGGATGAATTGAAGAAGGAAATGGAGGAAGAAGACACAGACAGAAGGACAGACGGACAGACAGACAGACAGACATATGGACACTTTTTATTTACCCTCGATGTTCCGATCAGTTATCTGAGAAACTGTTTTGCATGGAATCCGAGTATTTGAAGAGTAAATACAAATAACTTACAAATATATCACTAAAACGTTAGGAAACAGTAACGGCTTCAAACGGTGAGAAAGAAAACAGACAGACAGATTGACAAATTGGCTAAGTGGCAGAGAGACAAGCAGACAGAAGAACACACAAAAAGCTCACTACACAGGACCATACAACTGAACACGGGCATACCAGCTAACCTCAACCGGATACATTCAATTTAAAAATTTCTCTTATTTTGGCACAGGCGCTAAACATGGAAACGACCATCAAAGCAGCCAATGGAAGAAACGTAAAAGCGAAAATAGTTTTTGCCCGTTCAATCAAGTTCCTAAAAGATGAAGCTCTTAAAGTCATTTCCCAGACGACTGGAGATGAACATTACAGTGCAGATGACATCCAGTGGGTATTAACAGTTCCTGCCATTTGGTCTCCAAAGGCAAAGCAGTTCATGAGAGAAGCCGCTTATGAGGTAAGGCACATTACAAAAGCTTTTATTCAACGAATAAAGTAAAGTGGGACGCAATATTAAAAAAAAAACCATATCCAGTCCTTAGACTGGCTAAGCATGGTGATTTGTCTACTTTTATGTTTCTGTGATGTAGTCCACAATACAAGCCCCCTAAATGCTGCGTTTCAGAGCTCTTTACTCCTTCACAACAGAGCAGACACACAGTCACAGTCGAAATGATTATTAATAACTTATTTCCTTAAACAGGCTGGCGTGGGGTCACCAGAGAAAGCAGAACAATTAATGATTGCTTTGGAACCGGAAGCTGCATCAATTTTTTGTCAGGAGAGGAAACTTTGTGATTTTCAATCAGAGACTGGTAGCCGATCCGTGGACGGAATATTGTCTCAACCAAGTACACACTACATGGTTGTTGACATTGGAGGTAATGTTTTTGTGCTTTACGGATACTACTAGTAATTATTATTTAACAAATTATCTTCATGACCATAGATGGTCAGGAAGGTTGCAATATGCACAGCTTGAAACGACAGCAGTATTTGCTGACCATCTTTGAAGGTGCACCGCAAACCATCAGAAGGAAATTTTGAAAGAAGAGGGAGTGTTACTTTTTCGCGAACATTGCACACCTTGGAAGACATTTTCAAGATTAAGCGCTTTCAAAAATTTAAAACGTTTTCCTTCAGCTCACAAGGATATTTAGAGACTGAATGAAAATGTTAAGAGTACGAAGTCACTGATACGAGAAAATGCCGTTGTATGTTCTGGAAGCAAAACATTCAAATATTCATTTCCCTACCTTTTGTAAAAAAGACTCCCACTCGCTGTCGAAGGACATATTTTCGGTGAGCTAGAAAATTATTTTACTTTGAACTTGTTATTGCTAAAAATAGGTTTGATTGAAATGAAATGTTCCGGTGTTGTTTGCTGTTATGTCTTTTAAACCTGAGCATGTTTATCACACAGCTATGGAGTTCCTAGTTTTGAAAATAGCCGTACGTTTTGAAAATTTGTTGAATAATAGAACAATCACCCTACTGACATTCCTTTGGAAGATCACCTGAGTTAGCCAATTCAACGTACGTTCTTTTCGGCTGAGTATTTCTTATGTAGATAACTGTTAATGAAATAATAAGTATATGGGACTATCATATATCAGGTAATTTCTAAATAGCTTTATGGGTCACCCTGATTTATACTATTCAGGATCGATCGATAAACCCATTGTGATAAACCGCATAAGACGTCGCCAAGAAAAGAAGCCACCGACAGTTCTCTTATCGTGTTTTCCGTTTATCGTACATTGTTTCTATATTCAATACCAAAAAAAAATGGTTGCCTCAATTGTGGCAACTGACATAAGTCCATACCTAGTCTAACAAAACTCGAAAGCTTTTCAATTTCCCTCTTATCTTTTCTTTGATGTCTGATGATGTCCGTTGTTATTTAGTCTGAAGCAAACTTTACACATCTCCTCTTCTCGTTTTTGGCCCGTTCTGTAAGGTACAGACTTGTCGTTTTTTCCCTCAGATTTATGAATTAGGGCGCATGAACGAGGATATTCAACCTTCAGTGCCACGGTCTCGACTAAGAAAATTGTTTTCCTGTTTCATTTATAAAAGGTCCACTAAAGTGGCAAATCAGTTCCGACGTGCTCTTGTGATGAGTTGCCTACAGGTTTCATTTCGGTTTTATAGATATCAGGATGGTCCACACACGACACTAGTTCATAGTAGCTACTAGTTAGGTGTTCTTATAGCGTTTTTTGCTCAAAGTTCACATTTCGTTAAACATGAACCTAGGAGGCAAATCTCTGTCATTTAGAAGCGCTGGTCTGTTTTTATCTAACTGAGCACAATTTTTTTCGTATGTTTATTTTTAGGGGGTACACTTGACGTCACAGTACATGAAACCAAGGACGATGGTACGATCAAAGAGATACACAAGGTGACAGGAGGTCCTTATGGAGGAATGAAGGTCAACGAAAAATTTGAGAGCCTTCTAGAAGAGTTGCTTGGGACGGAAAAGATTAAAAGGTACCAAAAGCAGTGTCCATCTGATTGGCTGTCTTTGATGAACGAATTTGAAGGGAAAAAGCGAGGGAAACGCATCCTAGATGATGGATTGATGACAAACATCCGACTGCCCCGAAGTTTTGTGTCCTTGGTAAATCAGTGTCGAAGTCCAGCGATGGAACGCTATGGAGATAAAGAGGTAAAGATAAAAAACAACGAATATCTTTCTCTTAGTTCAGGAATGATGAAGAAATTGTTCATTCCTGTTGTGGAACGCATCAAAGAACACTTGAAAACACTGCAGAAAAAGCCACAGCTCTCTAAAGTGAGAACCATGCTGCTCGTTGGCGGATTTGCTGAGTCTAAATTCCTACAGGAAGAAATAAAGAAAGAGTTTTCAAGAAGATGTAAAGTGCTTATCCCTAACCAAGCCAAAATAGCTGTTGTCCAGGGTGCTGTGATCTTTGGCAAGATGCCAGCAAGAATTATCCAAAGAGTGCTCAGCACAACGTATGGCGTCCGTTGCGCAACACCGTTCATCAAAGGCGTTCATCCCCAGGAAAAGATGATCATCGTGGATGGCATTGAGAAATGCACAGATATATTTGACTGCCTTTCCAAGGAAAATCAAATCGTAAAACTAGGAAAGAAAATCAGAAGACTATATCGTCCAGGGCGAGCAAGTGATTACCAAGTTCTCATCGAATTCTATGTCACTAACAATCCAGATACCAATTTTACCACTGATCCCGGAGTAAAAATGATCGCAAGTGTCGAGGTTCAGTCACCTGACACTTGGAAAGGGACAGAAAGAGATATTGAAGTCAGCATGTACTTTGGTGGAACTGAGATAACCGCCACAGCGCGTGATGTTTCCAGTGGGAATGAGGAGCAGACTACTTTAGACTTTTTCTATCGATCTTAATCCCACAAAGGGAAAGCAAACGGACATCAAAGTTAAAGAACCTGATGCCCGTTCCTCGAATCTTTCCGAAAACTTACCCGGCCCTGGTATTCATAAAATTATAAAGAAAAAAAAAACGTGACTCTCTGTTGAACGTTATCGTACACATCAAATAGTTTTCGGGTCAGGTTAAGTGGATCCGGTCAGTTTGGAGAGACGGTCCCCTAATGCGAATGCTTTGTACACCATAGTATTCTCTATCTCTTCTTTTTTTTAACTCTATATAAAAATTAGATATTATGTGTTTTGGTCTTAATAGTAAGTCATTTGGAAATTGCGAGGTTTATGAGTTATGGATGCATGCGTGAAGTAATGTATGAAGTGAGTGGTCCCAAGAAGGATGCATCTTTATAACTTGATTAACTTGATTAAAAATAGATTCAATTAACCAGGTGACCGTTCTTGGTATTTACGTAATTGTGTATTTAAACTCATTTTGGTTGCTCTTTGAAGCCAGTAGTAAAATTCAAATTTATTACTAAATGAATACAGAAATATGGAAATTTTTACTTTCTTTTTTCATTGTTAAAACTGTAATTTTCTTAGATGTAGTAAACTAATATTTAGCAATTTGAATCGTAAATGCACCAGTTTCTAACAAACAGTGTACTTTCTATCGTCAGCTATTGTACAGTCATTTTCCGTAGTGCGGAGTTATACACCCTTTTAATAAGTCGCGGCGCCATTTTGAATTTTTAATCAATGACGTCATTCGCGGATAGATTTCAGCCACCATCTTTGCATGACCTGTTTGCTCGCGGCCAACATGGCGTGCTCGAGCTCAGAGAAAAGCTCTGTCGAACGGCCAGTTTGTTCTTGTGCAGAGGTATGTTTTGACAATCTTTCTAGGGGACTTGTTTGTTTTATTATTCCTATTTGTAATCGTAATATAACCTGTCTTGTACGTAATTCATTTCCGGGATTTATTCCAGCTTTCCTGCGAAGATATCCCTGGCTCTATAATATCGAGAGCAGATTTACACAAATGCAAGAAGAACGAGTTAAAGTTCTGGTTGAGCTGTCGAGGACTACGTTTCAAGTCTGCAGACACAAGGGCTGAACTTGTTTCCCGGTAAACTTTCTTTTTAAAAACGAAAATGTGGTTGATGTGTGCCATTTCGTGCCATTGCGAATTTATCTTTGTTTACTCTTTTTTGCCATATCTATATTTATTGTGGATTTTAGGGTAAGGCAGAACTTGGATAAAAATCTTACTCTGGTTGATCCTGATCCTGGGAAAGCATACACACGTGCAAAGAAAGCAAAATGCAATTTCTGCACTGTGGATACACAGCTGACTAATCCAGATAACCAGCAACCCGAGGACCCAGTTACAGACATGGATGAGGACTGGAGCAGTGATATATCAGTTCTTCCAAAACAGTTTTCTTACCTGAACATTGTTGAACATGCTAAAAAACTGGAAGAGATGCAAAAAGCTATGTTGAAAAACCCCTTGAAAAGGGATTCAAGTTTTTCTATAAAAATTACTGTCATGATGTCTGTTGTCGGTTTAACGACAATATGAAATACATGTAAAAGGGAAGTGTTTCAGATCCCAGAGAAAAAATGATAGACCCCACAATGTTACAGTTACACTGTCAGTAACTGGAAATGTAAACAATGCTAAATGTTCTTGTGCAGCAGGAACACAGGGCTACTGCAACCATACCATGGGCTTATTATATCTAATTGACCATGTCATCAAGTTAAAGGCCCCTGAATTCCCCAAATTTGGGACATGCACAGATAATCCACAACAGTGGCACAAACCTAGAACCCAGGGCATAAACCCAGAACCTATCATGGGATTTAAGGTTATCAACCCTAAATACAGACAGAAATGTTCAGAGGGTTTAAGATGTACCTTGTATGAAGCCAGACAACCCACTGTTCAAAATAATGATGGGGCAAATAATCTGTTCGAGTCACTTAAGCAAATTAATCCTTCTTTAGGATTCTGCACAGTGTATAAGCAGGAACCACCAACAATTCCCACTAAATTAAATGGACACAAGTTTCCACGTGGGAGTGTGCTGAGCTATCAGCTTGCTCTGACAGAGGGGAATTTTAATGTAATTACCAATTTTCCTGCTCTACAAAGACCCAGAGCTGTTGATGACTCCTTCCCTGACCTCCCCCTTGTTAGAGAAACACCAGTTGTGGGATTGCAAGGGCCTCTTACTAATCAGGAGGACCAGTTTATCAGTCAATTAAAAGTCCCTGATCCATCTTTTACTGAACAAGAAACCAGAGGGCAAAGCAACAACCCATTATGGTTCCAAATCAGAAGATTCAGGTTAACTAGCAGCAATTTTGGACTAGTATGCAAACGGAAACTCAATCTCTCTCAAACGAAATTTGTCCAGAATAATCTTTTGCCTGAGAAGGATTTTTCCAATGTAGCTGCTATCAGATATGGTGTGTCAAATGAATCAAAAGCAGCAAACAGATATGCTGAATACATGAAAGATATTGGTAATAATATTCAGGTATTAGAGTGTGGCGTTATTCTTTCAAACGCAATGCCATGGCTAGCTGCTTCACCAGACAGAAGGGTGATAGATAAGGAATTTGGTTATGGCTTAGTGGAGACCAAATGTCCTTTTACCCTAAGAAATTTGACACCAGAGGAGGCATGCTCTGTGCCAAGTTTTTACTGTCACCTTATCGATGGGAAGCCTGAACTTAAAAAAGACCACCATTATTACTATCAAGTACAAGGTCAAGTGGGTCTCTCAGGATTGAAATGGTTTGACTTTGTGGTGTATTTCCAGAAAGGCCTTATTGTACAGCGAATAAAGTTTGATGAGTTATTTTGGAAGTCAATGATTGTCAAACTGACAAATTTTTACCAACTACATGTAATGCGAGAGGCCATGAAGCTTTAACTTGATAATCCAAGAAGTTGAAATTGAGATTGCACAAGCCAATCCAAGAGGTTTATTTCTAAGTATGTTAAATCTCCATTCATGTGTTTACTTAACATAAAGATACAATCAAAAATATTGTTTTCCTGCTCTGGAAACATGATTTTAAAATAATAAAATATTTCCTGCAGTCAGAGCGCAATAAAAATTAAAAACTGTTGAAGTGGAATATTTCGTCCGGACCAACCGAACTTCATCAGCCACGGTAGAAATGTGAATATTAAGAAGGGTTATATCACTTCATAAGGGTCTCAAGGGGCCTAAAATAGTGTTATAGATGTTGGCTAATTCGAAGCCATTGTCTCTATTCAAAGAGGGCTTTCGTAACCGGATCTCAATTGCTTCCCTTATGCGGCGTTTGAACGTGTTGCTTTCCGTGGCGAGAACTTTTGTTTTGCTGGAATCCACCGAATGTCCCGTGAGCTGGCAATGTTCGTGAACGGCTGATGAGTCCCTTGAAAGATGTTCCTTAATTCTGGTTTCAAGCACGCGAGAAGTTTCGCCAATGTATTGTTTGTTGCATTGAACACAATGAATGTGATAAACTGTGCGACACTTCTTTAGGTTTTCAGTTTTGTCTTTAACCTGCACCAATTGCGATCTGAGAGAATTGACAGGCTTGTGGACGATTGTGACCTCGTGTGATTTAAATGCTCTTTGTAGGCGTTCCGAAGTGCCTTTGATGTATGGTACTGAGGCGTATAATCTCTTCTCGTTGCGGGGTTCGTTAGACTCTCTCGTGTCGGATTCAGTGTTCGGTATTGTTAGCATCCAATCTGGATAGTTGTTAGTTTTCAAAGCTTGCTTAACATGCTGAATTTCATGTACTCTGTCATCTTCTTCAGAAACCAAGGTCTTAGCTCGAAGTAGCAGAGTGTTAACCACAGCTCTTTTATGTTGTAGGTGGTGGTTAGAGTGGAAATTCAGGTACTGATCCGTATGGGTCGGTTTCCGGTACACTGTGACTTTTGTTGAGCCATCTTGGTTCACGTGTAAGCAGGTGTCAAGGAATGGGATTGTGCCATTCTTTTCTTCCTCTGAAGTAAACTGGATGTGTTGATCAATGGAATTGAGGTGCTCGGAAAAAGAGATGTTAAAACTACAAGATGTTAAAACTACAAGCTTAAGTGTCATTCTCGCTAAAAGCGGTCTACTCGATTTCGCGATCAAAAATTGTTGTCCTTTATTTTTTGTTTGTGAAAAGGGTTTGGTACACATGTATCAAAACCACTTTATTTATTTTCCAATTCTTTATTTTTGCTTTGCTATAAGCTAAAAGCCAATTTTGCCAGCAACGGGGTTTCCGGCGGTGAAAGGCTGAAATTTATGGATTTTGAGAGGCGCACTACGGCCAATTAGATGCAGTTTGCGAAATCTTCCTTCGACCTAGTATCTAAGGTAGATCCACTTAGTTCACAGACAAAATGTGGAAAAAGTTGATAAATTTTTGAGCACGCCAGGTAAAGTTAAATACAACCTACTCTGAAGCCTATAATGAGGTCCCAAAAAGGGGCCAAATACAAGAAACAATTTCGCATCGTTTGCGGCCTAAATTGGATTAAAAAACAACATTACAGCAAAGTTCTTACCTTATTTAATCAATTTTTAAGCTCAAACGTGCGGGTATCTCCCTGGATCACAAGCGAAAACAGATTAGAACTTCGCCATTGACAGCGTGTTAACATAAATATCGCTCGTGTCAAAAGTCACTGACATATTCCTAGAACTTGGCAAAAATACATTTTTCGGGGATGCTAATCCGTTGCTGTCCACCAAAATGAATGTCTATAGCTTCCTTTAATGCTCGTTCATCCAATATTGATCCAGAACAAGATGAAAGTTGCGTTAAGTTGATAAATATTCATGGCGGGTGACGCTCAACAAAGTAAACAACGCGGAGGGTGTAAACTGCAGGTTGCAGGTTGTAGGTTGCAGGTGCAGGTTGCAGGTTGCAGGTTGCAGGTTGCAGGTTGCAGGTGCAGGTTGCAGGTTGCAGGTTGCAGGTTGCAGGTTGCAGGTTGCAGGTGCAGGTTGCAGGTGCAGGTTGCAGGTTGCAGGTGCAGGTTGCAGGTTGAAGGTTGCAGGTGCAGGTTGCAGGTTGCAGGTTGCAGGTTGCGGGTTGTAGGTAACGGGTTGCAAGTTGCGGGTTGCAGGTTAATTACAAAGTAAAAAGCAGTTAATTAAAGGATAACAAAATTAAAGGAGTAAGAATGGCTTCAATTATTTGTAAAAATTGTCCTTTTTATATGAAAAGGCATGCCATTAAAAAATCTCCCAAGTAGCTTAGTTAGGACGAAGGAACATCAAACGTTGAACAAAAGAGACTTGGCAAAGACAGAGGTATCATGCCGATGGGGTCATACAGTTTTACCAGGTTTTGTTCAGCAGGTTTAATTTTGCATGTTTGTAGGTTCGAGAGCAGCATTTTTGTTGTATATCATCACCAATCCGAACCAAATAAAACCCATGATTAACACGTGAAAAGCCGATAACATCGTCAAAAGCAACGAGTTTCAAGAATTTTATTTTTCACGAGCGTTTCTGTGTCTTGCTTTAATAAGCATAAATTTGTGGCAGATAAAAAGTGAAAGTGCTAATACTTTCACACGGTTGTGGTTAAAAATGTACACGTTGCGCTTGTATAAAAGCGAATGAAACGCCTCAGACAAAAAAAACCACTCAGATGTTTTCGGAACCAGTGTCCAAGTATCAATGGCAATCGAAAACTAGCTTGACGGGGCTGCAAAATTGCCAAACGAGAAAAGAATTTGGCCCCAAATTTGGCCTCAAGCTCTACTTTACAATAGTGTTTGAAGAACATTCTGAAAAGAAACATTTCAAAGTTCAAGGTTGTAGTTTTCATGTTCCTATAGTTTACTAAGCAAGAATGTGCGAATACACAATAATGTGCAGCATGTTTGATTACTTGCACTTTGCACAACATCTCGAATTGAAATTAAGTTGAAATGTTAATTTCAGTTCTGCAAGGTGACTGGTTTTGGCTGGTTAATATAACTGGATTTTGTTTGCATTTATGATGCAAGCTTACTGGTAATTTCAATAAGTTCACATTATACATTAGCAGTTAAATTAATGCCCGATCCTGTAATCTTTACAGTCCTGTGATCGAGTCATTCTATTGTTATTATTAAAACCGCCTGTCTTAATACTTGTATGTATTATACCAATTGAAAATGTAATGGTAATTGCAGAAGTGAAGATGACAGCAGTTTGTCGAAACATGTTTTCGAAACTTACAACTATCGTGGTTTTTCCTAAAATTGTCAACTCCACGGACTTAAAAATCTCAGCATCTTCGGGAAATTTAAAGTGGGTGGCGGTTGATCTCCATTATGGTCTCGATGGATCATCGCCAATAGTTAACGATTAAACTGCACCTTTCACCTAATATTTCCATTCCAAATTGGGAGTGTGGCGTATCTGCGAGAACACATTGAAACGGTTCCGCAAACTTACATACCAAGAGTCTAGTCCAGTTCAAGTTTCTCATTACCAAGGTTTCTTTACAAATGAAACAATTCTGATTTTCTTGAAGAAATTTCAGAAGAAACGTACCATATAAAGATCATACATCTTCTGTTTGAAAAAAATATATAATCGCAACCTGCAACCTGCAACCTGCAACCTGCAACCTGCAACCTGCAACCTGCAACCTGCAACCTGCAACCTGCAACCCACACCTGCAACCTGCAACCTGCAACCTGCACCTGCAACCTGCAACCTGCAACCTGCACCTGCAACCTGCAACCTGCAGTTTACACCCTCCGTAAACAACGTCGGGTATCGTAGTTGGTTCAAATTGTTTGCTCCTCAAGGAAAACAAAACATTTTCAAGATCCCTAGTAAAAGAAAAGACGTTATGTAGCTAAACTCTAACAGTGAATTTAGACTGTTCTACACCTAATGCAACTTGGACGCGATCGAGGCAGAAAAATATAATTTGAAAGGTTGCAACGAAAATCGTGTTAGTCGGTCCAGACTCACCTGTCGCCAGAAGGTGAAATGAAATTATTTTCTACTTAGTCGCCTGAGTTTCCGTTATAGCCTTGGTTCTAGTCGTTCGGAAATGGACTGTAGGAATCTTCTTTTGAGTAGAAATTGTGAAGTTCGCAGTAGTTAGAATTACTGACCTCAGAAGACTTGGGGCGACCCTAACAAGATGCTTGGAGTTTGCTTACCTCACAATTTGTCACACAATCTTATCAACGCGAAAACAGAAATTTAAAAAATCCTTTGCGCCTTAGGCGCTGTGCACTTTATGATAATTTATGGAAAGTGGTTAACAGTTTTCATCTGGCAAGTGTGATAAAAGAAGTGCGAGCATTAGCGTTCATCAAACCTTACAGAGGATATTACGCGGCGGCGCGAAGATAGGAATTTGATTTTCGAGTGGTAAAATATTGTCTATTGTCCGCTTGGGCAGCATGACAAGACAGCAACATCAGAAGGTTTGTATGAAAGACGTGATTGGCACTAGAATCCAAGCTATCAGCAGGAAAGTTTTATACAGGGAGGCTCCGCCCCTAGGCTCAAACCCTTACCCTTACAGTGAAACCCATAAAACCATGAACGCCTAAAATTATTTCTGGAATGTTTATTGTTCTGCGACCAATCAGATTCGAGACGTAACCGCAACAAACCGCAAGAGTAATTAGCTGAGAGGTTTCGATCACGAAACGAGTCGGTGGCATTTGCGTCCACAATAAATTCTCAGTTTCACCGCCGATTATTGCAGTAGAGCAATAATTACTGTAGTTTCTGTTAGACCCGAGTTTTCACAGCAAACACAAACACGCCTGCTGTTGCAGATACAAACGTACATGCGTGCAACTTGCGTACCGTTGCAAAAATTTTGAAAAATTACACTCGCTTTTGATTGGCTATTTAGGTCTCAGTTCGGTAGTTGTGTTACTTTGGACCGACGGAATCGAAAACATCAAATGACGGCCAAAAACATGCACGTTTTGAGGCAAAACCAAAGAAGTGATAAATGGGATGTTTATGCAAACACCGAAGGAAACGTATCTTTTTTAAAATATACTAAACGCGCGAATCGCTTCTACTAGAACTGGACATTTGTTCACTTGTGCCGTCTATCCTTCGCTCATACAGAAGCTATCTGAAATAGAAAAGAATGACAACTTCAATATTTCCAAAAGGTATAAAAAAGCTGAGAATCGTGGAAGAAAAATGCAGCTCGTTGTTTCATGTCCATAACGTAAAATGTTCGGCTAACCGGTCAGTACAAAATGCAGACTGCAGACTGCAGACTGCAGACTGCAGACTGCAGACTGCAGATCGGGTACAAAATGCAGACTAGGTACAAAATGCAGACTGCAGACTGCAGACTGGGTACAAAATGCAGACTGACATTTGAAACTGTTTTTTTCGGGGTTTTTTTAATATCATTTCATTTTATAACTTACCGGTTGTCACGCAATCCCTTTTCCGATGTCATATTCCACGAAAACTCGCATTACCGGGGAATGATCTTGCTCCATTACTCGAAATATACTTTTTAAACGAAGTCTCGAAGATCAATTCGTTCTTAAACATGATTTAAGCCTTCTCAGTCTTCTTACTTCAAGCGCGAGATCGCATAACATAAAATAACAACACTCGTTGCAACATGATACCGAGAAACCAGCAAACACATGACCTTCCGTGCACGTGGTCGCTTTCTTTGCCTCTTCGCCGGTTCGTCATGGCGGCCTTTCGGAGGTCGGTTAATGCGGTAAGTAGCAGTTAAATCACCTTCCTTTAACCGATGTGTGTTAATATAAAAATACTTATACCTCGTGAGAGAATTTAGATCTTGCATGTGAAGTAGGAGCATAGATGTCGTGTTGTATTTTACCACACAATTGCTACACAAAATGAAATCATGACTCAGCGTTTTCGTTTCGAGTAATGGAGCAAGATCATTCCCCGGTAATGCGAGTTTTCGTGGAATATGACATCGGAAAAGGGATTGCGTGACAACCGGTAATAATATTTAAAAAAAAACAGTTTCAAATGTCAGTCTGCATTTTGTACCCAGTCTGCAGTCTGCAGTCTGCATTTTGTACCAAGTCTGCAATTTGTACCCGGTCTGCAGTCTGCAGTCTGCAGTCTGCAGTCTGCATTTTGTACTGACCGTTCGGCTAACGGCTTGCGTGACATCTTGGACGGAAGAGTTTTGCCGTGAATGAGCTTGACGCACTGTTCTCCGCACCAAAGTAGGGTAAAGGGAAACTTTTGCAAAGTTTATTCAGTAAACTGTTTTGGTCAAACAGCGAAAAGGCTGTAACCTACAAATGATTATACCTGACAACACCGGAGAGGCCGTTTTTTTAAAAAAGTGAAAAAATTCTGCTCCCAGACGCGCTGTCTAGCCGTGTCTGTTCGATTATTTATCTCTTTTCAGTAAAATATCGCTTATAGTTATTCATTGCTTATGCATAAACTCTGAAATAGAAAAAAAATAACAAATTCAGAGTGTTTGTTAACCGGCGGTGAAACTGAGAATTTATCGTGGACGCAAAAGCCACCGACTCGTTTCGTGATCGAAACGTTTCAGCTAATTACTCTTGCGGTTTGTTGCGGTTACGCCTCGAATCTGATTGGTCGCAGAACAATAAACATTCCAGAAATAATTTTACGCGTTCATGGTTTTATGGGTTTCACTGTAAATATACCAGTTTCTTTTCACCCAAATGCCACCCCTTTCATAACCTAGAGCAAGAATGTAGCCATTTCTGATACACATGTTTATACCTCAAGAATAAGCCAAAACGCTAGAATAACCTATTGTCGCGACATTTGTATCTGGGCTTTCAGTCGCCCTGGGTCGCTTCGGCTAAAGGCCCTCAACTTTCGTGTGTTTCGCGTTGTTATTTTTGCCAGAATTTGACACCCATTCATATACTTAACTTTAGCTGCTGTCTCTTTTACTTAGCAGCGCCCTTTGGTGACCCTTAATATACTTAATATACTAAGATAACGATTTTTCCAACCTTTCACTATGGTGCAGGCTCAAGAAAGTCACCCCTTTCGGGCGGAGCCTCCCCGTATACTCCACCATAGGAAGTGCCCCCCCCCCCCAACAGAATTGAAAAGTGTTCATGAAGTAACAAAAGAATTGTGCGACATGCGGTGGGCACTTCAGAAACCAAGAGGGGGAGGATCGAGTTTTTGGAATGAGAGGGTAAAAGAGTACCCCACAACGCGATTTGATATTGGCGAAGAAAGACTGCGAAAGGCTGATTTAGTACAGGTGGCAGCGGACATGACAATGGCCAGAGAAACAGTTGGAGGGAGAAGATTTAAGAGAAGTGAATGAATTACCAAAGTTCAGGTGTAACTAACCTTTTTTTTGTTTAAGATTGGCATCAAGCAGAAGACTATGAGTATTATTACATAAATTTGATAAAAATGACGAAAGCCTCATGGAAGATGGATTGAATTACCTAGATGAGAAGGAAAGGCAGAATACTATAGATGAGGTTGTAAGCCGCCAAGTGGGATTCAGTCACCCAATAACTTTTGATGGTTATGACGTGTGCGAGCAAGTCAGGCTCAACACGTTACCTAAATTCAACGTCACCATGATTAAGGCCCTGAGTTCGCATTTTGAACTTCCCTATAAAACCAGAGAAATGAGAGGCCTCTTTATTAAGTAAGCCAAGAATCATGGTAGAATAATGTTCTTGTTTTAAGTAGAGAACTGTCTGCAGTGTAAATGAGTTAATTTCTGACACTGAGGCCTTGAACTACAGGACCTATAGAAATCTGCCCTGATCAGCATCAGATCCTTCGTGTTAAAGTACGCTTTCTTCACGACCATAGAAAGCATGCTATGCCGACAGCCTACTGCACTAAAGAAACCTTGCTAAAAACTGTGTAATGTAGATGTCGGGAAAGGCCTTTGTTAAGGGTCTCCACTATCAGTGTAGAGTTATTCCGTTCCATAAATTTAACTCGCATGCCCTTATAGATATCTACAATATTTCGCACATTATATTCTATCTGCGGCACTTTTCAGGTTAGGAAAAATTTCATTGCGTTTACTAGAAAACGCACTCTGGTCAAACTTGTCAAAAAAGCGCCTCGCTTTTCATTTATTGTCATTTCCGGATTGAATAAATTCTAAGCCATACCTCTGCAATCGTTGGCTCGTAGTCGTTGATTTTTTTTCTACGGCTGGGTTTGTTTCGCGGCCACCTACAATCTTCAAAATGATTTATTTATTACTATAAAATAATAATAATAATAATAATAATAATAATAATAATAATAATAATAATAATAATAACAATATTTAATAATATTAATATTTATTTAATGATGGATTTATTTTACGTAACTACTCGTAAGTATAGAAACGTTTTCTCTCTCAATTGCTTTTAAGAACAACTCACGTTTCCTACTATATTTGAAACGGTTTTAATTTGACCTTGCACCATGCGTTCTGACATATTCCTCTTTATGACACAGACATGAGTGTTTTAGTGGAAAATAGTTCACGCGAAACTACATCCGCGACTCGCGTGGCGTATTTTCCATATCCTCACTGGTGAGGGTATCGATGACGTCATTTTCCGCTCTTACACTGCTGTTTGTGTAAAAACACTCTTGTCTATATAATAAAAAAGAAATTACACGGTGGCTTGAATGTATGAATTTCACTTTCTCGTGGTACAAGACAACATTTTACCACTCGATAATAAAATTCTTATCCTCGCGCCGCCGTGTAATATCCTCTATATATTTTGAGAGAACGCCAGTGCGTCCCTTCACGCTCGTACTTTTTTTCCACACTTGCCAGATGAAAACTGTTAACCACTTTCCATAAATTATCATAAAGTGCCCAACGCCTAAAGTGCAAGGGATTCTAAGGTAGTCGCGCGACGTTGATAAGATTGTGTGACAAATTGTGACGTAAGCAAACTCCAGGAATCTTGTTAGGGTCGCCCCAAGTCTTCTGTGATCAGTATTAAATTCCAACTACTGCGACTTACAATTTCTACTCAAAAGAAGATTTCTACAGTCCATTACCGAACGACTAGAACCAAGGCTATAACAGAAACTCAGGCGACTTAGTCGAAAAAAATTTCATTTCACCTTCTGGCGACAGGTGAGTCTGGACTACTAAATATAACACGGTTTTCGTTGCAACTTTTCAAATTATATTTTTCTGCCTCGATCGCGTCCAAGTTCCAGGAGGTGTTGAACAGTCTGAATTCACTGTTAGATTTCAACTACATAACGTCTTTTCTTTTTCTAGGGATCTTGAAAATGTTTTGTATTCCTTGAGGAGTCTTGAGGAGCCTTTTAATCCTTGTATTCCCGGAATCAACTACGATGCCCGACGTTGTTTACTTTTTCGAGCGTTACCCACCACGAATATTTATCAACTTAACGCAACTTTCATCCTGTTCTGGATTGATATTGGATGTACGAGCATTAAAGGAAGCTATAGACATTTATTTTTATGGGCAGCAACGGATCAGCATCCCCGAAAAATGTATTTTTGCCAAGTTCTAGGAATATGTCAGTGACCTTTGACACGAGCGATATTTATGTTAACACGCTGTCAATGGCGGAGTTCTAACCTGTTTTCGCTTGTGATCCTTGGAGATACCCGCACATTTGAGCCTACAAATTCGTTAAATAAGGTAAGAACTTTGTTGTGATGTTGTTTTTTAATCCAATTTAGGCCGCAAACGATGCGAAATTGTTTCTTGTATTTGGCCCCTTTTTGGGATCTCATTATAGGCTTCAGAGTAGGTTGTATTTAACTTTACCTGGCGTGCTCAAAAATTTATCAACTTTTTCCACATTTTGTCTGTGAACTAAGTCGATCTACCTTAGATACTAGGTCGACGCAAAATTTCGCAAACTACATCTAATTGGCCGTAGTGCGCCTCTCAAAATCCATAAATTTCAGCCTTTCGATCACCGCCGGAAACCCCGTTGCCGGCAAAATTGGTTTTTGGCTTGCAGCAAAGCAAAAATAAAGTATTGGAAAATAAATAAAGTGGTTTTGATACATGTGTACCAAACCCTTTTCACAAACAAAAAATAAAGGAAAACAATTTTTGATCGCGAAATCGAGTGGACCACTTTTAGCGAGAATGCCACTAAAATGTTGTAATTCATAGATTTTGCGATAGAAACGTATGTTTGATATTACTTTGTGTTATGATATTAAAATAAAGAATGCCATTGTTGTCAGCTTTCATGCAACAACACAGTGCACACTTGCATTTTCTAGACTGCCTTCTCTCGGTCACTTTTAGCCCGGCTGTGAACAGGCCTCCCATTCAAGAGACAGAGAAAAGAAAATTCTCTGACATAACAATTGCAATCTTAAGCATTATTTATCTATATTAATACAAGCAAACAAGCAATATTGATGCATTATGAAATGATAGGGTTTTGAAACAGAGTCAGTAATCCACAAACTGTCCATATCTGGTTGATAGAACCAGCCAGAGATAAGGGAATAATCTGATCAAATATATGAAATTTTTTTATTTTATTGATGGCCCTCTCAACATGTTTTCTTTCAGCAGCTATTTGCTGTCTCCACAACATCTTGAGCGGGCATTTATTCTTGCATGTGCAGAAATGGTGGCATGTTTAACTTGACACTAATTAGATCCAGCAGATCTTGAATGTCAAACCCTTTGTCTGCCATCACAGTGTCACCAACTTGAAATGGCATTTTGAAAATACCACAGCGTTCAGTGATTTCCCTGTCTGAGACTGAACCCGTGTATAATTGGCTGATAAACGTTAGGCTACCACTTGGGGAGATTCCCACAAGCCCCTCAGTTCAATGTGTTAGCACTCTTGTAGCTTGAGTAAGTCTGGGACTTCAAAACTAGGGAAGAAGGCATTTCAACCTTGATCTCGGTACAATCAATAATCACCCTGGTTTCTTTGTATTTAGATTTAAATGAATCAGGCATTGTCTCTACTATTTTCTCTTTACTGGGCCATATGCTTAATGATCCAGGTCTAAGATATAGGAAATTTACCCACGAGACAATAGTGTTACTTACAGTTCCAACAGAAATGTTAAATCTACAAGCGAGATCACGTTCAAAAAGCCCAACCCTCACCCTGCAGAGGAATAGAAAGAATTGATTTGTAGGAGTCAGTTTTCTGGGTCGTCCAATTTTTCGCAACGGGGTAGACTCTATGTCAGGCCTTGAATCATTTCGGGTGTACACCAAGTTTTCACCATTGGGACCTGCGTTAAGATAAGTTAACACTGCTTTGTAGACTTCACGATTCGGGAATCCAGTGTAAAAACATATATCTTTGTCTTCAATATTTTCAATGCAGAACTCCATTTCTTGCACAGTTTGCTCGAGCTGCTGGATTTTTGTGTTCGCAATTTTTATCTGCTCACTTAGTGATAAAATTTCAGCTTTTAGCCTTTCAGATTTTTCAGCCTCTGTCTCATCCAAGTCCTCTCCCGCAGCCTCATCATAGTAAGACCCAACGCAAACTTCGGCTGGTTGAGGTGTGCATTCAGTGTAATTTTGATCACTTTGTTGCCTTTTACAACTTGTTTCGCTCGATTGAAGCTGAATCTTATTCAACTTCCTCTTCTTCTGGGACTTAGGAATGAGATATGGCTTGTGCTCCCAACATTTAAACACTGAGGGAAGACAACTAGTCTTGACAAACCACCGACCACTAAAGTTCGAATATTCTAAGTCGTCAACCCTGAAATGAAGCGAGCAGACAACTGTGTGCTTCTGGACCTAGAAAGAGCACCGAAAAGACGATCAGCTGCGAAACAGGAAAGATTTGCACTTTCATAGAAATCACTTACATGCTTTAAACGCTGAGTTTTCCTCCCTTCTAATTCTTTGCACCCAAGCCTGCTTCACTTCTTGATTGCTTGGTATTTTGTGGTAAGTCACGTATCTGTTGCGATTGTTATCGAACACATCCCCGTACGATTTGCACAGAGAAACAGCACAGTTGCGATTATTAGAGCATGTCAAAAGGATATAATCCTATTAGCGAATTAAAACAATAGGAACGGAATACAGCAATTGAGACTGACCTTTCTTTGTCTCTTCTGTTGACATGGTGCGATGAGGCGTGATGAGATCATTCAAGATGGCGGCTGAAAGCTCTCCGCGAATGACGTCATTAATTAAACATTCAAAATGGCGCCGCGACTTATTAAAAGGGTGTATAGAGCATGCTTACTCTTGTTGAATGACATTGCGCGGCTAGTTTAATATTTGACATTTGATATTTACCAAATAAGGGTCCAGACTTGTCTGATAACAGACAATTGACCTTTTCCTTTTCTTAACAGACGAATTCGAGAGCAAATATCATTAAAAAGTTCAATTTAGTGATAACTGCTTCAATTGTTTTGTTGCATGGTGTTAACGTTGATAAGATAAAGATCTACATTGCTCTTATAATCTTTAAGTTGTGTTTTTGTACTAATTCAAGTTTGCAATACACAGTCATTGGTAAAAATGGCAACATCATATAAAGGATAAAGAAACATGTTACCATGATCCTAGCATCCGTCACTGCCTTAATACACAAGCTTGAAGACTGCGTTTTAAGTATCATTCAGTGGGAGCTATAAGCCTGATTCACTCTCAAACGACCAGGAACATTTGTTCAATATGTCTTTGTTTTATCCCCACTAAAAAACATTTCTTCTTTGGGAGGAGCATTTGACAATCAACTCCGGCACTTAAGGGTAGGGTATTTGAACGCAATTTTGTCCCCCCCCCCCCCGGGGGGGGAGAATTTGTACAAGCTAATCTTCAAAAGTCCAAATTCCCAGGAGGTTGCCAGGGGGTGGATGTTGAAGTTTGGAATTGTTCGGCATGTGACGCCGTTAATGGCATGGATCCTGAACACGTTAGTTCTCCTTTTGTTCAGGGTGCCGACACCTTAATATATGGAAATGTCGAAAACGAAGACCCCGAAAGCGAAGACTCGAAGACCCGAAGACCATTTACGAAAACGAAGACCATTACGAAAACGAAGACCCACTACGAAAACGAAGACACACTACAAAAACGAAGACCTCCTCTTTTTTTTAACCAGAGGAAAACGAAAAACAGATAGAGTAATATAAGGCAAGAAGATATCTAAACGGGCATTTGAAAGTAACACAAAACTGTTTTGTTAAGCTTCCGGTTACCGCTATAATTCGCGCAGGAAGTCAAAGTGTTGTGGATTCACTCACCTTCAATTTGTTTCTATATTACTGACTTTTTAAACGAAGAAAACAAACACAAGAATCATTACAAGATGTAGACTTTTTTAAAGTCCGTACAAGGACTAATTCGAATTGCTAAACTAACCTTTATTTCAGTGCGTGAAAACTGTTCACAAAATAATACGTTAAAACACGGTTCAGCTGTTAAATTTGATGGACAGCATAAAATTCCCGCTCACCTCCGATTAATGTTCAGGTCTGAATTTTCAACAAACATCTTCATCTTTTCGCCTTAAGTTCTTCTTTCTCGTATTGAAGCAAGCATCAACTGGCAAGGTGGCAACCCGATACTACCATGTAGACCCAAACTGTATTATGCCGCAGTTCCCTTAACTTTACTAATGCGGACTGTATTAAGTCAGTCGCAACTCACTTCACGACTCGCACAAAGTCTCTTCTCACTAACAATCTAGTGATAACGTTTTTCTATTGTTCCTCTTTTGGCAGAATTTCGTAAAACTGTTAGCCGCGTTATTTCAAGAGGGTAGAATGTCAAAACGTCCAAAATGTTGCTTTCACAAATTCACGTTCTACTTCTTTTACTATTTGCATACTTTACCTGGGTTGTGTTTATCTCAGGGATTGATTATGTGCATGTATGCTAAAGATAGACGTTCTAAAAATTATTGAATTTTGCACCAATTGTACCCTTTGTTAATGATACCATCATTTGTTGTTGTTCTTTGTTGTTAGAATGACATTTGTGTTAGTCGTATTGGCTTATGTTTATTCCAATTGTTAAAAGTTCCCCAATTTCGCACTCGCTATAGGAAGGGTAGCGTTACGTTTTGCATTGGCCGTATTAAATGAAAAAGATGTGATTTTAATTCTGGTTAAGATCCTTTTGGTGGGCTCTATTGAGGTCAACAAATCACAGGAAGAAAGGATAAGCAAATCAAGCGTACGTTTCTTCTACATGGTGCAGAAGTAAAGTTGTTGTTGTTGTTGTTATTGCTTAATAAAGTTGTATTTTGCTGCTTCTTTGTATCGTGTCACCATATCAGTTATAAAAAAAATACTTTCATGGGTCTGAGTCTTGAAATGACAAAATAAACCAATTTTTAGGGGGTTCGCGTCCGCTTAGTAAAAGTTTAACTCTATGTACATACCATTACCATACATTTGTTACAGTTCGAACCACAAATCTTAACGAAGACAGGGGAAGTCAGTGACATGCACAAATTGCACAAAACCATTATTAGTCACATAGTTGGTACACTGAAGTGTTATAACTTCTTGACAGTGTACCAAAATGACTCGGACTCGGACTATTATTTAACAAATGGATTCCATTTGGCCGTGCACGTGTACTATAATGAACACACAGATGACGTCAAAATGTGGTAAGAACACAGAAGTACGCTAGGAGCTGTGTGTAGTGTGATGAAAAACTCCTCTAGTTAAAAAAGAGGGGATCTTCGTTTTCGTAATTACGAAAACGAAGACCCACTACGAAAACGAAGACTCCCTCTTTTTTTAACTAGAGGAGTTTGTTATTACAGTACATAAAAGAAGAATCTACAAAAAGAAGAAGCCATTGCAACCCTAAAGCAAAACGATGAAGATGTTTGTTGAAAACTCAGACCCGTGAAAATCGGCGGTGAGCGGGAATTTTATGCTGTCAATGAAATTTAACAGCTGAACCGTGTTTTAACGTATTATTTTGTGAACAGTTTTCACGCACTGAAGTAAAGGTTAGTTTAGCAATTCGAATTATTCCTTGTACGGACTTTAAAAAAGTCTACATCTTGTAATGATTCTTGTATTTGCTTCCTTCGTTTGAAAATCAGTAATATAAAAACAAATTGAAGGCGAGTGAATCCACAACACATTGACTTCCTGCGCGAATTGAGCGGTAACCGGAAGCTTAACAAAACAGTTTTGTGTTACTTTCAAATGCCCGTTTAGATATCTTCTTGCCCTTACATTACTCTATCTGTTTTTCGTTTTCCTCTAGTGAAAAAAGAGGGGGTCTTCGTTTTCGTAGAGGGTCTTCGTTTTCGTAATGGGTCTTTGTTTTCGTAGTGGGTCTTCGTTTTTGTAATGGGTCTTCGGGTCTTCGTTTTCGGGGTCTTCGTTTTCGACATTACCGATAATATATGTACGCTTGCCATACCCCAGCCCCGTACTGATTCATGTGTTAAAGAAGCTCCAGTGTTATGGGACAAATTATCTACTACCTGCCATTAAGTTTTTTTTAAGACCTCCTTTTCGCCTGGCGTGTAGGCATGTGAGCATCAGTGGTTACGTTGAATGTGAAGTACTTTTCATGCAACTCGCTGAGGAGGAACTTTCTTTAATGCGTAGAAGTGGCGGAATATTTAGATTTAGGTCAAAGAATTTTTTTTCAGCTGAACTAAGGGTATGAAGTCTATTTACAACTTGAATTTGCTAATGATCTTTTTAACCTTCTTTTTATAAGCAAAGACACGCTCCTAACGGGTTGATAGATAGCCTGTGATGTGCTCTACCAGATAAGGTGCATATTATGGGTTGTGACACTGCTTGGGGCCGTGACGTCCTCCAAGATGGCGGCATCTTGGCCACCATCTTAGATTTCACTAAAAGTGAGAAATGTACAAATAGGTGAAAAAAAGCATAAACTGTTTCAAAAAGCAGCAAAGTGTTTCATTATGTCATATTTTACATTCTGGCATCAAATTTTTTTCAATTTCCGCCGTTTTTTGGATAATTTCACATTTTCGGTAAAATCCAAGATGACATTACAGGCCCCCAGCGCTAGCAGCGCTGCAACCCATAATATGTACCTCATCTCGATCAAAAGAACTTATCTAGCTTGACGGAATTAGAGGTACCTGACATGTTATATCTAAATGTTGTTAAGATTTTTTTCAAGATTTGGCTAAATTTTGCACATCCACCCTGTCCCGGTCGAAATTTTTGTTTTGTTTTGCTTGTTTGTTTGTTTTTTGTTTTCGGGGAAGGTGGTTGGGGGTCTGTACCGGGATCACTGACTTATTACAAACTCAGATCAGTTCCGTTGTCTTGCTGACAGCCAACATATTATGTTAACGGTTTGGTACCACTGAAAGGGATTTGCATTGTTTGCTTATTATAAAGTTGAAAGTGAATTATACAGCTGTAAGGCATTTAACCCTTGGGCGTACAAGGGGGGGGGGGGGGTGCCACCCCTCCCTAAGGTTTTTCTTGAATTTTTCCAAGACGAATTGTTATCCAAACCTCCCGTTTTCCGTAGCTGTGGGCATTTCTCTTAGACACATTTTGATAGAAGTTTGGTGAGAATCGGTTGCTATGGTTACGAGATATGACGTTGTAAGTAGCAGGTGGTCAAGCCATTTTTAGGTGAAAAATGCACAAAATATAAACAAAAAGCAGCGAAATGTTTAATTATGTCATATTCTACATGTTCCACATCAAAAATTTCCAACTTTAAACGTTTTAAGACAAGTTCTTATTTTCGGTAAAATCCAAGATGGCGCCCAAAATGGCGGCAATCTTGAATGACGTCACAGGCCCCCATTAGCGCGGCAACCCATAATATGTACCTCATCTTGTAGAACACATCACAGGCTTTCTACTAAAGGTGAAATCTTTTCAATATTATGTCAGACATAACGAAAACCCAAGGGGGGTCCATCAACCCCCCTCCCCTCTTGTACCACGGTGAGGGTGTGACTTTGCTTGTATGTCCGAGGGTTAAACATTAGCTCGTCAAAGAGCTCTCACGCTGCTGTTTGAGCTACTTATTTTCCTTTTCCAGTTGTTCTAGTAATCGCTTCAATCTGTAATCGCTTCAATCTGTAATCGCTTCAATCTGTAATCGTAATTCGACTGTAATCGCTTCAATGAGATCCACTGTGGACAATGTTTCGTGGTTGTTGCCATGTGATGACGCTTTCTATTTGATCGAAACAGCACGTGCATCAGGTCGAATTGAGTTTAGACCAGACATCATTTTAACAGACATGGTCGAAAGGCAATATATATTTAAAACAATATATTAAATGTATTGTGAAATCTAAAACACAAATTCCCGGATGTCTACTATTCGTGGAATTAGCACCGGAGGCTATATTGTTTGAAGATTCAAATCGACTTGTTGCACACTTTAAAGTAATTAAATGTTATTAAAGGGAATTAGTCAATTGTTTTGAAAACTGCAGAACTTCATGTTAAGGCTAAACGGTGTACTTGGCAGAAAATGGTATACGTTGTCAAAAAACACTGAGAAAGTATATTGAAAGTAAACTACCGGGAAATTGCTTCCCTTCTGCATAGACAGGAGAAGCAGAATATGCAAGTTCAGCGAATAGCTAAAATGGAGTATGATAGCATTTTTTTAATACTTATGACCTTTTTCCAAGAATATACGGATGTTTTCAGTGCTTGAACGTTCTATGCCCTTCACACAGTAGGGAAAATTCCCTTTCTTGCTTAGCGATTCTTGGAACAGCTTTGTTTCTATGACCTTGTTCCGACCTTTCGGCTTCCTTCACTAAGTAGGGAAATTTCCCTTCTCCTCTCGGTGATTCTTGGAACAGCTTTGTTTACTTAGATAGTTTTAGCAACTGACAAGGTTATCACAGCGTTTTGTTACCCTTCTTTTGTTTCACGTGACCTATTTTAAGGTAAGATTGTCATTCTGCGGTCACTGGTTCATTTTCCGAGAATAAAGGGAAGTTTTTTGACGTGGGAATGTTCGTTGGTCTTCAAAGATTGGGGAAATTTCCCTTTGAGGTGAATATTTTAGGGGCTTGTTCGCATAACACAGCACGCTGCAGCAACTGAAAAATTGGCCCTTACGTTCTTACTGGAAACTGACCTTTTAGGAGGAAAAAGCGACGGATATGGCGTACAAAGGTAAGTGCGAAATCATATTAAAAATTATCTCATTCCTGTGCCAAGAGAGGGCAATCATGTGTTGGTCTTAAAATATGGAAAGTTGAGTAACTTAAAAGACGACGATGAAACTAAATAACAAGCACTCCATGTGATTTTTGAAAGAGAGCAACAAAAGCTATGAAAATCAGACCCGAAATGAAAACAAATTTTAGTCGTTGTTTATGTAAACCGACTATAAGGTAATGGCAATACGTTTTCCCTTTAGGCGAATCCTCGAGTGTCGCTTTCAAAGTAGAACGCTGCTCTAATTCCTACCAAGGAAAACGTTTTTCTCTTGAAACAGTAAAAGCCTAAGTAGCGTTGTTATAATGATTATTGATCTGAATTGGAAGAACGATCTTTCAGGCTGCTGAAATATATGACTGTCGAGCATTTGAGTGCATATTACGAAAGATGTACTCAACTTTAATCTGCGTGATCATGACTTTATTTTACTAATAAATCCACAATTAAAAACAAACAAATAAAAAAGGTAGTTTCTTAGCTGTGCAAAAATTTTCCGAAGTTTAAAGATCCCCCCGACAAAGTTACAGGGCTCTAAATTTTGGAGGATTTTTTTAATACTATTCCAAAAGTTTTTGTACTATTTTTTATGTATCCCTATCCTATCTTGTGGTTTTTATCCGTCCGGCGACCGCCGGTTTATAAAATGGACACTGTTTTTTTTTTTCTTTTTTTTTCTGTGTCAGTTGGCTCAACATACGAACAAAGTGTTGTAAAGCTTGTGGTACGGGTACTCAAGAGCGGTACTGTCTTATATAACACGCATGCGCATATTAGTCTGCTGAATGTTACCTTCGTATGTTCTTGTCTTTTACTTTACAGTAGTTAAGATATGAACGGCGAAGGGTTGTTAAGTTTGGGGTCTTAGTATTTGTCTTGTATAACGCATGCGCAACTGGGTAAAGCAGCTAATAGGATTGAATGCGAAATTGGCTGTGTTGTCTGATCTAGTTAGCGGTTATGGTGAAATGTTTTTTAGCGCAGGAGTTTTGTTATGGGGATTGACATTTTGAGGGATGTAAAAATGTGGGAGTGGAAGGATTTGTGAATATGAGGAGCATATCACGCTTCTGTGAATGTGATGTGCTTTGAAAGTTGCGTTTTGTATAGCAACGGTGTAATATTGTGTTGCGTGAGAGGCAGTTTCCCTTGGCGTTTTATGAGGGGACGGTTTCCGAAGTGGATTGTAAGTTTTCTCATTGGGTAACCTGTATTTCGCAGAGGAGAGAAACGACAGCTATGTTTGCAGCTTATTAGCACGGTAAGGAACGGTGGCTTAGGAAGAGAAGGGATTGGCACTTAAGTATGATGATGCAATTAGTGGATTGCACCATCGATACATCATAGTTCTTGAGAAGGGAGAGAGATGAGTGTTTATTTGAGGCGAGAAGTTGATTTTAATTGCATAAAGACGAAGGAATCGGTCATTAATAAGGAAATCAATTAATAAGGTAGCTGTTACGAATCTTTAAGTTAGAAAATAACTGAATATAATATCATGGGTGACAAATTTCTCCTTAATTTTGGAGCGAAAATTCAGGGTTAATTTATAATTTCACATGTGAAATTACAAAATTGCTATGGCAACGGGTCTATAGCTCAGCGCCAAGATGGCGTCGAGGTTAATGATGAAGATGTTTTGTGCAGAACTAAAGCTATTCTGGAAATATTCATTGAGGACTCAATCGGTAATCTGTAAATTTTGACTTTTAATTGACTGAACTTCTCAGAAATCAACTGCGAGTCAAAAAGAAGAGATTATTTGTGATAATGTGACAGCGAAAGTTTTTGAACGGCGAGCCAGTTGCTGATCGAGTGATTGACCGTGAACTCAGAGAAGTAATTCAGTGGATTTGGGCACTTCTTCGAATGAAATAAAGGTCAGTTTTAAATACAAATTTGCTTCCGAAGTTTACTTTCGTTAAAACAAGTTTTCTGTCCGTATTTTGAATGCATTTGTGAAGCCTTCTGAGCCTTGCTCGATGGAGGAACGTAGTACTCGATTCAGTGAATTTGCTGGATAAAACGCGGATAACCTTGGCCAACCGATTTGCTTTGGACTTTTCAAGTAAAAATTCAGAGTCTGGTTTATTTTGCTGTCGGTTACAAATACACGAAATCTTCAAAGCGTGGTAAAAACTTCCCACAAGATGTTTTCATTATTTCACTCAGAAAAAAGTGAACTTTAGCCAATCTGGGTGCTTTAAACTTTTCAATGTTTGGAGGTCTCGACGCCATAAACAAGTCAATACCCTGACTGTGATTGTATATAGAGGTGCATAAATGTATACGTTAAATTTTGCTTAATATGTGTATGTAATTACATTGTAAATAGCGTAAGTAATAGTATTGTGAGTGTAATTGTATTGTAAGTACGCCAAATAATTTGTATTGTAAGCAATTCTTTTGTGAAAGTGTATATGTTGTAATTAAAAACTATAAAAAAAGTCAAAACCCTGACGATTGTGAGCGTAATTTGTCACCCATGATATTAATAGGTAATCAAATGGTATATACTCATGAAATTAGGAAATAATTTTTTTTTTGTCAAAATTCTTATAATTTCCCGAGCCTTTAGGCGAGGGAAATTATTAGAATTTTGACAAAACGCGCGTGAAATTATTTCCTAATTTCACTCGTCACCATTTGATTACACATACTTATCAAGCGATGCGTGTGGTTTGCATGTGGTGCTGGTTGGGTTTGAGGTAATTTTGTAAGTGCGTAGTCTGGTTAGCCGTTCCGAAACAACTTGTTTACTTTGCACGGGGATTCCCGGGTTAGCAAACCGGATTTAAGCATCATGTCATGAGATATGCCTTAACGTGCCCCAGACTCTGACGATCTGGTCGAGCTCGTGTTTATCAAGCGATATATTTTGATTCTACTGCTATGTTCACTGTTTCTATACACGGTCTAGGCACTACAGTAAATCTTTCGTCATCCCTTTGTAAACATCCTCAGTTGTGGGCAAATTTATACCGACATTCAACGTTGAGTGAATTTGCGTTTCTCAGCAGAAATAAAAGCGATAAGACAGATAAGCTGAGTCATCAGAGTTTAAACATTACGTCATCCAGTAACGCTATAGTCAAAATATTGTTTTACACAGTCACACTTTTCGTCACGCCGATTCGTATAAATACAGGATCGCCCTAACATTTGTGAAACCTAGGGGTGGGGAGGGTCAGAACGACCGGTTAAAATGCCCATTGGGCTTTCTTATTAAGATAAAGATTTACCTTGAAAGTGGCTAATCAAGTGAGTGGTAAAGTATGATTTATCTTTTCAATTTTAATAATCTCTCTGACTCTTTCATATCTTTCGGTCAGTTTTATTGTCTTCCGTCAGGTATATAAGTTCTACATACAATATGGCCACGCTCCAAGGCACGTCATAAGAGTTACATGAATGATATTCCAGGAAACATGCGTTGTATGATAGGTCAGGGTGAATGCAAAAATAGCGATCATGGTTCATTATTATTCCTACAGCATTGGAAGACTCACTATTTTATTCGCCGAGATCTTCATACCTTGCTGTTGTTGCCATCGACTTTGGAACAACCTTCAGCGGATTTGCTTTTTCATTCATCAAGGACCAAGGCAAAGATGCCATATTTATGAACACGGACTGGGTGAATGAACAGGGTTGTCAAACAAGCAAGACACCTACATGCCTGCTACTGAAACCAGACCTATCATTTGACTCGTTTGGATACGATGCAATCGAGAAGTATGCAGGACTCTAAGGCGAGGACGAAGAAAAAGACTACCTCTTTTTTAAGCACTTCAAAATGGCTCTACACAGTGATGAGGTAGTATTTAAGTAGCGCTTCGACTAAGACGGAAAGAGAAATCGGCACAGGAATGCAAAGAATGTCGCGCGCGACCGCATCATAATTGGCTTATTCAATTAAAATGCAACGATTTGATTGGTTGAAATTACTTTCTCTTCGTATTTTCTACGAAAATTGTCGATTGCACGCTCGTAGCCTTCAAGTATGGAACGATAATGTGCCGATCTATTGTTTGGCAGTTTATCGGGCAATTTGTATGTGCGCGAGAAAAGTTACGAGGGCTTTGCCGTCGTATCTCGAATTTCATGGCACGTCGGCGGTCACGTACGCAGTGAAAGTAATTTGTATCGGGGAATCGAAAAAGCGTCTTGAAGGCATGTTGAGGCTCTTGTCTGTTTTTGGCCGCTTGCTTTTCAGTATCTTGAGCCAGAAGATCTCGTAGTGTGGCGTCTGTATGCCTGACTTAGTGAAAAATTGTATTTCAAGGCTGCAAATCGACTGCATGCCCGCGAGACGCTGAGGACGTCTGCATTTAGGCGACACGGGGAAGCTGTATCAGAAAGTGCCGCTAAAATTATTTGCATGGTTAACAGGGATAAACTTGAACAGGACTTTTATCTCCGCAGAGGATTTTCTTAAACTTGTTGCCGCAGCAAAATATCTACATGTACAGCTGTTGAACGTCGATTGCTGTGTGAAAATATCTGACCTGGCAATATTCAAAGCGAAAGTCTACCTTGCTTGGTCGCTTGAGAAGCATAAACATTTCTTTCAACGAACAATTGACCGTTCTTTCTGTTGCCTGTTAATGCTCTAACAGCTCTGTACGAGGAATACGTGCAAGCTTAAGGGGACTCAAGCTGGAAGAAAGAGACCTATTATTTCTGGTGAAGACTTTCCCGCGACTTGGAAATGGACAAACAGATACACTGGAAGGCGGTAGTTTTTTGATGCGCTGGACGCTATTTCTGATTTATTTTTTGAAGATTTTTGATGAACATTTACAGTTTGTAAATATATCATAAAATAAACGACAAACCTTTGCGCATTTAACGCCACAAGTCATCGAAAACCTTGTATTTTCATTTTTATTCTGTTGTATGTTATTGTTTTGTTTCGCGCAGGAGGAGTCGCGCGCTATTCGGGTGTCTGATTTTCCGCGAACATTTGAACCAATGGTCTTACATGTAAGTGATATTTCTGTCATCGCGAATACGGAAAACAATAGATATTTTGAACATACAAAGAGCTGAATTCAAAGATGTAGCTTTCCTCACATACAATTTCGCTGAAATTACGCTGTATTACTTGTTGCCTCAAAACATATATCGTGTGTTAAATTAGGCTCGGCAATCGTACTATAAAGATTATTTTTCTGAGAAAGTCTGTTTGAATTTCGCGCTAATGCTCCTTTGGCCAATGAAAACTTTGTTACTAATTTAATTAGTAGTTAACAGCGGGCAACGTTGCAACGGTTCCCGGTGCCGCGGGCCTATTGTTTTCACTTTCCGTCTTAGCTGAAGCGCTACTTAATACTCTTAGTAACTGAAATAATGAATATATGAATATCATATATTAGAACTGCGGGATGAAGAATTTAATGCAAAGAAGATCACTGCAGTTATAGACGCAGCTTTTGCAGTTGCGAAAAGAAAGCCTGAAAAAAATTCAGGCTTGTACGGGATTAGAACCCTTGACCTCTGACCGGTGCAGTGCCCTAACCAACTGAGCTAACAAGCCAACTGGGAGCTGGTCATTTAGTCGGTTCGTCATAAACCCGTGAAATATGACGATGAAATTATCATATATTAGAACATGGTCACACCCACTCAGCCAATCAGTGTCCAACATTTCGATGCTCTATATTCCATAAACTGTCTTAAATTATGTCAAGTGGTGGGGGCTTTGAAGCACAGGGAAATTGAGGGGCAAAATTAGTATTCACAGAGAATTTCTGCATTCGTTAGTAGTTCTATATAGTCATCAGTATGATCTATCTCATAGAGCATACTAATGAGGAATTGTTTTCCTTTGTTTGGAAGCCTCTGTCGTTAACATACTCTATATAGAGTATACTAATGACTAAGTAGAATTCACTAATGAATGCACAAATTCTCTGTGAATATTTGTAACAAAATCGATAAAAACAACAGCTTCAACGGTGACGTCAGAAAACAATTATATTCTGCACTCATTATTTAATTGCGTTTTATCAAACAAAATGCAAACTTACGGTGTAATAGCATAGAAAATTAATTGAAATAGAAGGACAAACTTGTTTCCCCGTGTTTGCCAGACTACGAGTGTTGTACTTGAACTTGACTTTGGCCTCTTGGCTTTCCCTGTGGGTTTCCCACTTGCTCGTACCGATGGTTGTAGCGCGTCGAAGACTGCTTTCACCAGTGTAAATCTAGTAAATCTTGAGTGGCAATCACTGCCTCGAGTTCCTTAATTTCCGTGTATTGGCTCATGCCCGTTTACGCACCAACTACGATAGGCCGCGCGGTGAAGCGCTCTAAGACACTGCAACTCAAAGGCATGTGTACAATGGCGAAAATATAGTCAACAAAATAGCAACGTGATTTTCAAGGTGAAAATTAGAATGCAAAAATACAATTTGCACGCAAAAACGAAATTCTTCGTGGGTGTGACCATGTTCTAAGACGGTTAGACAATGAACGCTCCTGTCCTATGGGATATAGAGTCCCTCTCAAGAGAGAATGCCATTCATTATTTCATCTTCATCTTTCACGAGTATATAACGAACCGATTAAATGACCAGCTCCCAGTTGGCTTGTTATAGGACAATTGGCTAGAGCGCTGTACCGGTGTCGCAGAGGTCAAGAGTTCTAATCCTGTACAAGCCTGAATTTTTTTCAGGCTTTCTTTTCGCAACTGCCAAAGTTGCGATGATCTTCTTTACAATTAACTCTTAGTAATTATCACCATAAACCACGTCACGCCTGCCGACTGGGGGTGTGGATTGTTTGAAACATGGCCTCCCTTCTCCCTCCCTGGGCGCTTACACCCATATCTCACACCACGCAGACAGACGTAATAGAAATGATAATTAATAATAATAATAATAATAATAATAATAATAATAATAATAATAATGATGATGATGATGATGATGATGATGATGATGATGACGATGAACCACATGGCATTTAAAGAAAGGGAAATAAAAGACTGCTGGACAAGCAAATAGCTAGGCCAAAAGGATTGACAGATGAATATTGATCCAAAAAGTATTCACTACTAGTAGCTTCAAAGGTGGCATGTATACAAACCTAGTTGTATGTTTGTTTGTTTGTTTGTTTGTTTATTGCGAAGAACCTGAATATGGAAACAACCATCAAAGCAGCCAATGGAAAAAGAATTAAGGCTAAAACAGTGTTTGCTCGTTCAATCAAATTCCTAAAAGATGAAGCTCTCAAAATAATTTGTCAGCGTACTGGAGATGACCATTACAACGCAGGCGACATCCAGTGGGTGTTAACTGTTCCCGCTATATGGACTCCAAAGGCAAAGCAGTTCATGAGAGAAACAGCTTATGAGGTAAAGCAGACTAAGATTGATTATTTTTAAATATTAGAGAAAATATTGTTTAATAAAAATGCCCCAAGAGTATATTCAAAGATAGATCTGTGACTTTGTAGAGATGATACCTTAGTAACAAAACCTCAAAGAGGAGACTTTGTGAGATGCAGATGCAGCGAAACGTCAACAGACGAATAAATAGTGTTGCTTGTAATAATTTTCTGATTTTATTAACCAACAAGGGACAATAAAAATGCACTTTTTATTGGCCATATCTCAAGATTCTCTTTTAAGGGTGGGTTTTCGTATCTGGCGTAGTACTACACTGAAGTTTCTCACGCTTAGTTTAGCTCACGTCCAGCGCGTAATTGGCCTCTTGAGAGTATTTAGTTTTGGTTAAAGCCACTGTTCCGATTTAAATTCGCAAATGTGTCCCTTTGAAACCGAGTAAAAGTATAAATATTGGATTTAAGTTAAGTAAAGACCACTGCACACATTTGGCGTTAAATAGGGGAACAATGCTTGTGATTGGCGTGATAGACGACTTCCATTGCGTGACCTTTAGCCTCAACTCTCCTGGCACTACCAACAGAAACCTAGGCAACAAAACAAAAATAACGCCCTACAGCAGCAGCACACCTAGGCCAGCAACGGGACAATGAGAAAAGCATAGGCAGGTCTAAAGCTGATTACAGCGTAGGGGCCTTAACCTTCACCAGCAACGCGCTGCAGCGACAGAACTACGAGCCAAAACCCAAAGCCAGAGACATGCAAACAAACTAAACGAACAATAGCACCTCACCTATATCATCAGCGCTGCTGGGTCGGACCAGAATATTGGCAGATCGTTAAAGCAAAAACCGCCAAAATGAACTAGTGACCTAAGTTTGGGGAAGTCGCTGTGCAGACCAAATGTAATCCCAGACAAGCAGCTCCAAGTTTATTGATTGAATACAGACTCCTCCAAAGGGAAGGAGGGAGGGTTAATTTAACACAGCCTAACAGTGAGTAAACGACTGAACTGAAATGGGACTTTGAACCTTGTACCATGCGATTACCAGACCTTACATCATAATAAATTGGTTATGAATGGAGTATTTACTGAATTAACCATAGAAAAGAGGCGAACTAACTACTAGTGACTAGACAAGGTTGCAAAATACTACGATAGAACCGTAGGTAAAAAGCCCCAACAAAGAATACAATGATACACTCAGAGGCCGAAGTTATACAATTCTAAAGTACATTGCAAAATAGGTACCCCACGGGGTCAAAGAGCGTCACGTTCCGTTAACTGCGTTTTACAATTCAGCCAACTGTATTGTGAAACGTTCTTAAGGTTGTATCAGGACCCGCTGTTGCATCCGAAGACAAACTAACTTATTTTAAATTAATTTTTTTTTACAATGGGTGTCTCCTTGTAGTGTAGTGAGAATGTATCCATTCAACATAGATACGAATACCGTCACAGGAAAAAACAAACTTAACCTAGACAATTTCAATAATAAACAGTGTTTCCACATTTTATATCTCACTTGATCTGCAAAAAAGGCTGGTGTGGGGTCGCCAGAGAAAGCAGAATAGTTAATGATTGCTTTGGAACCGGAAGCTGCATCCATTTTCTGTCAGGAGAAGAATATGAGCGATTTTCAGTCAGAGACTGGCTGCAGATCTGTGGATGGAATTCTGTCTCAACCCAACACTCACTACATGGTCATTGACGTTGGAGGTAATTTTTGTCGTATTTCTTTCTTTCTTTCTTTGTCTTTTCCGTGCCGTCAGTGGCAATATCGTTGAAGAAGAATTTCCCTTATTTATTTTATTTCTCCGTGTAAGGCAGGTTCAAGCTCTGTAAAATATCCCTTCATGCAGGATTCGACACTTAAAAAACTTGACTTGAAAAGATTTTCCGTTGTAGGTTACTCAGGGTTCTACCACTTCATTTGGGGGGGGGGGTGTACCCCGATGTGACATAGCTATAATTTTTCAATCAAGGGTCTGGTTTTTCCAAGCATTTCTACATGAGCAAGCAAACTAATCACCGGGAACCTTTTCATATAATATTTTTTTCACAGGGGGAACGCTCGATGTGACTGTACATGAAATTCAAGACGACGGCACTATCAAAGCGATACACAAGGTCACAGGGGGTCCTTATGGTGGAATAAAGGTCAACGAAGAATTTGAAAGCCTTCTCGAGGAGTTGTTCGGGGCAGAAAACCTTAAAAGATACCAAAGGAAGTCTCCTTCTGATTGGCTTTCTTTGATGAATGAGTTTGAGGGGAAAAAACGAGGGAAGCGCATTTTAGACAGTGGGTTGATGACAAATATCCGATTGCCACGAAGTTTTGTGTCATTGGTAAAGCAGAGCCAAAGTCCAGCGATGGAACGCTACGGAGATAAAGATGTGAAGCTAAAAAGCAACGAGTATCTTTCTCTCAGTTCAGGAATGATGAGGAAATTGTTTTCTACTGTAGTAGAACGCATCAAGGAGCATTTGAAAAAACTGCACAAAAAGTCACAGCTCTCGAAAGTGCAAATCATGCTTCTCGTTGGTGGATTTGCAGAGTCTGCGCTCCTACAGGAGGAAATAAAGAACGAGTTTTCAGGAAGATGCAAAATCCTTATCCCTAACCACGCCAGCATAGCGGTTGTCCAGGGTGCCGTGCTCTTTGGTAAGAAGCCAGCAAAAATTACCCAAAGAATAGTGAGCACAACTTACGGCGCTGATTACTCGAGAGATTTTATCTACGGTCTTCATACTGAAGAGAAAAAGTTCGTTGTAGATGGCACTGAGATGCGTAATAATATATTTGAGTGCTTTGTTAAAGAAAACGAAGTTGTAAAACTTGGAAAGAAGGTTAAAAAGACCTATCACCCACTGAGAGCCGACGATCGAAGGCTTCATGTTGGATTTTAGGTCACAAGTAATCCTAACACCCTGTATATTACGGAGCCTGGAGTAACAAAGATTGGAAGTCTAATGGTTATGTCCCCTAACACTAGCAGAGGCAAAGATAGAGACATTGAACTCAGCATGTATTTTGGCGGCACCGAAATAACCGCTACTGCGTGGGACATTTCCAGTGGTAATAAAGCTCAAACCACCTTGGATTTTTTCTGCCGATCATAATTAAACATTCTTCGTTGACAGTGAACTCTAACTGAGATTTGGAGTTACTGGAAGCACTGAGATAAAAACACACACCTTGTCTTCTGTAAAATCAGACTGTTTAGAGTAACAACCATAAGTCTGCTACCAAACGGATACAAATTTTTTTTTCCACATCGTTCAGCAATGTTTACTTCGGCAAGTTAAAAGTGCTTTAGCACCCTGTTAAATTTTGTTAAATGATCCAAAATTTATTACCATCAAACATTCGTACAGCAAAGTTGTATTCGACAATATTGGATTTGACGTTGGATCTATTTGGCAGAAGGCTGAGTCTGCAGTCTGCGTGCCAATAGGACTAGCTTGGAATTTGCCGTTTTAAACCAACGCTGATCAGTCAAACATTCGGTTTTATTATTATCGAATCCAAGACGACCACTGTTTGGTTAGTTCCATGACTTTTGACGTCACCAGACCATTTTGTGCCTTTTAAAGAAAACAGTTTTGTATGTGCTACAGACTATTCATGATTTTTAGCAGCAGAATTTATGGAGTCGGAGGGTGGGAAGGGAGGGTTACATGCTCAGGAACTCTAGAAAAAGCCCAGACTAAATTAATTTATCTTGAACCAGTTGTTCAAGGAAGAATACCTTACACAGTTGATAATTCTCAATCTAGTGGCTACAACCAGTTTAGCAAATGGAGTGGCATTTATCAACTATACAAAGGCTAGGACCAGGGTTACACCCTTCGACAGAAGTAGTTAGGAAGGCTATAAAAAAAGATCGCTTTTTTCAGAAGTTCAAGTTGACAAACATTTCCAAATACCCGACACGAATGTTCTGATGCCCCTCCCCTCTCCCTTTCAATGCTGAACCTTTGCAGGCCAATCTCGTGTCAGTGAACTCGGTTGCCCCTCAACGTAACATTGACAAGAGGGAGGAGGCAAAAGCTAAATGAGAGGAAAGATTAGTAACCTTTCCAAAAAGTAAAACATGGTACGTAAGAGTAGAAAATAATGTCTGACTTATTGACAAATATTTTTGAAAGCAAAATTTACAGAACAGGACTTAAAATGAGCACGTAAAAGTTAACGGTGTTTCTAAGGACCTTGAATTTTTCCCTGTATGTTAGAATTACTTTAATGTTTTTTTTTTATATAACTAGTATTCGAGAGGTGAATTGAATTGACCTGAAGCGCATTTAATCACGTTATGAAGGTGTGCAGCAAATAATGTTAACGCCAAAGAAAAATTGTCTTATGTACTACAGTTTCACTGAATCCTATACACCTTATGGTTTGTAGCCGAGGAACAGAGAATGTAGAATAAAGCAAAAGTTGGGCTCAATAAGCTTAGCAAATGGATGTCCTTTTAATGAAGGCAATTATGTGTACATCATTGCACTTGTCAATTCTAACGTGTAAAAGGAAAGAGATCACCTGTCGACGATTTAACAAATTTGCTGAACAGGCAACGTGTTAATATATCTGCAATGGTCTTTATAATTTGTTTTACTTGTTTTTTCCTACATACGTACATGCATATTACTTTCATACATCACACATTACTATACATACATGAAGTATTTATATACCTTCACTGATTGTACACAAAATGTACCAACCTCGTCCCCAGGGCCTTCTCCTCGTTCAAAATAGCGGATCGGAGAAACCCCTGGCCAAGTCTGCTAAAATACTCCAAGAATCGTGGAGTATTTTGTCACGTGATACATGATGAAATGGCTTTTTCGGAGGTTGTTTCCAGCCTCTGGTGCCCCTGTTTGTTTCTGCAATCGGGGACCATTGTTCAAACGGAACGAAGACATTTCATCATGTTTACGTGACGAAATTCTAATGAATTTTTGGAGCCACTTTGGCAGCCTTGGCCAGGGGTTTCTCCGATCCGCCATTTTGAACGACGAGAAGGCCCTAGGACGAGGTTGAAAATGTGCTAATTTAATGTGGCCCTAAAGTAGTTTTTTAGGGTCATACTTCCGTTTTTGAATGCGCTTATATATATGATCTTACTTTAGCTCGATGAATCTGAATTTTATATCAGATGCGAGTAGTCCGGGATCGCTATCAATTTTGATAATCAGGAGCAAAACAAACCATTAGCCAATCGCCCCTCAAATGTTTGTGCACGTGACGCTATTGCGAGGTATCGGCCATGAATTCAAAATGGTGGACGAACGCGAGACGTTTTCGGAAAGGCCGAGAAGTGGTTACAATGCACTTTCTTCGAGTGAATTTCATGTTTGTATGACAGGAATACGGAAATAAAATTATTTCAGGATACTGTTATTGTTCAGAAGTTATTTCCAAAAGCTGTGACGCGCGCGCGCCTGCTTATTTCGCCCACCCCACACTCGCCATCGCCAAAATTAGAGACTACTCGCAGTCGAGCGGCAACATGAATTTCGAATACTTCATCGCCCCAGCTCGGTATCCTGCGAGTAGAGTCGCCCTTGATCTAGAAAAATCGAAGGAAGATTGAAGGAGACTTTGCTCGCACGATACGACAGCAAATTTTCTCAAGCGACAGTTCGACAGACAGTTCTGAGTGAAATGACAAGTGAGGGTGGACAACGATTATTCTATTACAAAGCGTTTATTCATTCATTTGATTACATTTTATTTTCACAGTGTTCGCTCTGTTCTTGTTTCTTTTTCTTTGCCATGTTCATGGCAGGGGAAGGTGAACGTTCATCAATCTGTAGTAAATACAACGAAATAATCACCATGAATAAATATTGCTTTCACAAACGACGATACAGCTTATATATTGAAGTATTCTCTTGCACGGGAGGCGATTGAGGCTGTTCATGTATTTAAGACTTAATTTGAATGTGCGAAGTTTGTTTAGAACGAAAGATATAAGCTAATCTCTAAAGAAGCTACAACTTCAATTTCTTGACGAAAAAGGTCTATAGATCACACTCGGTGATGCAAAACACAACATCCTGGAAAAAATTTCCGCACAGCCCATACTTTATTATGCATGCAGAATAAATTAATTATGCATGCCCTCTATTGTCTTTGAAAACAATGGCTCTTTGAATATATACATTGATAATTACTACTTACTTTTTCAATAACAATGGATTTAGTTGCGTCTGCCTTTTTTTCTCTCTTCTCTCACTCCTTCTTTTCCGTTCCTCCTATTTTTCTCTTACCCAGTCCCTTGCCAGGTTTTTCCTTCTTTTTTCCCTTGGATCAGTACCCTCGGCTTGCCTCGAACTCTACTCTTCATCTTACCTTTGGATTAGCTGTCCATCTACTATACCACTACACCACGGTGATTTGTTGACATTTTCCCGGCGATAAATTTTTTTTATATTAAGCTACCAATCAACATTATTAAAATTCAGGGAAATTTACATTTGAATTACTTCTATTACAAAGACACCTCACCTTTTAGACTTACTGCACGAAAAAAGTGATTTATTTTTGTCCATCCATTGGTTCTCAGCCGAGCAAAAAGGCCACGCATTTCACTCTTCTGCTCGATTCAGTCTTCGGCGGGCGTGAAACGAAGGCTTGCTTCCTTGTTCCGGTAGGGCGCAGTGATAAAGATACACTTTTTGCCCATAATACGCGCACACATCTTGCCAGGAACACGCGTGATGAGCGCCAAGTGAAAAGCTTATGATTACCTACAAAACGAGGGCTATATTCATCTCACAGTGAACTACAGCTTAAACTTCGCAGACTTAGGCGCCGAGGTTTGCCCCGCGCAGGAACGTCCAAAGAACTCTTCGAAAGCTACCTACAGGAGTGGATGTAGCATCAGCATTATAACAAGGATCCTTTTGGCAACATTATTAAGCCTATCGTCGACCTTTGTGAGGTCCGCAAGGACGCAGAAATGGTTCAGTTCCCGGAGTACCACTTTGTGCACCGTTCGTAATTCGGCCACGCTACATTTCAACAGGAAAAACAAGAATAAAATACGAAAAATATCTGCTTCACAAGCACTGTCTCCATGTTAACAAGGAAAGCAAAAATAAAGAAATAAGTAAATAAAATATAAAAAATTAACGACACAAGACACAAGAAGGGTAAGAAAACCTTTTATTTTAAAAATGTTATGTGTTTTACGTTAACAAAATACGCGCTATCCATAACCTCATTTATCGCTAACCTTACAACTTAAATCTGCATTTTTTCTAACAGTTTACACTCGAGACAGATTTAGAAACACGGGAAAAGTGCACAAATTTTTAAAAAATTGCTCGATGTTCCGTATTTTTGACCCGAAATCCGTAAATTTTGTCTAAGCCCACGTGGACTTAAAAAAAAATGTAAACTTTGTTGAACAAAAGGAGTCATTAGAAATGCGCATTAGAAATACGCGCTATTGTTTTCTTTAAACAAAGAGCTGTATGCATAATGAAGTATGGGGCTGTGCGGAAATCTTGCCACATCCTGCAACAGATACAGTATTTCAGATCCTTTATACCGGGCACCTATTTGCATGTCATTGAATGATAATTGTTTCGTTTGTTTTCATCTGGCTCGTTCTTCAAAGCATTGAAAGATATGCAGATAAGTGGCCGTGTATTCTAAAGTCGCTGCAAGAGCAGCATTAAAACCACATTTAGTCGCTTGACAGACGATCAGATTTGGTCAAATTTAACTAAGAGTA
Source organism: Siderastrea siderea (assembly GCA_964030785.1). Classification (NCBI taxonomy): domain Eukaryota; kingdom Metazoa; phylum Cnidaria; class Anthozoa; order Scleractinia; family Rhizangiidae; genus Siderastrea; species Siderastrea siderea. The sequence goes on from OZ034977.1 coordinate 20,055,970, forward strand.
ACACACAGGAAGATATCAGAAAAAGATCAGATATGACCTTGAGATCAAAGTCTTAAAAATGCGACGCCTAAAGTTATAAACGGCTCAATTCAGTCATCATTTTTAAAAACATTCTCCAAACTAAACCCACTACAAAAGTACAAGAAGCAAAATTGGTCGAAAGACCGAGATAGATCAGACGCAGCTTACAAAGACATCAATGTAGGAGTCGTGCAGGTCCTCTAACCCCATTTTAAAGCCGTAAGAAAAGTTTAAAAATTTGTCACAGAAATTCAAAAACATCTGCGCAACAACGTCTGGTGATTACCACAAAAGTCTAAAACGAAGTGTCGTAGACACGAAGGATCAAGTGACTCAGTCAATGGAAACACAAAATGGCGGTTAGTGGTGCAATCGGACTGCAAATCAAAATACCCCAGTGCACTTTTTTAATAAATTGTGCACAACGATAAATAAACAAACGATAAATCGAAAGGAATAAGCTTAAAGATTACCGCATAATTTTTGTGGATGCTACAAATTCTTTAAACAATTCAAATTTAACGGCAAAGTGGAAAAACATACCTGATTTGGACGCAGAATTTGTTGTGTTCTTTCTTTTTGGGAGTAAAATTCGCTCCTTCGTTCTTTGCCTTCATCAGCCATCTTTGGCACACGTGGAGTTCATTTCTTCCCTGGTTTTCTCGAATAGAACTATGGGTAGTTAGAGCGAGTATTACCGAACAAATAACGAATAAAGCGGACCGAGTACGAAAATCCCCGATTTCTGAAATGGCCGCCATGTTGTGACGTAACATGGTTATCAAAATTGATAACGTGCCCGGACTGGTGAGGCTTGGATGAAAGTTTTGGAGGATGCTCTTTTTATGCTTATCAGCGTTTTTATAGCAACAGTAAAGAAATATGACGAAAAACGGTTTTTTCTCAATACCTTTCGATTTTGGAACTACCCTCGACAAGCGAATAAATGCGCTATAATCTAAACAGTTTAGCACACCAAATGGGAAACCTCAAGCAAATTAAACTGTTTAATTTTGAATAACTCGCTTTATCGCTTTATTGGGGAGCAGGGATGGCGCAGTGGTAATAGCACTCGCCTTCCACCAATGCGGCCCGGGTTCGATTCCCGGTCCCGGTGTCATATGTGGGTTGAGTTTGTTGTTGGTTCTCGACCTTGCTCCGAGGGTCTTTCTCCGGGTACTCCGGTTTTACTCCCTCCGTAAAAACCAACATTTACAAATTCCAATTCGACCTGGAGGTCAAATGTTTACTCGTGAGCCCCTGGCTCGGGAGATTAGGCGACTACTCCCCACACTATGACGTTAAATTTGGTTTGATTGATTTAATATCGCTATCCAGTGGTCTCTATTGATTGCGTTTGAGACGACGTTATTTTGCGATAAGGTCGTCTCAAAATGCTGGCTTGTGATTGGTTCAAAAACTGTCATGACAACGCGGCCAGGGTCAAACTTCAAAACTTTTCTTCACGGAACCGCCGTGCAAAATTCTCGTTTTTCCTTAGTAATACAGCAAGCAATTTACCTTGACAGATTACCCAAAATGTGAGTGCTAAAACTTTAAAACTGTGTATTTTTCTTTAAAACAGTTTGTTTTTCGGTTTTTATTTCGCAATGCGCGCTTCGTATCATGTTATCATTTCTGCTCCACTTTGAGCTTGAAAAAGAAGTCAATTTTCACGTTATTCTATTATTTTGTTGATCCCTGTCGTTTGAAAAAATTATGTTGATGCACTGAAAGAGTTTATTTTGTCCCAAGCGGCGAATTCAAACAGTTTGCTGCAAAAGCAAAATTGTGTTCGTGAGCAAGTATCACGTGTACAGATCTTCACAGCGAGTAACAATTTATTGTTTATTGTTCGGGCTTATTGTTTTTTCGCAAAAAAGAGACATGGATCGCGGTAAAAAAATTAAATTCGATTTTGAGACGACATTACGGCTTTATAATGACGGCGTTGGGAGAAAATCTCCCAACTAGCCTTCATTGCAAAGCCGTAATGTCGTCTCAAAATCGAATTTAGTTTATATGAATATTTTTAAGATGCGTTTTTCATGATTGAAATATAAGCGATCAAAACATTCCAAAGGTCTCACAAATTATCATTAAATTTCCACAGAAAGTTTCCTCGGACTTACATTATCAATCCCTGCAAATAGTTCTGACTAGCTCTTCGGCAATGAAGAGATCCAGCTTTTCATTCAAATGCAGTTTTGCACAAAAGAAAAATGTCAAGCAAAATTGATGACGTCACAAGTGGCTTAACAAGACAAGTACCATTCGTTTGAGACTGATATTGGTTGATTAATCAGGTTTCATGAAAAGAAACACACATTTGAAACAAAATATCCTTTTCATTATTTCTAAATTGAATGAAATTTGTATGAAAGTGACACCTCAGAATCACTTGTCTGAAATGGGTGAGCAGCCGTAAGCTAATCACAATCATGGCTTGCAAGGTCGGGCCTGCAGAAGGGCTTCCTTTTTTGGAAAAAACACTATAGTACTTGAAAAATGATACAAAAGGTGCTAAATGAACAAAGGTCTACACTGAAGCGTTTTGTTTTTCACCTCTTACTACAAGCGACAATAGTGTATACATATTCCGTACTCCTGGGCTTTTGGTTGACTATATTTGGCTTATCGACATTGCCCACCTCCTACCGAGTAGATAACGCTTGAGAAAAGCAGAAACAAAACGACCGGTATGAGCTAATACTGAGCGAAACTTACGGCTTTAATCTCTGAGCGGATGCCAGAGCTTGGCTCGAAATCTCACAAATCAGATGCTGACCACGCACAATGGCCGCCAAATTTTTTGAATTTCAAGGATAGCGAGAAAGTGCTACAATACAAAAATTAGCTTCCTAAAACAAATGTGTATGTTTTAGAAGACTTATGGGGAGGGGCATGGAAGTGGGCTTAATCTTCGAACGTACAAGGAAGGGGGGGGGGGGAGGAAATGTCTTTGAATCAAAATTTGTGACCGTTTTTTATACAATTTTATTTTGCTGACTTGCATACAAACAAAACTATACTTACGTATTTAGCGGTACATACCTAGTCAGTGGTGCATCATTAAAACACATTGCAATATCAGTGTACAAGGGTTGCATAAGTTTTTCGATACGATATTTGTAATTAAGCTTACTTAAAAATCCTCCAAGGTTAACTCTTTTTTATTGCATTTTTGGTTATACAGATAGTATATGGCGTACGGGATACAATAGTTCAGTTTTTTTAGTAATCTTACGGAATTGAGGTCCTGTGGAGAGATCTTTGCCATAAACCATTTCTAAATCACTAAAAGTGTGAAGGTGGTGGAATGTTCTTCATTGAATTTTGCCAAAACGCTTCGGAGAAAAGATTTGGTGCGATGGCATTCAATGAACGTGTGGCTAATGGAGTCTCTAACTAGGCCACAATAGTTACAATAATGTTGTGATCATTCTCAAACCCAAAATGACACAGTTCTTTCTTGGATACTACTATTCTATGCAGTAGCTTGAAGTAAAACTATTTGTTCTTGTTTTCCTTGAAAATTTTCATCAATTGCTTGAAATAAGGCTTCAGATTAAAAAATTGTTCCACAAGCTATAAATTGTTGTTTATCGATACTGAAACCGCGAGCTTTTTCCAGAAGTTCTTTTGGTATTGCAGAAACAACTTGGAAAATACTGAAGAAAGTGTGATTTGACATTGTATTTATGTTGAAACTCCTGAAAAGATAGCAGGTGCCCGTCATCTTTAAGAAGATCTTGAATGGATATAATTCCCTTCTGAAACCAACTTTTGAGAAAGAATGTTTTGCCCTCGATCAAGATCTCCTTATAAATAACAACTGTCTCGCTAATCGCCCTCGCAAAGTACAGCAAGGACGCAGCTCGACAAGGTCGGACCGAAAGTAAATATTGTTGAACAATATCATGTCCTGCACCGAAGTTGGTATCACACAGGCTCTTGAGTTGAGAAAATAAGATTTGTTTGTAAAAAGATGGTATACTTGCATAGCACAGAGACCTTTTATCACAATTGCATTGCAAAACGAAGCAATCCATGCAAGCTTAAGAGCCTTTGCCATGATTTTCACTGTTTTTGATAATTTCTAATTTTGGTAAAATCCAAGATGGCAGCCATCTTGAATGACGTCACAGGCCTCCAACAGCGCCACAACTCATAACATATACCTCACTTTGTATAGCACAACCATCAACCCCCAACTCCCTTTGCCACGGTGGAGGTGTGACTTTGCTTGTATGTCTGTTAAAAGACTTTAAAGACCTTAAAGAAGTTGTCAAATGTTCAGCCGAATACTGTTATTATAAAATTATATAAATATATAAGCAAGCCTAAAGGCAGAGTTTCCAAAGAAATAGACCATAGCCAAAATAGACATTAAATTCCAAAAACCAGATTATGGCTTAATTTGAGATAATCTCAAAGACCTTTTTTTACTCTCTTAAGTCCCGTTTACACATGCGATTTTTGGTGCAATTTTTGTCGCGCTCTTCAATGCAACTTTTGTCGCAAGTGTAAAGTAGCAGCGATTTCGCTGCGATTCCAGTGCGATATTTGCTTCAATTTCCCCAAAATCGCCGCCAAGTTGCATCACGTTTTGAACATGTTCGAAACCTCTGTGATATCGCGGCGAAAAACCGCACAGAAATCGTCGCTAGTTTACACTTGTAATTTTTATCGGGAGCTCGAGCGCGACAAAAATTGCACTGAAAAGTGCGACAAAAATTCGCATGTGAAAACGGGCTTTTACATGACTGGCTATTAAGCTTTCTCATTAGAAGAGCGAAAATGACCAGACCACCTAGCAAAATTCTCTCAAAAGTAACTTTATTAAAGAAATATCGATTACAGAAAATTAAAATATGATTCCATGCATTCTTCCGAGATTTTCGTGTACGTTTTAGCCCGGGTTTGGACGAACAACAGAACGCGAGCTTTAATTAATCGAAATTAAGTAAGAATAATATAAACATTTCTCAATGCTCGACCTTACAACTTCAAGTGCTGCTTATTTTTGCGCTACAGGTTGTCCACCAGTTATAACGGTGCCAAAACATACTGTTTTTCTTTTTAATTATGAAGTCGCCTTGTGACTTGCATAGATATTCACACATTTTGAGATAGAAAAAAGTAAGAAAAAATAGATTGTACATATCACTCACGGGGCGACGGACGGAGCGCACACCATGACCACTGCAATCAAGCTGGCGTAAAGCTTTTAACCCATCTCATAGCTTTAGCGCTCAGTATACGCGGACCAAAGTTGCGCTTTAAATACAAAGTTAACATTCAATTGCAGACAATAGTGGACAATGTAACTGGTGTAGAAAGGGCTTGCAGAAACTGGTGAGAGAAGAAGAAACGAACAAAGGAAACGAAGACCCTAGCCGTGTAACCAATTCAGTTGCTTGTTATAGCGGGATTAGTGAACATGCATGGAATCTTAGTGGGCCGCTAAATCTCTGAAAAAAAGTAAGTGATTAACAGTTATTATAGACCTCAGGCATCACTCTCATCGGTAGTCAAAAAATCCAGGTAAGCTGTAGATTGCGTGTTGCTCGTCGGATTGACCACAGTCACCTTAATTTCTGTTCCACCAAAGAGCAACTTGAGCTCGATATCTCGTGTTTTCCAAGCGTCTGGTGTGGCAAGCACTAATCCTCGACCAGGAACCTTTTTCACGCCAACATCCGTAACATACTCCACATCTAGACGCTCTGATTGATAGAATTCGATCTTCACTTGTTTATGTTGTCCTGTCAAAGGTGCAAAGCCAGGGAATCGACGTTTTTCGCCAACTTTGACAACTTCGTTGACTTTAACGAACTTAAAGAAGACATCTTTACATCGTGGAATGCCGTTAATGATCACCTTTTTTGAATCAGGGTGAAGCCCTTCAAGGAACAGCCGGTGTACACGGATGCCATATGAAGCTCTCATTACTCTGGACTCAAAAACGTCAGGGTTCTGCCCAAATATGACAGCACCTTGGACAACTGCAAGGGAGGCCGATTGTGGCACCATGATGTGATAACTGTTGCCAAAATGATTCTTGATTCTTTCCTGAAGAAGTAGTGAATCAGCAAAACCTCCGACCAGAAAGACATTTTTCACTCCAGATAATTCCTCTTTCGCGAATAGGTTTGAAAGATGAGTAACGATCTCATCTAATACTGGGTCGAAAAGCTGCCTCATGACTTTTGGGTCAAGGCAAAGGTACTCGTTGCGATGGACTTTTATCTCTGCTAGACTGTAATGCTCTTGGATCACTGCGTTTATATCCCAGCCCTCAGCAATAGCAAAGTTGCTCACAAAACTATTAGGCAGTCGAATTCGAGTAGCTCCACCCTGGCATACACGCTTCCCACGTTTCTTCACTTCAAAATCGTTCATCAAGTACAGCCAGTCCACAGGATTGTGACGTGCATAATTTTCAATGACCTCTTGGGTGAATATTTTGTCTAGAAGGCCCCTAAACTGTATGTTGACTTTTTGCCCACCAGCAGCACCACCTGTAGCTTTGTGAATCTCCTTTATTGCGCCATTTTCCTGAATTTGATGGACAGTTACATCAAGGGTTCCGCCTGAAAATGAAATGAACAATAGTAAACCGTAAACGTTTGTACTTCGTAAGGACAAGTACAACATGCCATAGAATCAACTACACATATAGGGTCATTTCTATAAAGTGTTAAAAACGACAAATGAGAACGTTTCGCTAAAGATTAAGAAACGATGCCGCCCCCCCCCCCCCCAAAAAATAATAAGATGCTAAGAAGCGATGCCGCCCAAATTATATAAGATGCACAGAGAATTTTTCGTGTACTTTCCAAACTCTACTTATTGTTTCATGGAGCTTTCAGTACTATGCAAGAAAAAAATTACATCAAAAATCGTCTGTAAGTCATGAACTTTATTTTGATACTTAAATGAGGTCGACAAAAAATAGTTCAGACTGCTCGATGTGCTCAGTCAATGGCTGAAGATATTGCGGTGACTTGATATGAAAGGATCGTTTATTGGTAATTTCATTTACTAAGTATTTACCTCCAATGTCAATCACCACGTACTTGGTTTTTGGATGGTCCAAAGTGTCGGCGACTGAAGCATCATTGCCCTGGTTTTCAGTGACAAGATCCCTCATTTTTCGGTCTCTGCAGTAAACCGAGGCGGCCTCTGGCTCCAAGGCGATAAGTACTTGCTCGGGATTGGAGGGAGAAGCTAAACCAGCCTTAGAAAAGATTGAAAATATAAATGATTTTCGGAAGATTGCTTCGTGCATTCACAGGCTTACGGATATAAAGAGAACAAAGTTTATAAAGGTAATAACTTTGGACGCAACTTGCTTGTGAAAAAAAAGAGATGATAAGTAAACATAACTGACGCAGGTATATTGGGACACTGACATGTTCACACAATTTCGCACAGGAACGACACGTATGCAATTACCCTGAATTGTTCGCACATGTACTATTTAAACGCTATAAAGATTTGTAGAATGTGTCTTATTTATAGAACACTTTTCACAACTGTTACTATCTAAGTGAGTACGTCCTCACCTGGTATGCTGCTTCTCTCATAAACTGTTTGGCTGCTGGCTTCCAAATTGCTGGCACAGTTAAGACCCACTGGACATCACCAGAATCAAAGTTTTCGTCACCCGTTCTCTCCCTTATTACTTCCAAAGCCTTCGTGTGTAGATAATTTATTGCAAACGTGAAAACGTCCAAGGCTTTCATGGGCTTCCCATTACTGGCCTCTAGTGTGGTTTCTCTGTTTAAGTTCTGCAACATCCATTAAAAAAATTATATGTGAAATATTTGCTTGATGAAACCACTATTATTGTCTGTTTTAAGTACATTTTCTACCCCGGATCCAGTAGTTGGCAATAAAATCTGCTAATAACATATAATAAACCAAACCAAAATCAATTGAGTTTAGTTTTTTCCTCCTAACTAGTGACGTGTTTGTGAGGCCAAATACAAGTATATGAATACGAATCAATCTAACCTCATTGCTGTGGAGAATCATTTTAAATCTTTCGAAATAATAATATTCCTGGGCCTCATAATCCTCCAGCTCAGCAAATTTGTCTTGTGCCTCGTATCCAAAGGAATTGAAACTTTTGTCTGGATTAAGCAACAAGCAGGTAGGTGTCTTTAGTGTGGAGTAGCCTTGATCTGTTCCCCACTCTCTGTTCATGTGGATTCCTTTTTCTCCATCTTTGTAATTGAAGGCGAAGGCAAAACCACTGAAAGTTGTACCAAAGTCAATTGCCACCAATGCAATGTAAGCCGCAGCAGAAGTGAGAAGCAGGTCGCCACTCTCTTGCTCTTCTAGTCAGGGAAATCAAGGGACAAAGAGTTAAAAATGACATATCATTGCCAAACTCTGGGAAGCTGAATGGGGAGGCAAAATGGTTGCATGTCCCGGCTCTACTCACAGCCGCGGTGTGATGATTCTGTTTAAACCTAGAATCAACGTTTCGATCGGTAACGTTGTTCGAGATAAAAACGGCAGATACACCCGGTGATTATATTCCCTCAGGAGTAGCAATTAAAATCGATAAATTGATCAGCTCTAAGTTCATTATTAATTGATTTATTATTTCAGTCATTTGAGTTGGCGGATGAAACGCAATGCCTCAGACGAACCTTTGCCAAATTACAATATCCTCGTTTTCTTAGAGACCAAACTCCTTGTCGATAAATTTCCTAGCAAATTGACTGTAATACTTAGCAAATCTTTAATAGCAGTTACAAAGCGTTAAGCAATAATATTATAATACCGCCCCTGTTTGTCAAATCAACAGGCTTAACAATGTACAACATCACGAAGGATGCATAACACGCCACAAACTCACTCCAAATCATAATTGAGCATAGACGTATATTATTGTGATATCGTTGCAATATTATTTTTTATGACTTAATGAACTTACCGTCAAGAATATGTTCCATATTTTGTCAATGTGGTTATAGCAGCGCTGGATTTCTAAACTGTGATTCTCTGAAAACACTGGTATGATCGAGGTTAAAGCTAAAATCGACGTTTCAAAGCCTGGATTAATGAATCACAACCAGGCGTCAGTAATACGTCCACAACATTTTAGGTTTTGCTTCATTAACTTTTAAGTGATTTCGGTTTCTCGGAAATGGAAAGGTCATGTTTTGCCCTTGATGAACTTATTTTTATTCTTTCGCGGAAAAATGAGGTCATGCTGGCAAAAATAAATGTTTATTGTTCCGGTTTTTCCCAGAAATCCCAAAACAAACACTGGAGTCTATCGTGGATGGGTAAGTTCGCGATGAGTAGCCAACATATGTAATATGGCCGATAAAATGGACCGGGCGGCAGAGGCAGCAGAAAAGGAGGCATCCCAAGTGAAGTTTTTTAAATGTTTAACGGAATTATTGAAAGAGCATAGAGATATTTTGCATTTCTTACCAGAAATGTTTGAGAGGTTTACGGAGATGGAGTGGAATATGCCAACTGAGGTCGATACGCACAATTTTGATACGAGCAGGTACACTGTGCGTCGATACGGTAGTGTTGTAAACATATTCACTTCAATCAGTCAGTGTCAATAATACATGAAACGTTGGCGGGGGGGAGGGGGGGCGTTGGGTAGCATGTTGCTTCCAGCGACAGGCCGTTGACAAAATCTGGATCGGATGGGATCGGATCGGACTGACAAAACCAGGATCGGATCGGATTGGATTGAAAAAAACCCAGATCTGATCAGTGAAAGTATCTCCACTAAAAAATGGTCATGTGGCACACATTCTGTGGTTAAGACTTATTGTTTATTGTTATGTACACCTGATCGATAAAACGTTGTCGGGTGGTCGTCGTGTGCAAAGTATAAACCATGAACGATGTGACACGATGGAATTCTGGGAAAACAGCACTGACAAGCTTGCCACTTAGTTCCATATATTGATATTCAAGATATTTTTATTCCTGAGAAGGTTTTGAAGTAGATTTCGGTATACTGTGTTAATATTATCTCCATTGTGCTTGAGAATAAAAGCAAGTTTTCCCGCTTCCCAGAAAACCATTGGGTCGTATCGTTCGTAGTATATACTTTTCATACGACAACGTTTTTTCAGTTAGTTGTATTTATTAACTACTTCATTAAACGATTACTTTTTTCTAGAGGGAGAGATCCCAGCGGAAGACAAAGAGGAATGGAGCCTAAAGTAGCAATGATATCAAGATAATTCGCATCTTTACCGTCCTTTACTTGAAATTTTGGTATTAATGAATCGAGCTGTAAACTATCTGTAGGTGAGGTTTTCTATCTCCAACATGAAAATACACGATGATGTTGGATTTGTACACAATAACATCTGCAGAAATTGGTCATATGACTGAACAATTTACCACCTTCCAAGAATCAGTGACAAAAATACGAATAGTAGGGACAAAAATATTTCAGTTTGAGACCCTGTTTTGTCATGTAACAACTAATGAAATTTTGCATATGAATTGTATGTTTTCTTTGGTTTGCGCTAAATCACATTGTTGAAATGAACCAGAAAAAGGCTGAATTATTCTTGTATAAAATTTGGATATATATTTGTGTTCATTGTAGCGTTTCTACAACATTTTTACATGCAAAAACCTGCAAAGCTAATATAATTTGATTAGACACTTGTGAATGACGGAAATTAAGCTGCTCCTGAATGAACACGGCCGTTTCCTGAAAAGAAAGTTCGAGTATACTTTCATTACTTGAAAGGGATTTTTCAGAAAACCTGAAACCAAATCAATAATTAAACCTATATTAACGTTAGAAAACAAACGGATTATTTTCTTATAAAGTGATAGCTTGCATTGTAAAATAGGTCTAAAGTAACTACTTTTCTGTACTTATTACCTTAGTAGAACACATTTTTTTCAGTTTTGGTAAGATGAAATCAAGCCGTTTGCTCAAACTTAACACCATTTTGTCATGCTGGCTTACGAACGCTACACCATCGTGTGAATCAAGCTATCGTAATTTTCGGCGCAGATCTCCTCCGCATATTCCATCATTCTAGAATCGGGACAAAAAACGGAAGCAGGTATCCTTGCTATACGGCTATTCTAAGAGCTTTAAGTTCTGTTTCATTACACTTTGTGAGGTAGCTGTGGTTACATTCTAAAAACCTTATATACATGGTTCAAGGTCCAAGTAAGGAGTGATAAAGACGCGAGTTATCTTGGTATAATTGTTACTTTATGCTCCATTCAGTACTAACTTTAAAATTGTCCATGCTTTGGCACACGCTATCGGTACCTCAGTTTCCTCTTCATAATTCCGCTTAAGATCTTTTTCTCCCTCTAGAAAAATATTCCGTTTTATGAAGTAGTTTACAGAGTGTAAATCCATAACAATAAACAAAAAGTCTTCACGACAGAACGGAGAAGAAAAAGCGAAAACATTGCGATGACAATCACTTTCTTGATCTCTCTTCGTCATCTTGATCGACAGAGATACCACTTCACCATTTTTAACGGGAATTCCAAATGTGCCTACTTTCACTGAGTAGATGTGGGTTTTTTAAATAGAATTCGACCCGATCCGGGTTTTGTGAGTCCGATCCGATTCAGTCGACCCAGGTTTTGTCAGTCCGATCCGATCCGATCCGATCTGGATTTTGTCAACGGCCCCAGCGACAGGCGTTTGTTATTTGTGCCATAATATAATAAAGTATCATAAGCTGGGAAAGAAAAAAAGTATTTCTGCATAGGCTAGGTTACGGTCGGGAGTTGGGATGTAACACGAAGAGCCAATCATATGCTTTTTTAGGCTGCTATTATGTTTCAAGAATTGTGTTAGCTTACCTATTTTCATACTCCCAGGCTGATATGGGCTTATGCCAATTTTCCATACACTTTGATGTATTAAATTTGTGGCCTTTCGCTGCGAAGTAACAATTTTTACCTTCATGGTCGTCTTCTTGTCTCTGACCTAGTCTTTTTATGAATTACCGTCATCGGTAAAGTAGGAATGCTGACTGAGGCTTCATAGCATTATCATGCATCTTCGTTGTTGGGGGGGGGGGGGGGGGGGGGCAAGAAATGTCTCAGAGAGTGCAATTATCAGAGTCAGTTACTTAAAATGCTACGTTTATGAGTTTCTGTAAAACGGATTATTCGTCAGAACAACACCTATTAAACAATAACATATTATGAATATTATTTAGGTTCAGGGTAATAAATTTCGGTACTTTTTGTTGTGTTTATGTCATGTGTGAAAAGGCTTCTTGTCAAATGCTGTTATCATTGTTTGATCCACTTTAACAGGCAAGATGAGTTAAACGTACTTACCAAAAGAAAACAGGCAGATTTGCTGAGATTCTACAAACAGGAATCGACCAAGAAAGATACAAGGTTATAAAAAAACTGTTCAAAAATACACACATGCACTGAAAAGTATGTGACATGCTTGAAACGATTTGCGAAATTAAAAGTATTATTTGATTATTGCTGATTTTGTTCATTGAGCTAATTGAGGTGTTAGATGTTATGAAATATAATAGAAAAATCCTAAGTTTTTAAACTTTCAGTTTTGCAATCACATTGTCAACTGAAGTGAATGGGCAATTGAGCAACCCTGTTGACAACGCAACTTCAAGCTCTGCACCTAAATTTTTCCAATTCCTTACCCTAGAAATAATCCACAAAAACCATTCCTAGTCAGTGCAGAATATGAGGGGAGAAAAAAAACAGGACTTATAATCCATACTTTCACTCTTTTTTGCCAGAATTGCGTCGCTGGAAAGGGAACTTGAACAGAAGGATAGGGAATCCGCGCTTATTAAGGAAGAGTAAGTTATAAATTCAACCAAATGTCGGGTTCTGGTACCAGTGCAGTTGAGTGTTCTTTAGTTTCAATTGGTTTATTTGAGAAATAAAATACAAAGTGGTATTTCTATGATTTCATTTATCTTTAAAAATCAAACCCTTCCGTTAAACTGTAAGTTTGTTAGCGTCAGAGTTTGTGATGTTGGATTTGTACTAAAAACTCGACAGTGTTGTATACAGGTAATTAAAGACATTTTTATCTACAGATTTTCCAAGAAAGAAGAAGAATTGACGCGTACCTCTGATTACTCTAAAATCCTTGAGCAGTTTAAGTCCAGGTGAGATTTTTTAGTAAAAACCTTTTGCTATAAGAGGGACCTGTTTTTTTTTCTTGCTCACTGATTTTTTACCGATACCCTGTAGAAATGACGAATTAATAAAAGAAATCGAAGACAAGGAAGAGAAAATCAAAGAGTGTTCAGAGAGGTAAGACTGCTTTGCTGTCATCCGTATCATCACAATCACATTGTCATAGATACTCCCCCTCCATCCCCCTCCAAAAACAAAAACAAAAAGAAAGAAAGAACTGAAGTGAATGGGCAATTGAGCAACCCTGTTGACAACGCAACTTCAAGCTCTGCACCTAAATTTTTCCAATTCCTTACCCTAGAAATAATCCACAAAAACCATTCATAGTCAGTGCAGAATATGAGGGGAGAAAAAAAAAACAGGACTTATAATCCATACTTTCACTCTTTATTGCCAGAATTGCGTCGCTGGAAAGGGAACTTGAACAGAAGGATAGGGAATCCGCGCTTATTAAGGAAGAGTAAGTTATAAATTCAACCAAATGTCGGGTTCTGGTACCAGTGCAGTTGAGTGTTCTTTAGTTTCAATTGGTTTATTTGAGAAATAAAATACAAAGTGGTATTTCTATGATTTCATTTATCTTTAAAAATCAAACCCTTTCGTTTTGTAAGTTTGTTAGCGTAAGAGTTTGTGATGTTGACAGAGATATACGGCTTGCTCGTACGCAAACCGCCGCAGTTTTGGAGCACGCTAACGAAACGGGGCATCTTCCTATTTGGAAAGAAGTTAAGTTTATTGATCGTGACCCTCACTGGTACACACGTAGGGTCAAAGAGGCTATCGATATAAGACTTCATCCTAATAACATCAAAAGAGATAGTGGAATCGAAATTCCTGAAGCTTGGATACCCATTATCAGAAAGCACAACAGCCGATCAACCACAAAGCGGACCTGTGAGGGAACAACATCTAATAGTCGGAATAATAATGAGGATCGAAATGCACCAATAGCAGCGAACCAACATGCTACAGATAGCGGTACGTAAACAATCGACCTCATCGCCTGATGAAGACTAGCAGTATTGCAGTCGAAACGTCGCGATCAACAACTCAAAGCGATTCCATCGTGACACAAACGAATAAACGTTCATCTTACCTATCTTACACCACGATGAACAATAAACACATCTTTAATGACATTGAAATGCTAGCCTGCGTGGCCGGCGTTCGAAGGGGAAGGGAGAAGGGGAGTTCGAGCGCGAAGCACGATCGTGGGATTGGGAGGGGGACCACCCACCCCCACGATCGTGCTTCGCGCTCTCTCTCGCGCTTCGCGCTCGAACTTTCTTCTCCCTTCTCCTTCGAACGCCGGCCACGCAGGCTATTGAAATGCATATGTTCCTCACCCTGTCACAAATTTTGTTCTACTATTCTGGCATTGCTACAAAAAGAACGCAGCTCAGTACTTTAGAACATGCGACTTCCGAAAACGAAAATATGCCTATGAAGTAAAGAAAAAAAAAAAGAAAAAGGTTTAAGGAAATATTCAGGACACGTCCCACACACATCCGTTCATACACGAAGACCTCCAACTTTGATAAAAAGGAAGACAAGAAGAATTGTTATAGCCAAGAATGTCAACGCCTAAGTCATCAGCAAAAAGCACGATATATGCAACTGAGGACGACGAAATAATGTTGTTTCTTATCGAGCGTTGCAGCTGCAAAGCTTTGGACAATGTAGCTTACACGGGGCACAATAGCTTACTAACATAGGGTTGGACATGCAGGTGAAACAAAGCAATTTTATAGATAGAAACATTAAGGTCGTTTTTGTCTTTGTCATATTTGTTGTTTTGTTTTTGTTTTTGCTGTTCTTGGTGTTATTGTTGTTGTTGTACGAAGTTGTAAAAGTATGGCTGGAAGAAATTGTCTCGAAGGTACGAAAGGTCTATAATAATCAGAATTAAAGCCTCTATTTAATTAAAAGCAAAAAGGCACGGTTGCTAAATAAAATGGGAAATGAGAATAGCCAATTCCATAGCAGTAACAGCCACGGCATAAATAGCATAAATAGCAATAACAGCCATTGTCGAGTTGTGCTAGCAGTCTTATTTTCGCGGCGAAAATGGGGTGAGAGCTGGAAATAGCACTGCACATTTGTTCTATGAGAGACTATTAATCCTACTGTGAATGGACCAGGACTAGAATAATGAAATAAAAAATAAAATAATAAAATGTAACAACAACATATAAAGGTCCCGTTGTTAAGCAAATAACAAAGGAAAAGTTGTTCGAATAAACACCGGTGAACGGTAGCCTCCCACAGCGTTTATTGTCGCTTAACTTCCACTTTATTTGGAGTGAAACGCTTGGCTAAATGGAATCCTTCTCTAAAGGATGCATTTTCCATCTTTTGGAGTGAATGATGACGTCTGATGGAGAATTGAAGTAGAGCGAAAGGCAACGACGGAAATGCACCTAGCTATACTATACACTGAACTCCATGTTAGCTTATTTCAGTGGTACCGCTAAGAATTTTACAGATTTAGTAACAGCAATGTCTGTTGTATGCTATCCAAGTAGTGTAAATTCTAGAACCGATGTACTTTTGGCGATATGAAAAGAAATGCACTGCTTGTTTTACTCACGAAATAAAATGACCGAGAAACAGTGTAGTTAATTCGCCGTTTATTTTAAACGTTTATTGTAAATGCAATGAAAAGCCATATACAAGGAAGGAAACTAAAAAGTGGTTTTACATTTGTCCTAAGTCTCGAGGTTGTAGCTTTTTAACAGACTTGACAAAATAAGGCTTTAAATTTTGTAGTTGTCACAACAGTTTTTGAGTTCAAGATTAGGTTCTCGGACGTCAGGAAACGTCCACTGTTACCATGGCAACAATTAAGTTATGACCTCAGTAATGGCCATTTTCAAACATTCCTGGATATTTACTTGCATGCAAATTTGAGATTTGCTCTTAATCCTATTCTGCCTGAGTTTCTGAGCCTGGGGGGGGGGGGTACCCTTAGAGATCTCGAAAAGTATTAAAGCTCTTGCAATGGAACTTGGCACGTTTGTAGCACGTCATTAGCTTAACAGATTGGGCTTATGGTGTGCCAATTATGACGTGTCGTGACGTCACAATAACGTCACAAAGCTGCCATTTTGAATTTGAGACCGCAATCTTGAATCCCAAACCTGCAGTCATACAGCTGACAATGACGTCACCAAAAATATATGATTTTGTTCTAAGAAACATACTTAGTCAAAAAAAGCACACAAAAGTAAAAAAATGATCTTCTTCTTACAAACGAAGGGGGAAAACCCGAAAAAAGACTGAAAAAAGACAGAAAATAGTCAAAATACACTTCTGAGAGGACGGTTGCTATGGAAACGTCAATCATCATAGACAAGTCATTGACAAAAGAAAATTTTGTCTGATAAATTTTAGGAAAAGTCACGAGATTTGGTGATTATTCGTCTAGCCGTTTAAAAGTTATAATTCGTTAAAGTCAGCGCGGGCACAATGTGCCCCCCCCCCCCCCCTCCCAGGCAGAATAGGGTTAAATACTATTGTGCGACTAAGAGAAACAGTGTCACAACAAGGTACGAGAGCAAGACATGCTCAGAAAGTCCAGACTCATAGTGCCTATGTGATTCTGGGCTTCCTTTATTGCATTTATTTGGTAAATTGTTTAAAAACAGAAAAGACTGTGATTCGAGAAAAAAAATGTTCAATAGTGAAGTTTACAAAATGAAATTAAATGATCAGTGACACAGAGCTTGGCTCATATATATATATCCCTAACACAGATTTTGGTATACATATTTGAGGTATTGTACTGTCTTAACTCCCCATAATTCTATCAGATATTGGAAATTGGTAGTTTGTGATCTTCTACTCGAGAATTAACCATAAAAAATTAGAGTAGGTCTGACAACACTTACACTTCTTGCAACTTGTCCTTTGTGCTTCAACTTGGTAGAAAAGACGAGCAAGTCAAAAAGCTAACTGAAAGGTGAGGAGAAGTGAAGGATTGCATGTTTAATTATGAATGATTTCACTTTGAACAGGTGAGATTAAGAGTGTTTCAAGAATTGTTATCTTTTCGCTTAACCGTAGTACCTTTTTGCCTTTCACTGAAGTTAACCTCACTTATCGCTTAACGACAGGAATACTTTTCTTGGTGATGTGTTGCAAGAGTGTTAGTTAAATGACATCTCAGTCTTCTAAACTTATGCTAAAACCAAGGCTGCCCTAATGCATTTCTTGTTTGGCATTCTTGGTTCTTCCGTTGTTTATTGACTGGTTATCATTACGCCCTTTTTGGACAAGGATGAGAATGAATTTCGCTTTGCTATAAAAAATTCCCGCAACACATAATCGTCTTGCAACTTATTTCATGTTTAATTTCGGAGAGTTAAGACTGAAAGGCGAGGAAAAAAATTGGAAAGGCACAAATATGCATAATTTCCCTTTATACTAGCGGAGTAGAAATGTTTAATGAATGAATTCACAACTATTCTTCAAGACAAGACTATTTTCAAGAAAAGCAGAGGTACGCAAATCAAGTGTGGGTTTTTGCCAGACTTCCTATGCAAATTTAAGAAGCGATAGGATGGTATTGATAACAGTACGAACGAAAGGAATGTATAACTCGAGATTATTTTTTAGAAGCCTTGTCTTCAGTACATATTGTTTTTCAACTGTAGCCTTGGAGTAGCGGGAGTAGTCATTTCACAGCAGAGTAGCTTCACTTTATTACTTTAGTATGTGGCGAAGGAAAGAAGAAGGAAAAAAAACGAAAAAGTGATGAGAAAGGTTACTTTCCCCTTACGTAAAACGCGGTACAGGCCAGAGAAAAGCGTCTTCAAGCTAGAGTCGCTGGCTAAGGAAACTACGTGCCCCTTTTGACATAAACGAACCACGTGATCAAGAAACTGTAAGCAAAGTACAGTCTGCGAAAGATTTCAAATTGGGGAAACTGAGTTTACAGGGGACTAGCGTCGTCCGGGGGAAAAAGTTTTTGAGCGTTTACTGGATACTGTAGTTGACATCATTTACTCTGAATGACAGGAATGAGTTTCTAGAAAATGAGCTCCAAGAGAAGGACCAGGAAATTGGACAAATGAACAAAGGGTACGTTTTCATAATTATTTCGTTTGTATACGTATGACAAATTCACCACTACTCGAATACGTTTTCACTCGGATACGTTTTCGTATCCATGCTTCTCTCTTGCTTTTAGTGTCTGCTTCTTTCTTTGTCGTTTAGACAAGGATGTAATTAAAGATCGAACCAAATGATTCATGCTTCGTATTGGATGTTTTTTAGTCGTGAATGCGCTTGCGCAATGAACGACTTGTGTAGTTTGGGAGATTGGTCATGTGAATGTCACTTGCTGAGTCGTAAACTCGTAAACTCGTAAACTCACCTTAGCTAGCCAAGGGTACCGTTCACGCGTGAAGTTAAGTCACCTTGGCTAGCCAAGGGTACCGTTCACGCGTGAATTTTCAAGAAGTTAAGTACTATCTCGTTTTCGAAAGAAGAGTCATGAACTTTTTAGACTATATATCAAAAGAAGAAGCCCTAAGGAACACTCGACACCTTAGAAAGAGCGAAGAAATGAAGTGTCGGATAACGAAAACAGAACTCTCCATCGGATATCTCGAAGATTATGTGCTACCTTTTAAGAATCCTTTTAGATTGTCAGGTAAATGAACCCTCGGACGTACAAGCAAAGTCACACCCCCCACCGTGGTATGAGGAGGATTGATGGGATTGATGGATGGGATTGATGGGATCCCCCCTTGAGGTTTTCGTTATGATACAATGTTACGAAAAGATTTCACCTTTAGTAGAAAGCCTGTGATCTGCTCTACATGATGAGGTACATATTATGAGTTGCTATGCTACTGGGGTCTGTGACGTCATCCAAGATGCCCGCCATTTTGGCACCATTTTGGATTTTACCGAAAAGTAGAAATTATAAAAAAACGTAAAAAAATTGGAAATTTTGATCCTGGACATGTAGAACATGACATATTAACAAAAAATTTTGCTGCTTTTTGTTTACATTTTCTGCACTTTTCACTTAAAAGGGTAAAAAGTTAAAAAAAAAATAAATAAATAAAATAATCACTTGAACTAACGAAGAACATTATTTTTAAATACATCCACCTACCAAGATGGCGTGAGATTGTCGATCTACTTCATGCCTGCAACTCCTTTTATCGCAAATGTTAGTTCCCTTTTCCGATAAACGGTCAGTAGGGGGTCAGTTGACCGGGGGTCGGCGTTTTGTCGAAGCCCAGAGACATTACTGCCTAAAATGGAGACTTTTAAGGGAAATACCTAAAATTTACGAATAAGCGAATTAAATAGGGGAAAAATCTCTTAGCCAAACATGGACTTGTTTTTACCATCAATGTATATAAACACCAGCGAAAGCACAAGAGTCCATATCAACTCTTTGAAATGCAAGCAAAAGTGCAAGGATCGCAATGTGCGATTGTGCGTAGAGAGAAATCCGTTCAGTATATCTTCATTTTTGCATTGTTAAATGATTTTTACAAGTTGCGGGAACGGAAGGAAATTATCTTAGAGGTGTTAGGTTTAATTTTGGGAAAACTAAAAAAAAAAAAAAAGAAAAATGTTACAACGCATTGTTAATAACCGACAAGACATTTTTTTCCCCTGAAAAAATACGTAGATGCTACTACATGACGTAAAACAGTCTTTATTGTTAGAAATTAATTAATCATGCGATTGTTTTTGCCACAGTTGCAAAGAAATTAAAGACAAGTGCCAGAACCTTCTAATGCGTAAGGGCGAGGAGTTAAGCAAAGTTAAAGACAGGTAAAAACTATAATGTTACAGGCTATACCTACCCTATTTTTAGAACTTTTTCAGCCCTGAGCTGGGTGCAGTCATCTCTCCCACAAGTGGGATTGGATCAATCACGTTTTGAGTGTGTTTGTTTTGTATGCTTGGAATAGTGGTAAAAAACAGTTTGCTTGCGCTCGTGAGCAAAGATTATTTTTAGTTTCTTGTTGGAAAGCTTAATCCCTATAAAATGTCTCATTCAACAATAACATTTTTGTAATAAAATTGTGCAAAAAAGAAGTAAGGATTAATTGGTTGTTAGTTCTCTATCCCTTGGCATAATAGCCTCAGAAATACTTTCCTGCATGAACCGTCTATGGCAAAGACCTTATTTCAGCAAATTCGCTTCTGCTTTGTATCCACAATTATTATGCAAGGACTTTTTAAAGCCCTCTTGAACTGCTTAGGAGTCTCAGAGGGGACAATTTTAATGTAATCGTATTGCTACACATAACCAAGCTTGCAAGTAACCCTCGAATCTAAATCTCTTTCAACAAGCCTTATACTTTTGACTTCTTCATGCAAAACATCAGGCCCATAGTACTCCGTTGTACTGATTTATTTCTTTTTATTTTTGCCTTCATTCTTGGCCTGAACGACCGAATCACTTTTACGAGATAGAAGGCTGCCTGAAATAATGCATTTTATTGGAGTGGCACTTTTACACTCGATAAATCCCTTTCGAACGCTGCCTTTCTAAAAGCTGAAAAAAATTCTTCTTGTTGCAGGATACTTTATTTTGGGATTTCTACTAATGTAATCATTATCATCATCATCATCATTATCATCATCATCATCATCATCATCACGTGTCTTAACGTAATGAGGTGACTTCCACTGAGATTATGGTTTTGAAAAAAGTGTGACGTGCTACTGTTTTGAAATTCTTATCAAAGTTATGGTCCTGTAAGTGATTGAATCATTTCTCGTAGGCTTGCTTATCTGAGTGAAAAACAAGTAAAGAAGGATCAGCGACAAGTTGAGGACACCACCGCCTCAAATAGGCCGTCAGAGGTAGAAAAAGATTTTGCTGCGTTTGTTGACGAGGACCGAATGGATGCACGTGAAAAAATGCAGCAAATTTATGGATCTGAAGAAGAAAAGGACGTTGGGATATATTACCCACGACTAGCCTGTATGATATTTGAGGTGAGCAGTAAACATTGTATATAGTCTCTACTTCTCCATATATAGAGGAAATTACACGGTAGCGCGAAGATGTGAATTTTGTTTCCAAGCGGTGAAATATACCGTATTTACTCGATTAAACGCCGCCCTCGAATAAACGCCGCCCTCGATTAAACGCCGCAGATGGAAGCAAAATCACCAATAAACGCCACTCTCGAATAAACGCCGCACCCAATCAGAAGAATGCGGCGTTTGTTCGAGGATTATAAGGAAAAAAATAACAAGAACGGTAAAACTCGGTAATCTACACATGAACGTTGTAGATATCACATGCCAGACAATTATGATTCTATCTCAGCAAAAAAGCGAGACATTGGAACTTAAAACATGTTTCTGTTTTACATAGTATTTACGAATGATTTACCGTAATTATTATCAGTGATTTAAGAAAGATGATTTTGAAATAAACGCTGCCCTCGAATAAACGCCACCCTTGAATAAACGCCGCATCGGAAACGCTAAAAATTTAATAAACGCCACGGCGTTTAATCGAGCCGAGTAAATACGGTAATTGTTTTTTATCACCGGCAAACAAACTTCATATTTCCAAGCCGCAGTGTAATTTTCTTTTTGCACGAACATTAAAATAAAAGCGGGAAATGACAACAAAACTTAAGAGACAGATAGTACGTCCAAAAATGGTTCCTTTGTGGTCCGCAACATGAGCTGATGACGTCATATGCCGTAAGAATTACGTCTCTTCCGGCCATCTTGGGTCCGCCATCTTGGATTTCTTGTTTTTCCTCATCCTCCAAAAAGCTCCAAAATTGACCAAGAAGTAATCGAATCAATAAGAGAACACAAAAATGATTCAAAATGCAAAAAGTACTTCAAAAAAGTTATCATTTTTCGTTAGAAAGAGGAAAATTCAAAATTCTGGAAAAACTATTTGTCAAAAAGTTACTGCTATGGTAGCGTCAAATTTAATGAACAAAGAATTGCTATACCAAATTGTTTTCAGATAACTTTTAGGCAAAGACACCAAGTTTGGGGGCTTAAGCTTGCTTATTTAAAAAGTTATAAATGTTCAAAGTCCGTGCGGGCAGAATCTGTCCCTTCCCCATACTGAATAGGGTAAATGCTGAAATTTTCTCTATACAGACAACCTACGAACAAATGAAAGAGATAAGAGCGGCAGTGTTTGAACTGTTCAAGGACATAACTAAAAGTATGATCACATCTGCGCCGAAGATGGGACAAGAATTTACCTCTAGGAAAGAGGTATGGAAGTTTGAATGCTGTCGTAAATTAAACCTCCGAAGCACAATCAAACTTATACTGCGGACGTACGAGCAAACATACACTATTTTATACATCAACTATCGCCAACAGTTATACGTAAGTAGATCTACAGTATTAAAAAGCGGTTCAAACTTGTAACACGGGATTACAGATTTCGAATATTCAGTTTTCTAGTTACCGTGTTTGGAAAAAAAGATTTCCCAAAGTGCAATATCTTTCAGTTTCAAAAACTCGCTCTGAATCACAGAAAAGCGCTGTTGTAGAAAAGTTGCAGTAAAGCACATATCAGAAAGCAAGCAAATATTGGGCAGGGGAAATATGATCTTAACCTACGGACATACAAGCAAACTCATACCCCCCACCGTCGTACAAGGTCGAGAGTGGGGGGGGGGGGGTGATGGACCCACATTGTTCTTTTTTTAATTGCATGACAATATTTCGAAACAATTTTTCCTTTGGTAGATAGCCACTGCTGTGCTCTACAAGATGAGGTAAATTCTATGCGTTGTGGCTTTTCTAAGGGCCGGCAGCGTCATCCAAAATGGCGGCTAAAATATATTCCACCTTGGATTATACAGAAAAATTATAAATTATCAAAGAGTGGTGGAGATTAAAAATTTTCTTGCTATACATGTAGAATATGGCATAATTAAACATTTTTCTGCTTTTATCGACTTTCTGTGCCTTTTTCAGTTCACTGGAAAGGGTGAAATACACTTATCACGGCATACCTTTGTAACCATAGCAACGAATTATATCATATTTTACATGTATAGAATAAAATGGTTTCAATTGCCGCCGTTTTTTGACAATTTGTAATTTTGAGTAAAATCCAAGATGGTGGCCAAAATGGCCGCCATCTTAAATGACGCCACACAGGACCCTAGCTGCGCCGTAACCCATAACATAAACCTCATCTTTTAGAGCACATCACAGACTTTCCACTGAAGGTAAAATCTTTGTGAAATATTGTAAAGCAGCAAAAAGGCAAGAGGGGAGGAGTGTGGCTTTGCTTTACGTCCGAGGATTAAATGATTTATCATCATCATCACCATTTATCAGGAAGCACTTTAACACACCGAGTTGTTGTCCAAGATAAATCCCTAACGGGCCTAACGTAGAGTGTTGATTAATTTAGGTATTTTTTTAGGAATTGTTTCACAGTGACCAGATTGTCCGGAATCAAACTTCGCAATTCATATATTAAAAAAAGTAAACACAATATAATCATTAACGGGTCAAGTGATACGATTCATGAACGCTTATGCTGTAAGAAAAAAAACTGTAAGGGATACAAAGTCAACTTCTTAACATAAATGATTTTTCTCTTATTTATTATTATTTTTTCTTCCTTTATCGTGGGAAGAGCGGAAGATTACCGTATCAGGTGACTTTAGGGGCAACAGGGTGCAGCCAGGAATTTGAGTGTTCTACCGACGTTCTTGATGCTTTGATGCTTTCCTTAAAGGAAACTTCACATACCTGTAACCTGGAGTCGTTAGAAAAGGTAAATGTATATTTTCATCGTTCATTCTACATAAATGTATTTTTGATCACTTGTTGCTCTTAACTAGTGACCAGCTACAATTTCATGTGATGCAATCAATTAAAACAACGGTCAACAAAATGGAACTAATAATCTTACAGGGAGTTACAAGGAAAGTGAAGGAAAAGTGGCTAAACTGGATCATCAATGAAACGTCCTGTACCTTGTCGATGTCCGATTACTTGCTATCGGAACTGAGCGATTATATAAAGGCGTGCATTCGACTGACGTGGCGAATGGTCACACAGGTACCACCTATGCAGCTTGAGTACCAATCCTCTGTTTTGCGAGACATTCACAAGAATATCGGATATCACAGCAGCCCAGAAATGAGCTCTGCAAGACCCCCTCCAAATGTACAAGACCTTGCTGGGGAGCTCAACATTGCATGCTACCTGTGGCCAGGCCTGCTCGATGGAGGGGGGAAACTTATCCGTGCAGGAGAGGTTTTGTGCAAGTTTGAAGAAGTAACGATGATCTAGATGCCACACAGAATAAATGCTACTGTATCGTCTATTTAAGCAAGCCAACTGAGAGTACTCTTGATAGATAAACTCTGTTGTCAAAGAGCAAATTGTTAATGAAATGTTTTATTTTTCTTTTGTGATTTTTTTTTTAATCTAACGTACCTTGCTCATGCATAAATGGTTTTTGGACCGCTATGTGGTGATTTCAAGTGAACGTCAAAACACGAACGAACCACATTATGTTTGGCTGAATTCCCAAGGAAAAAAGGGAAAATCTTCATCGAGTTAGAATACATTTTCAAAACCCATCAATAACCAAACGCACTTTTTAATAAGTTCCATGCACCAGAATAGACATTTGTAACGAAACTGAACCATTATTCTAGGCATTAATTAATGCAAATGTGTCTCCTTTTGCATTTTTCAAGTGAAACTTAAAACGCTGACATTACCACTTTAATTGTGTTGCTAAGTTAATTAGATCGAAGGAAACGCCTTGCAATTATCACGAGACCATAATTTTTTTGTGTACGATAGTATAACTATTAGCATTTTTATATTGCTAGACTGAAATTACGAATTAATTTGGACGGCTTGTTCTCAGCCAATAAAAACGATCAAAAAACAAACAAACAAGCAAACTAATGAATGGAAGTTTAAGCTATCAGGAACCAGTACCGACAGCCTTTTAAGCAAATACAAAAAGGATTTTAACAACAACAACAACAACAACAACAAAGAGAGAAAGAAGAACAGAAACATGAAGAAAAGTTCGTGAAGATGGCTTAATGTGTTCATCGAGTCGATCGTTTGCGGTAAGAAACACTTAATTTTAGGCGGACGATTCCGGTTGAAGAACAGGTTGTTATACTTTGGAAATTATTCATCGAGGTAATGGAACAAAAAAAAGACGAGGAAGGATATCAACCAGACAGTTTCTCGTTGTTAGAAAAGGAGCAACAGTTTTAAAATGGCAAGTGATTTCAGTGTCTATAGCTTCATTTTATAACGTGCGACAATTTTTATGTTCATTTGGATTTCACGTAATAAAAATCTCAGGGAGGTTAAACCCCTTGCAGTCATCGTTGATTTTTCACAGTTCCGCTGTAAGTGTGAATGCATGTAAACTATGGGTAGATACTCCGTTGTAAGTGTCAATGCACGTGTTCCTTAAGGACCATCTCAAACGGAGAACCCATAAGGTAAAGCCCTCTGGAGTAATGTCTTTGGACGTCATCACTTCTCGGAGGGTTGCAGCCTTGAAGAGTTTTTGCTTGTCAGGTTTAGCAAACATCATAATGATATTGAAATATATTTCACACACAATTTATCGAGGAATAATACGTATGTCAACACGTAGATGTACTGTTCGTTAATTTTGCGTGATTTTGCTTTTATTGAACATTGCTTTTTGATAAAATTGCTATTCTAACAAAACTCAGGGCTACGATTTGGTTTAAACTTCTAAAATCAGCTTATAATAACATCTTACCTTGGCACAATTTGAACGTCAAAATAACAACCCCAGACGGACTTCAAAGTTTGGACCGCTCCAGCGCTTTCCAAATTTGACTGAAAAGCGTAATAACTTCAGATAAAGTAAGTTCAATGTATCGTTATAGTTAGTTCCAAACCGCATTTGGCTATCCGCAATGATGAAAAAATTTGGGCGCCTATTATAAACTCACTTTCTGCACCAAAATATAACGAAGTCGCCAAATTCACGTTTTTCTGAATTATAAGAAAACTAACCGGACGAATTGAATAAAACTACCGGAACATGAAACTGAATCTTTTACACATACTTTGCGCTATTTTACTTTGCTGGGGCGGTTTTGGTTTGGACAATATATGTTTTGAAAGTGATCTACTATCGAAACTCTGTTCTGCACACGGCTTTGTTGTTATCTGAATTCCACAGTAGCGCTATGCAAGTTTTCTTGTATTTGATGAGAATTTGAGGAATTTACACATTGGCTAGGGGGGGTGCATTGACGGTGTTTGGTCGCTACACGCTTTGGTGGTTTTACGTATCTGTTTTATAATTTCATGATCATGCTAATTGAAAATAAAGGAACAATTATTATCCTATGAAATTCCATGTTGATATCAGGCGACACACTTTTTTGTATATCTCAAAAGGACTATTTTAACCTTCACCTGGCATGACATTATAGACACGTAAAATCACCAAAGCATGTAGCGACCAAGCATCGTCAATGCACCCCCTAGCCAATGTGTAAATTCCTCAAATTCTCATCAAATGGAAGGAAATTTGCATAGCGCTACTGTGGAATTCAGATAACAACAAAGCCGTAAACAGAGCAGAGTTTCGATAGTGCATCACTTTCAAAAAATATATTGTCCAAACCAAGACCGCCCCAGCAAAGTAAGGCGCCGTTTACATGAGTTGTTTCATCCCGGGATGACTTGTATCTCATCCCGGGACGACTTTCATCTCGGTGTCTGGTCATTTACCTTTGAGTGTTTAGATGATTTGGAGCAAAAATGTGTTCGCCCCGGGATGATTTCATCCCGGTGCTGAAGACCGGGATGAAATCATCCCGGGGCGAACGCGTTTTTGCTCCAAATCATGTAAACACTAACAGGTAAATGACCAGACACCGAGATGAAAGTCATCCGGGGATGAGATGAAAGTCATCCCGGGATGAAACTCATCCCGGGATGAAATAACTCATGTAAACGGCGCCTAAAAAATAGCCCACAGTATCTGTAAAAGATTCAGTTTCATGTTCCGGTAGTTTTATTCAATTCGTCAGGTTAGTTTTCATATAATTCAGAAAAACGTGAATTTGGCGACTTCGTTATATTTTGGCGCAGAAAGTGAGTTTATAATAGCCGCCCAAACTTTTTCATCGTTGCGGATAGCCAAATGCGGTTTGGAACTAACTATAGCGATACATTGAACTTACTTTATCTGGAGTTATTACGCTTTTCAGTCAAATTTGGAAAGCGCTTGAGCGGTCCAAACTTTGAAGTCCGTCTGGGGTTCTTATTTTGACGTTCAAATTGTGCCGGGATTTCTGTTCCTACGATTTTGCGGAAACTTGAAGAGTCAAGGTAAGATGTTATTATAAGCTGATTCTAGAAGTTTAAACCAAATCGTAGCGCTGAGTTTTGTTAGAATAGCAATTTTATCAAAAAAGTAATGTTCAATAAAAGCAAACTCACGCAAAATTACCGAACAGTACATCTACGTGTTGACATACGTATTATTCCTCGATAAATTGTGTGTGAAATGCGAAAGTTTCAAGGCAATCGAGTAAGAACTGACGATGTTATTAGAGATTTTAGAGCGGTATAGAGCGCGTCATTTATTTCGATTGAGTCACCTTAATGTAATCAAATTCCAAATTACATTACATGGCACAAAACAATCCAACGAATCTGAGCTCAGCCTAAAACAGAACACGATATTTTTTGCAATAACCCGCCTAATTATCATAGAGAGTCTCTTGTAACAAGTTGTATTCAATGGATTTCACATTTAATGGATAGTCTTTTATGTTGTATGTCAAAACTATTGGCTACGAATTTGAATGTAGCCATGTCTTTATTAGAAAAAAAAACAGAAATATTCGTCTTTTGTTTGTTTGCTTTTTTTTCTTACTTTGGTGCAACGTTAAAAAGAGAAAAAAATGATTAAAAACATGTTTTTTAGAATAACTGTTCTAATTTAAATTTTCTATCATTCTTCTGCATGCATCAAATCTGAATTGGTTTAGGTACGATTTCAAAGTAATTTTACCTTATAATATTAATAAATGATATAAACAAAGAGAGAACAAGTTGAAAGGCAATCATGTGAATTTAGACAGCAGTTAGTGGACTCTTTAGGCACTGAGAAGTGAAGTACCAGCCCCACAGGCAATTTATTGACTTCGTTCTAAGATATGTATGAAAAATCATTGTTTCACATTATAACAGAATATCTCAAATAAATGACCATCTTTTTTTCACATCCCTGTCGTTTATTTCGCTTGAGAGGATTCTGTTGGCTGTTCCCCGTTCCTTCCCGCTGCAGCACCGGCATGTATTAGTTCCTGTGAGTTCCACAAAACAGGGCATCCCTGGAGTGCGGTATCTAGCCTGGAACACTAAACTTTCTCCCATGATATATCGTATCTCTAACCATAGTTTACCAGGTGGGGGATACTCAAATCGCAAAACGTTTTCAACACTGTTTATAGTTAGGGACTGTGCAATAATTACCTGGAGGGGGAGGGGGGTTGGTAAATGGGTAAAATAAAGCTCAAAATTAAGTCACACCTCCCTCTCACTAAGCGAAAATTAACTGTAACCTCCCCTCACCTACTGATAATATTAAGGTCAATCCCCCCCTCTCGCCTGCTTCCTCTCCGCGTTGGTTCCCTCATACCTAATTTACGTGTTGGCTGTCTTCCTCGGGCACAAAAGTACTTCAATTGGCTCTTCAACGTATGTGTTCTCTCCATCGGAATCACTTGACTCTGATTCTGAAGTTGTGTCGTCTTCACACGAGTTGTTAAATTCTTCTTCTTCGAGAACATCTCTGGCAGCATTTCCACGTGCGTGGCTGAGAACTCGTTTAGTTAAATCAGCCTTACTTCCGCTTATCTTGAGACCATGTTGTTTCAAATACATTTCAGCTGGTTTTTCGTAAGCACTTCGACATTTTTTTTTCGTTTTTCCAAGAAATATTAGACGGAAGAGCGTTCCTTTCTCCTACTCTTTCTTTCGCCTTTGCATCCAAGAACTTAAGGTGCTCTACATAACTTTTACATGCAGTCTCGTCCACGTTGAACTAGGAACAGAACTCTTCCAAAGACCTTTCTTCAGAGGAGGACAATTTTCCCTCGTTAGACAATTTCTTTATCTGGACACTCGGGAGAAGTTTAAAAGCTTACTTTGCAAAGTAATCAAACTGTTTATATTTACACAGTTCAATTTATTTCCATAAAAGTCAACAGTTGGGTTTTCCATTGTCTTTAATTATTATACAATGTAGGCTATCCTGCATTGGCATCTTTCTTTTTCATTGAATAACATCATAGTGCCAGGGCCGTAGCCAGACTTTTCTGATAACCCAGGTAATTGCGAAAGGACCGAAGGCGCGAGCCTTTAGGGGGTCTGGCGGCGTGCTCCCCCAGAAAATTTTGAAATCTAAACGCTCAGAAATGCCATTTTTTAGCGTTTTCCTGGTGGTATTTTTGCCAAACATAATCAAAATCCAAACTAACTTTAACAGCATTCCTGGTGCCAATAAAGTAGCACTATTTTAATATTTAACAGAGGCATTCCTTCCCTACTGCATGACAAATAGGAAAATATTAAATAATCAGCCAGTTCAGAGATCAAAGCACCTGGAGTTGATATTTTCCCAGTTTAATTCCAGTGTAAGCAAGTATAAATGTTTGAACTCTAATAGCTCTTCTACCACGTTTCCAGTTTGTGAAAAAGAATGAAAAAAGTAACGCCCCCCCTGTATGTATTAAATTTTACATCCAACCCCCCCTCTCTCTAGTTGTGACTTTCCCCTATGCCCCCCCCTCTGGTTTCCCAACCCCCCCCCCCCCCCCTCCAGGTAATTATTGCACAGTCCCTTATGTTAAAAATATCATTTGCTTTGGTTAATGGATCGGTTTTGGTGATTTCAAGCCTTCCAATAAAAGGGGTTGGATCGATTGGGAAGTGCAAAGCACGCTGAGTCTCAGAAAGTGTCTTGTTCAGTTTCGGAACAAGGAGATTGTAAAGCAATGTGAACCTTGGGAGGCATCTGCCTGCAAGTAGTACGTTGTGCTGATGAGGATATTGGCTCCAAGGGCCAGCTAAGGATATCACTTAGAAGGTGGCGCTGTAAGTGTCAATGTTTCCTCCCTTACAACGAACAAGAACGTGTTCCTTGAAGACATCTCGAACGGAGAACCCCACACGGTGAAGCCGTCTGGAGTAATGTCTTTGAGTGTCATCATTTCACGGAGGCTTGCAGGCTTGAAGAGGTTTTGCTTGTCATGTTAACGTTGAGTAAACATCATTCCCAATTTAGCAAGATCGTCAATTGTTGGGTATATCTGTTCAATTAGTCCCACCCAACCAATATTCATGAACGGCAATCTCATTCCCCCAGGGAGGAAAGGGAACGCCATTTTCTTTTGCACCTCATCTGTGATTTCAAATCCCGTGTTTACCATCCCAAGTGGTATTATGACGTTTTCGATCGTCCAGCTGTAATTGTTCAATTTAATTGTTGTAATGCGCACTTGAAAACTTCATGTTGATATTTGTGCAATATAAATGAATAAATTAAATTAAATTAAATTAAGTTAAATGATCTTCTGATCTTTGGCAATTTGCATGTTGATGATTCATTTAGATTGCCAAAGACTGATCTTTGGCCATTTAGGGCTGGTTTTCACTAGCGACGGAGTCGGAGATGGAATCATAGTCAGAAGCGAAGAGCGTTTTGATCTAGTGAAAATCAAACTATGGTGTCGCAAGCAGAGTTTTCGATTGCGGTTACGATTCCATCGCTCTCGATCTAGTGAAAGCCAGTTTGTCGGACTCGTAAGCAGAAGCGGAAGAATAAAACAATCACAGGGCCTGAGGACGAGCCCTGTGATTGGTTTATTCTTCCTTCTCTGCTTACGACTCCGACAAACTGGTTTTCACTTGATCGTAAGCGACGGAGTCATAAGCGCAATCGGAAAAAATGAAGATGTTCTGATTCTTGCGACTCCGATTCCTTCACCCTTACGACTCCGCTTACGACTCCGTTGTTTGATTTACACAAGATCGTAAGCGTTCTTACGACTCCGATTACGACTCCGACTCCGTCGCTAGTGAAAACCAGCCTTACTGTAGTGCTGTGTTGGGAACGAATATTGTTCTTTGGCAATTATTCAGTTTCCTTTATTACATCCCGAGATATGGTGTGGATTTATAGGCCCGAATTTGAAAGAATTCAGAAGAGGTGAACCTTGCAAATAGGGGGTAATGTAAGTTTCAAATGTATTAGTTCGGCCAATGAAGTGAATTAAAATTTCCATAATTCACTTTGAACACATGGGACTTGCTATTTGCTAGGATCCTCGCTGCCATTTGCAACACCAAGACGTCACAGCGGACGAGGTTGTAACAGACTGGCCAAGTTCCATGTTCCGAGCGTTTATTTGAAAACAGCCATCTAAATGGTACTTTTTACGAGCAGTCTTCATTGCAAATGTTCAAAACTTGTGAGCCTTTTCAAATATACAACTCTACGGTGGTATTCTACGGTTTGATATCATGAATCATCCAATAAGATTTCAAAGTGGATTATTGTAAAATTAAAGCTATACAGACAAAGAAAAAAGTCGTTATTAAATCAAGATAAGCTTTGAGCATATCAGTTTATTAGCAAATAGCGACTGATATTAGCAGAAATTTTCATTGGACGGATACGTGTCATTTGCCGGTTGGAAGGTCCGAATAGGGAAAAACTCTGACCGTGGTCGTGGCCACAAGCGGGGGGCCGGGGTCGCACTCAGGACTGAGTGCACGTATGT
Organism: Siderastrea siderea; assembly: GCA_964030785.1. Classification (NCBI taxonomy): domain Eukaryota; kingdom Metazoa; phylum Cnidaria; class Anthozoa; order Scleractinia; family Rhizangiidae; genus Siderastrea; species Siderastrea siderea. The sequence goes on from OZ034977.1 coordinate 20,087,982, forward strand.
TTTTTTAGACTTTTCGATCACCTGCTGCCAAGACAATTACATTGTAATCACTTTGTGCGGCGGAGGTCGCTTCATACACACGCACGGGCGCAAATCTTTGCTCTATTAAGGATTATGCAGGGGCAATGGAATCCTGGTAAGTCTGCTGGTTATAAAGCTGTGACGGAAAAGTATCATATCCAGCAGGGAGGAAAACAGTTACAATCACAGTCTTGGGAGTGAGTAACAAGAGTGGATACTTTTTGTAACCTATGATAGCAACATTCTACAAATGGGCACGTTCTTCATACTTTGCAGCAGTGCAATGGTAAAGACCCAGCAAACCAGATGGAATGTCACCCTAATTACAACAATTAATCAATAAAATGCATATGGTCTCTTGGGAAGCCCACATCTACACAGTAAACACTGCTATGAAACCATATTACATAAGTGCTTCATCAATACTGTATTTACCACATCTTCCGCTATTTCTTCGTTTGCTAAAATTGCAATTTTTTTTACCGACGTCACTAAAAGTGGCTAGAGCACTTCATATAAATGTGTAAAAGTGTAGTTTATACGGTCGAAGCTCTTGTAAGCGACCACCTCGGGGATTCAGAAAAGTGGTCGCAACTAGAGCTGGTCGCGTACGAGGATGGGCTCTCGTAAGCGACCGCGTGATAAAACCATATATAGTGGGTGGTCGCTTACAGAGAGTTTTTAGTATAACGCTAGCCATATGTTAATGGTTACTAACAGTATTTTAGTAATACTATTAAATGGTTTCTGTTTGCCTATCACAGAATAGGTCCGCCTATGTACAAGTCAACGAACGATTAGCGCTTGTGTTATGTAATACTCTAAATCTGAGCAAGAAGTGAATGTCCTTATGAAATTGTCCACTGAGTGGCGCATGTGAGAACCTAGAAACGACGAACAAGAAACCACTCGTTAATTCACAACAAAAAAGAGTGGTCGCAATGAGAGCTTTGACTGTATTAGTATAGATACAAATTCTAGAGTTAACTGTCCAGGACAACCTCTCCTTTCCTAATGACCTTGCCATCACAATCTTGTAGGACCGGCCACAAATAGCACAAAATTTTCTGTGCTTCTGGATAAACTGAACGACGAGAAGGGCTCCGTGTTTCAGAAGCGGCAAACGCTTGACTCACTATGTGACTTCTGGAACTGTATGCAGCAGTCGAGTAGTCGATCTTCATTGGAGGAACTTGAGTTAATGCACACCAGGCAAACCGTGTGCAGTAGTTTATGTAGCCGTTCAAGTTTTGTAAAAGGTCGCTGTCATATTCAAAGAGGAGATATGATGTTCGTCTCCATTTTGAAGAAATTGACCGTTTGACTTCCTGTCAGTAAGGATAGCATTCATTAGGCAGTTGTAAAAAATCTTCTTAGACTACTCTACTTAATATCCACAATTTTAGGTTAATTTTCGACGTATATTTAGAGCTGGATTTAATACACTGTAGCTAAGTTTAAGGAGTCTTAATAAGAGATATCAGCTCTGTTTAAAATTAGGTAGCAGGTAAAGGCAGCAGGGAAAAAAAGGAAAAATATTGTAATTAACCCTCGGACGTACAAGCAAAGTCACAACCCCCCTCCCCGGTCCTCGGGGGGAGGGGGTTCATGGAACCCCCCACTGGGTTTTCGTTATGTTGCAACATTTTGAAAATATTCCACCTTTAATAGAAAGCCTGTGATGTGCTCGACAACTGCTGGGGGCCTGTGAGGTCATTCAAGACGGCCGCCATATTGGGCGCCATCTTGGATTTTACCAAAAATTAGAAATAAAAAGGTTAAAAATTGGAAATTGTTGATGCTGGACATGTAGAATATGACATAATTGAACATTTCGCTGCTTTTTGTTGACATTTTTGCATTTTTCACCTAGAAAGGGTAAAAAACACGAATTTTTCTTCAAAAATGGCTTGACCACCTGCTACTTATGACGTCATATCTCGTAACCATAGTAACTGATTCTCACCAAACTTATGTCAAAATGTGTCTTAGGGATATGCACACGGCTACTGAAAACGGCAGGTCTAGATAATAATTCGTCTTGGAGAAATTCCGAGGGATAATACAAAATGATATCTATATTATACATGTAAGCCCAGTGACACTAAGAGTAGTTAACATACAGAAAAGAAACTCCCGAAAGAGATGGTCCGAAAATTTTGAAGATTAAAAGAATGTATCAAATTATTTTAGTAAGTGAAGTGAAAGCTCAAAGAAACTAGTATCAGGTGTAACAGAATAATAATGCAGCATAAAAAATTAATAGTAATCACAAAAAAAAACAAGAAAATCAAAAAAAAAATTACCGCGCACTTACTTCCTCAAGCAAACTTAAATCGTGTGTTTTTGCTTCCTCTTTTACAAGGATCAACACCTCGCTTAATGCATCTTGAGTTGCTAACGCAGTCACCTTTTGGTGAGCATACTGCTGTCTCAAAAGCTAAATAATTTAAAAAAGACAACATTTCATTAACAACTGCGTGAATAAAAATAAACCATAGCCATTAGGCCGACTACAAAATCCTTGTAAAAGAGATCCCCACATGTTGTAGGGAAGAGATTACGGAATTGCTAGCCTCACTATAGCTACAAACAATCATCCTGGTTTGGAGGTGAAATATAAACAGTCTTCTTAACATGAACAAAAAACAAAAACAACAACACATACGTAGCAAAAAGTCACACAAAAATTACTAGAATACTAGAAAGTAGACTTGAGCAGCCTGGAATAAATGCAAGAGAAGCTGTGCCTGGTAAAATGACCGTGGTAAGCTGGGTTACGTACGTGCATATTGAAAAGGTTGGATTCTAATGTATACGACCTAATATTAACTTTCCAAATCATCTTTCAGGGTCTGGAAGGGTATTCTCGGGATCCGGGATTTGACCAAAATACGGTGCGGGATTCGGGAAAACGCAAAATATCTTGACGGGATTCGGGATTTGACTGCTACCAGGGAAGTGGGATTCGCCAAAATTTGGGCACGGGATGCGGGATTTTTTGGCTTGTCTGTCGGGAATTCGGGAAATCGCCTCGACCCAAGTAAACGTTCTAGCGGCAAAAGCGAATCAACCAGGCGAGTGCAAAATATCAATCGAAAGGGCCAATATACATCTTAAATTTATTAGCTTTTGCAGAAATTAGTCTTTCTTGAATGTATTTTTGGGAAAGAAAAAACGGGATTCGGGATAGCGATGAAAAAAGTGCGGGATGCGGGATTCTCGTGGAAAAGGAGCGGGAATGCGGGATCAGGACCCCCCCTTAAGCTTCCAGACCCTGATCTTTCTATTGCGTTGCATGCTCACCATGCTAATGGTATTAATCAAATTATTATTAATTGTTTTGGATAAAAAGAAATTTGAAACAACAACAACAAAACAATAACTACAACAAACTGGAATAAAATGGCTTGGGAGAGCCAGGTGGAGTTTTGACCAACTATATGTTATACCACGCTAGTCGTTGTTGTTCTTTGTTTGTTGTTTGTTTGTTTGTTTGTTTTTTGCCTTGTCTTGCCTACCGTTAACTCATTCTGGAGCGTTTTATTATTTGATCCAATCGCTGGAGCTTCAGTGGCTAGAGTTTTCAGTACAGCGGACGAGAAATTGGAGAAGGAGTCCTTCACATTTGCCGCGACTTCATAGGAAGTCTAAAACAAGAATTACAACAATTCCATGATTCTTGCTTTCGTTGTGGACAACAGCCTGCAAGCTGTTGACCTTATTTTTATATTCTACTTACACTTATAAAAAATTTTGCACAGCAGTTTTGCCAAACGTAATTGAGAGTTGGGTACGGGATGGAACATTTTACCCAGTCAGACTTCTGGTACTCATCTACATCTACTTTGGTAAGCTCCAAAATCCTGAAGTTACAGCGTGCAGTGCAAGACGAAATGTAAGTAAATATATTTGCAGTATTTCCAAAAAACAATCTAAAAATGAAAATCAGTGAAGAAAATGGGTATTCATTAAATGTAAAGAAGACCACCGCAGTTGTAGACGCAACTTTTGCAGTTGCTAAAAGAGTATTAACATAAACAACAGCAATGAGTATACGTATTAATGAGTACTAACTGCCACTTTAAAATGTTAGTTGGCTTTTGTGTATTAGCTGCAGTGGTAAAGTTTTCCAGTTATGGTTCCCCGCTAATTACAGTACTTGTATTCGTGCTACTATGTCTGAACGTTATTGGGTGGGTATTTGAGCATACGGAGAATGTTACAGCTGCTGTTAGAAAATATATATACCTCAAAAATAAAACAGGCAAGTCTGCAGCACTTTAAATAATCCAGCGATGTAAATCTAGCTCCCTGAAGGCGACGGACTCTCGCTGTCATAATATCAATTGCATCAACGCGGGATCCGTCTTTAAACTCAGTAACGTATTCACTTTCAAGCTGAGATTGTCTGTTGCGGCTCAAAGTGTTCTCTGTTCTTCTCTGGTCAGATCTCACCTTTCTTTCTGAGAACGCAGCGTGCCTGTGAAGAAAGGTACAAGACAGCTTTATATTACAACTAATAAAAATAAAATAAAATAAATAGCACAATTATTAGGTTGTTTTCTATAATTCTGAGGTAATCTGTCCACGGTTTATTGAAATTGATATAATACAAATTGATATGAACTGCGAGAAAGAGAATTAAATGAGAAAAGATCTTTGCTTTCATCCAGCATCTTATGGAGCTTGCTAAAAAGACATACCTGCGACAACCCCCTTTTCTTAAACGTACACATTTTATCAAGTGCATGGGATCACAAAGAAAGCAGCAGAGCTTCCGTTTGAAGGAAAAAAAAAAACAAACAAACAAAACTTTAGCGCATTTGTATAATCAAATCTAACAAGGAAAATCGTGGCGAGCTAAAGTTCATGCATGCAATTTACTATTGGTTTTAATTAATATTTAGCCTTCTTCCATACCGGTAGGATGAGGCAAGGAGAAAAGGTATGGCAGATGAACCTTGGGTTCCTTACGATTTACGAACCCCTCCTGTGGCAATAGACATTTCTAATACGGCCAAGTGTCAACACTCACAACAGGTTTTCTGTTCCTATCATACCACACTACGCACCCCCCCCCCCCCCCCCCCACTTTTCCTTAGAGTCTCTTTGTAGCTTGAGGCGATTTTTTCCTTACCGTTCTTTAAAGCTATCAAGCTCTTTGCGCTTCTCTTCGAGGGCATGTTTTGCTTTTAACATCTGTTGTTTGTAGGTATACCTTTAATTCAGAATAAACAAAACTCAATCATTGACAACACCTGACACACCAAATGAACAGATACCTTTCGAATGTACCCGCCGGGTACATTCGCTTCCGAACAGGAACACACTCCCCTCCCCCCTCCCCTCCCAAAAAACTAAATAAATAAAATTCAGCCAAAGTGAGTCATTTCCACTAACGATGCCTTTCATGCATATATTACTCTAAAAGAATTCAAAATGTCTGTAAGGAGACCTCGATCATATTACAAGCTCTTAAGCTTCTTCGAGATGTCCTCGCCACTATTATACTTACACTTATATTACAAATACTACATCAATGCACTGTAATTTCTCTTTAGATTTCCTTTGTAAATATGTATTAAATATGTAATCACTTCATTATTATTATTAGTTTTTGGTCTATAATTTTGAATTGATTTATGTTCTAGTGTAATTCGTATGTGGTGAAATAAATAAATAAATAAATAAATAAATAAACAAATAAATAAATAATTGTGCAGATATATTGTAAATGTTATTTTATATATGTTTACATGTAAGTCGCATCCCCATTTAGTGGACCTTTTGGGGCTACTAGAACATTAGAAACGGAAATTGAGTTGCTGTTGTTCTTTATTCCACCCTTTCACGTAAAATTTATCACCCTTACAAAAACAAACAACAATAAAAACAGCAAGAACTATAACAACAACAATCTAAATTCACCAATCATTAAAACAGTTTCCTGGCCGTAAAAATAACATATATGGCGTCACAAAAGGTTGGATGTCCTTCCCTCCTCCGCCAAGCCAAAAAAAAAAAGTGAAGAAACGTTTTCGTAACCATTGGATTAAGCCCGTATTCATATCTAAGAATATCCCCTGTTCTGCTCTTCCAGGATAGTACCAAAAAGGCTGTTCTATTCATTCTGTAGAATGGATAGTACGCTTTGTATTCCAACAGACTGAAAGCGAAGTGGGTCCCAAAAGTGGCCATTTCTCGCCCATCCCGGTATCCTTATTGCACAGTAGCCCTCGCCATATGTAAAATAACCGAACATTATAGACGTCAAGTACAATGCTAAATTATAATAAAAATAAACATACCTTTCTTCGTCTTTGCGGCTTTTTGAAGACGTTCTTAGTTCTTGCAGCTGCTGCTCGCATTGCTGTAAACGTTGCTTTAGTTCTTCGTTTTCCTTCGATCTTAAATAAAATAAGTAAAATAAATAAATTGGAATTTTGCAGTGGCATCTCCACAGAGTGGCTCTTCGTCCACTGATTCCAGATCGAATTTGGAAATGTTGGTTTTTGTGGAGGGAGGAAAACCGCAGAACACGGAGAAACAACAACAAATTCAGCCCACATATGACACCGGGACCAGAAATCGAACCCGGGCCAAGTTGGTGGGAGGCGAGTGCTCTCACCACTGCGCCATCCCTGCTCCACAGCATCGCGGAAAAAAACACTGCCTAGGGAACTACATATGCGATTCTTACCTATTTGTTTTTTTCTTTTACTACGAAAAACCGCAAATAAGGATAAGAGAAGTCGATTCAATAATCAAGAGATTAGTGTCTGAGCCACGTTTGTTATATTGCTGTACCCAGTAAGCAGTGCAAATTGGTGTAACTACGTAATTACAAGGCTACTACTAACAAAATTTGTCCAAACCATCGCTTTTTCTCCACCCAACAAGACACATGGTACGTTCAGTACCTTACGCATTCCTGCCTGATGGCTGTGCCATGCTGATGACTCCTAATCCTAACGAAACTGCTGTCCATGGCTGCCACTATTCGGTAATAAGGCTGTGCTCATGCGTAAGGTCCTGGCCATTTTTGAAGCCCTGCGATGGTGTAGTGCTTCTTGTTCTTTATTTGTGCTTTTTCTCTACTAATTTATCAACGTAATATTTCATGTCATTCACAACTTTGCATTTTAGAATTTACCTTTCCTTTAAGCGGTGTTGTAGCTCACTGTTGTTTTTCTGTAAAACCTCCTCACTGTTCTTCAGTTGTTGTTCATAATGAGTTCGTACTTGTACTATCCTTTAATTTATGTAAAAGAACAGCAAAAAAAGCGCTCATAAAATAGTCATCAAAGTCATTAGAATCCCTGAAGCCCTAAGGCTGTGGGTGTCTTACTGCGGGCATGGCTTTAACAGTTGAGGTCAGCCTAGTCCCTAGGCGTTCTCCCTTGCTCCGTAGCTCTGGGAAAGGGTGGGCGAGAGAACGCCTAGCAAATATTGCCTAAATACCCCTGATTTTAGCACGAAAAAAAAACCCTGGCTAGATTTAACCAGTTTCAACGCTTAATATTTTGCAAAAGCTGCTCACCGATGGGATAGAATCCGATCATGGAAGTATCTACAAACGAAGGTAAGTTCTAACTTTGTGGCATAACTGTTTTAGTTATGTTACTTTGCTCATCGTTGCTTTCCGTTCAAATTTCTTTCCTGTACACTCTTCGTTAAGCTTAACATTTTTGTAGACTCGGAATGGGTGTCCGAGTGCGATGTGGAGCTTTCTATGCATCCCTTGTGTAGTGACGTGAAAGGTATTATGTCATGACGGATTGCAATACACGATCTCTTAGATATTTCAGTGTTGGCAATATTTGCTAGTCATTCTCGGTGAGTGTTTCTCGGTGACGTCAGGGCTCACGGTCCAGGTTCGACCGAGCCGAGAACGCCTAAGGACTAGGCTGACTTGAGTTCTTTTAAAGCAACACATGGTATTTCCCGTCATTTAACCCTCGGGCGTACAAGCGGGGGTGGGGGGTGGGGGTGGATGCCACCCCCCCCCCCCCACACACATCCCCCACCCCCCAAAAAAGGTTTTTCTTAAATTTTTCCAAGACGAATGGCTATCTAGACCTGCCGTTTTCAGCAGCTGTGCGCATATCCCTTGGACACATTTTGACACAAGTTTGGTGAGAATCGGTTGCTATGGTTACGAGATATGACGTCATAAGTAGCAGGTAGTTGAGCCATTTTGAAAAAAAAATGCGTGTTTTTACACCGTTTTAGACTACGAGCAGTCTGTCTTTCCGCTCAGGGATAGTCGAGGGAAACGAACAAGCGAGCGGGCGCGAACATCGCCTGCCACTTTGAAACGTGACGCGCGTCTCCAGCAGCTAGTGTAGTCACTACACTGGCGGCTCGACACGCGCGTCACGTTTCAACGCGGAAGGCGATGTTCGCGCCCGCTTGCTTGTTCGTTTCCCTCGACTATCCCTGAGCGGAAGAAGAGACTGCTCGTAGTCTAATCCTATTTAGGTGAGAAATACAAAAAATGTCAACAAAAGACAGCAAAATGTTTAATTATGTCATTTTTACATGTCCAGAATCAAAAATGTCTAATTTTAAAGGTTTTTTGACAATTTCTTATTTTGGGTAAAATCCAAGAAGGGCGCCCAAAATGGCGCCATCTTGGAGTTTCGGGATACATACACGAGTCCATTAAAATATTTCTGCGACGTAACCCTGTATTAAGACCGCGGAGGGGAGCGGTTAATCTTTTGCTAAAATTTATCTGGAAACAATTTGGTATAGTAAGTCCTCGTTATTCAAATTTGACATTGCCATGGCAACCACATTTTGACAGGCTGTTTTACTCAGAAAGTTTAAGTATCCCTTTTTTATGAAAACATTTACCTTTCTCGAGGTAATTTTTTACATTTTTAGATTTATTGTGTTCTTTTGCTGATTTCGATTACTTTTTAGCCAATTTCAGTGCTTTTTTTTCTGTTTCGTTGTCATTGCGTCGTTCCCATAGCTTTGTTGTCTTCATTCGTGCGGTGCCAGTAGACCAAAAAAGCCCGGTCTGAATAGGGTTCAATTTTCAGCTAGGGGGCGCGAAAAGATCAGCCTGTGTTAGCTTACGGAAATGCTGATTTAAAAAGCCCAAAAACAATTTGAGAGACGTTGTAAGTATCTTGCTTTTCTTGAATCTTTTGACTATATCCATTCAGACCATACTTTCTTACCTGAAGGTTTAAAAGTTTTATTCCAATCTGTCAAGTGACAACAGTTTGTCCTCCGCTTACAAGGCTGAGAGTTTATATTTTTACATTTGCTTAAGGTTCACGGTCACATTTTTCCGTCTTTAGGACTTTTGCGTGACTATTACCGGACTGTGACAGCATCTGGATCAAATCCACCAATGACAGCGCATTGAAGTGACCTTTAGAATCGGCTGAACGCATGATTGACGGCAGCGTAAAATGCAACCGTTGGGCCTCCGACTTCGCGTGTTATTGAGCGGCCCAGAAAAACCCGAGGAAAAGGCAGTTCATTTCATTTCAATTTAATACTTCCGTCATCGAAGATACACAAACTGAGGCCACCTAGACGAAATTCAGAGGCCAATTTTCATGGGTATTTAAAGTTATGCACTTATCAATTTAAATCCCGACCCCCTCCCCCCCAACCCCGGGCCAAGGTGGGGATTTGACTTGACGTCATTTCAAATCTTAACACACCCCCACCCTACTGGGGCATATTGACTAGTAAAACCCCCACTCAGGTGGGGAAATCTTTGTTGTACCCTAGTACTGACATATTTGAGAGGGAAGTCTCAAGTTGTGATATGTTTGGAGGGTTTAATAGACGTTCTTAGAGCCGTTTAGAAAACTTTGTGCCATCGTGTGTGCTAGCTGGTTGGCACTTAGTATGGTTTTTGGGCTGTATGATTGCAAGATCTCTAGAAGCCTCTAAATAAGTGATGTTATCTGAAAGGATCCGTTAAATTTTTAAGAATGTCATTTGATATTTGCTTGCGGTTTTCTGCAAGAGGTCTATATTTCTTTATCACGGATGTCATGTATAGTCTAAAGGATCCAAGTTATTCTGTGACTGTCAGGGGCGTAGCTCTCTTTAAGCCAGTAAGCCCGGGCTTACAAACTTTTCTCGGTATATTTATTATGCGAATACTTTTTCTTATTTCATAGAACTAGCGTTTGGCTGATTTTTTTTTAACTTTGTGCGAGACAAGATGGGCGAGTAGGGCTCATGCTCCAGTCGTAGGTCAGGTGCTCGAGACCTTGTCCCAGGATGGCATTGGAAAAGCAAAGGGCTGCTTATGCTTTCAGTATCAAGCAATTTGGTTTTACACTATTGCTGTATATGTAGCAGAGCTTGTCATTTCCATCACAGTTGACATGTTAACTATGCTGTAAGGAAAAAGTGTAGATCTCACTGACTGAGTGGTAATAAATATCATGAGAGCTGAGAGAGGCGATCTGTCGGTTTGGAAGGAAGTATATGTGCGGGGGAAGCAGATTGTAGCTGAGTCTGACATTGAGCCAAAGCAAGCCAAGAACAACCGGAAAACAGCAACACAGGGTGAATGTCCCAGCCACAAACCCAGAGTCCTACTGGCAAAGAGCTGTGTGTCTCCCTCTTATTGATCGTCTAATTCAAGAAATGAATGACAACCTTTTATCATAGAGGATCGCTTCCTAGCCCAGTAACCTCTCTCAACAAAACTGCAAGGATTAAGCAACGACGGCGACCAAGATAAGATGTATGCGGCGCACAAGAACGATCTGACCGACAAGAGAGAGTGCGACAACGAGATGTTGCTGTTGAAAACAAAGTAATAAATACTAATAATTTAGAACTTATAAGCGCATTTTCTATATGGATATTAGAGAATATAAGCAAATGCGCTTTACAAGCAGGTGGAATTGGCTGCATTCAACTGGAGAAGGACCTCCAACTAATTCGCTGACACCCTCGACTGCATAAATTCAACTCTTTATCGAAACGGTAACACCATCCTCACGATCGTTCTCACGATGCCTGTGTCAACTGGCGCAACTCCTGAGCGCAGTTTTAGCACGATGCGTAGAGTCGAGACTTATCTACGGGCAACCACGAAGACAGAGCGAGTCTCAGCTAGCTCTTGCTCTAATGCACGCGTACAAGGACAACAATTGACGGAGAGGCCGTGGCTCGGGAGTTTTGCGGCAAGAACTAAGAACAGGGTGCTAAACTTGGGATTCCCATAAAACTTGACTTGAGATATTTAGCTGGGCATTCAGTCCAGTACAATTCGTTATAACATCAAATTAGATCGCACTTAGTTGAGAATTCAAGACGTGAGAATATCTTATAATAAAGTGGCTGCTTAATCTTATATAAGCCACCCTGAGCTGTAATAAAGCATGAATTAAATAAATCATAGGCATACTTGACTTCCCCCCCCCCCCTCCTTGTGCGCTATACTCTTGAGGTATGGAACGGGCTTACAAACAAAAAATGTCTAGCTACACCCCTGACTGTTGCAGTTTCCGCTGATCTTATAAAAGCTATGGCTTCTTGAGCTGTCGTTTTAACTCCACTTTCGTGGTTTTGGTTGAAAAATATAGAAGTAGATTCTTGGAGTTACCTCCATTGTCTTATGGCGTTACTAGCATCCAACAAATCAGATAGATAGCAAGCAGTCTAACTGCGCTAAGAAATTCTCAAATACGTCATGACATTGTTTGTCTTTTCTGTGTCTGGATTTTCTAAACCTCCATTTATAAAGTCTGTAGTAGATAAAATGCTGGTTAAGTCTAATGGATGCTTCTCGTGAATGTATTGTGTTATTTCTCAAGCAAGACTGCTGCTTCGACTCTTTTGTGACCCTCGTCAGTTGCTCCAAGATAGTCTCTAGGAATGGATGAGTGTTAACTCCATTCTGCAGCTGATACAGTTCTGACCGTTCATATATCTCTCACAGCGGTTGAGTGGATCGAAAAATCGCGCATGTTTTTCTATTGGTTGTTTAATATCAGCCACGGAGAGGTCGTATTCTCGCCAATGGGCTGTTGAGATTTTCGATCCTTACTTTTGCCAAGCTCAATCTGTAATTATCAAAAGCCTATTGTATGACTTTCCACAGCGTCTTGTTATTTTCTAGCGGCAAGAAAGAGCTTTCTTTTATAGAAACCTTTTGATATATGTTATATCACAGTCATTCTAGCTCTGAATTAATTAAGCTCCGTTTACACTTTTGGTACGTGCGGATCCTTTCAGAAAACATCACTTATTTAGAGGCTTCTAGAGATCTCGCAATCAAACTGAGCCCAAAAACCATTCTAGGTGCCAACTAGCTAGCACACACGATGGCACAAACGGCTCTAAGAACGTCTGTTAAACCCTCCAAACATATCACAGCTTGAGACTTCCCTCTCAAATATTGCCGTTTGTAACCCAATACTGCCCAGCACTATCTGGTCTCAAACATATACTAAGAGGAAAATGGTACCTTAACCAAAACCATCCACGGTTAAAAGAAATTTTCAAGGAGCCTCCTCTCTTATCGTACAGAAGAGGGAAATCTCTCAAAGACATTCTAGTTATAGCTAAGCTATAAAGGTTTAGAAATTACCACATACGAACTGTACAGGAGTCGTGTTGGCCCGTCAACCCCGTTTAAAACTGAAACAAAAGTACAAGGCGCGGCCGAGCAATCCCAGTTAGCGACACCAGTGACCATGTGCAGAAATTACTGTGAGGAAACTAGGCATGAGTCAAATCCCCACCTCGCTCCCCCACTTCGATGAATGTGCAAAGCAAATCCCGAGAAATCCCCACCCCCACGGGCGAATAGCGCCTTCAAATACCATGAAAGTCCCCCACATTCCCCCACCTTGGCCGGAGTGGGGGGCGGGAGGGGGGGGGGGCAGTCGGGATTTCAATTGATAAGTGCATTAAGAAGACATCGCGGGCCCGTCTCTCGAAACTCCCGATAACTTTCTGAGCCCGGTAAGTACTTTTTCAAGTTGATTTATTTGTCAGCTACTGGTAATTATTGGCGCAAATTTAGCAATACGCTTCACGAAATTATAAAGATTAAAATTTAGCTTTCAAAATCATTAAAAGTTGTATAGCTATTCGAGAATACTGTGCACCTAAAATAGTTTTCGGGCACGGAAAGTTGTCGGGAGTTTCGAGAAACGGGCCCCTAAAAAAAAACAACAACAAACAAACAAACAAAACACAAATACCTTTCATCTTGTTCCCTTATCAGCGTTTTTTCTCGAGTTTCCCAACGTGATTCCCACCATTTTTCAAATCTCTTATTGGATGGATCTATCCTGGGAAATCAAATGGTAACATTTTTATGTTTATGAGTTTACGAAAACGTCTATGTTCTGTTTTGTTCTGGCAGTCCCAGTTGTTTGGGGTCACACGTGCACGTGACTGCAGCTCTTTTGAGTTACTCTATGTTTTAATACATGACATTATGTTCTAAGCAACTTATCGCCTGGCAAATTGCAAAATGCACACTTTAAAATCGCAAAGGTCGTTGCATAGTGTGCTTTTCATGCGACAATTATTTTAAAGGTTTGAGAATCGTAAATTGAATACTACAGTAACTCGATATCGAGATGACCAGTAAAACAAGAAATTATTTCCTTACGCATGTAGAGAGAATAGTTCCGCGGGATCTCTTCATCAACTCAATATAATGATTGGTTTTCATATGGAAAACCAACAAAACTCTAGTTCTTGTATTCAAATTACCTTGAAGGCGATGCATTCGCTTCTCTCTTTAATTTTCTATTCTCACGGTCAAGTCGCTTCAACTCGTCTGGAACCCTTTGCAATAACTGCATAAATTCTACATTAGAAGCGAGCGACTGTTCTTGACTGGTGTCGAACGATCCTCTTCGACTTCTAGTCTTTGAGCTCAGTGACACAGAATTACGTCCTGCCATGTTGGTCATCAAAGAACTTCGATATTCAAACGAATTCACGGAACATTATTCGCGGAAAACTGACTTCCGCTTGTTTGCTTTCGCTTTCGAAGAAAACGGGAAGTTGTCACGCACCGTGATTTCTGTTCAACATCGGCATTTGACTGATCGTGCTTTTTAAAAAGCAGTGGTAATGCTGATTAAATATAATAATTGTAATGAAAACTGAAGAAAACTCGGAAGAAGGCCATGGTATCCCAGGTTTTGTATTGATGAAATACTCAAAGAAATAAACGTCAGATGGGGTTATCAGGCACGCTTAACCTAACACTCGATCACCTTCGACACATTATTGGTTAGCTGCAGTTCCGGGAAATTTCCCTTGATTCAGATGCGCGAAGTTCTATGAATGGAGCTGTTTCTACTGTCGTTGTTTTAAATATCTGTAAAACGTTTTGCAAAGGGAAGCTTGGCTGGGGCTAATATGGCTTTGTCGCTAGCGGGTAAGAATATAATTTTTACTTTCAGAGCGCTGTGTAGACCCTTGTTAAACACGGACACCAGTAAAACAGGGATTGGTGTCCCTATTACAGAGTTGTCCATATTAAATTCAGAAGTAGAATATTAATGAATATTTGTATCCAAAGACTAAGTGAACTGTCCGTAATAGAAAAGCGTCCTTAAAGAGAGTTTCTACAGCACTATTTAAGATCACCTTCGTGAAAGTATCCGCAAGCTTACAAATGCAAAGACGAAATGACATACATGCTATTCGGGAAATGTATTCTCTTGTGGTTAGTTTATCACATTTTAGTATGTTAATTAGAACTTTCAGCTAATACTCCTAAATCTCTCATATTGCGCATGTGTTCAGAAAATATCAACTATTCAGGGAAGGTGTTGAATCTAGAACTGCAAATATTATAAGGGAGTTTCATTATTATTTTAGTAAAATGATCACAGAAATTGCAACATCAAAACAATCCTTACGACATGTATCACTGGCTCTGTTGTTGTTTCTATAGATTTTTTTGGGAGGGGAGGGGAGGGGGCGCAGGATTAGCCTTTTTGAGTTGTTCAAGTAAAGGAATGATTTGATAATGTAATGAGCTGCAATATAAACCAAGCGTATTGAAGGCCAACATGAACACGGCATGTATTCGAACAAGAAAAAAAAAACAGACAAACAAACAATTAAACAAGACTGAAGACAAAACAAACAAAAAAAAAACAACGAAAACGAACAGCCAAACATAATGAACATAAAAAAAAAACAGAAACAACAATGGGGTCATCTCTGACAAAATTTTAAGCCCATGATAGCAATTGATGATTTTGGAGCTTTAAGGAAAAAAGACAAATGAATTGACTCGCTTAGCAGAGTTTAGAACTTAGTCATTATTGACAATATTTGCTTGAATATATTATCTTGTGACAGTGATAATGAAGACACTTTTGGCTCAACATAATTCTCAAGTAAAATGTTTGATGAAAAGAATGATGTTTGTTTGTTTGTGTGGTTGTTTGTGTGTGTGTGTGTGGCTGTATTAGTGTTTGCTGTTATTATCTATTCTTCCATCTATTCATTCATATGTATGTCCTATCCTTCACTCATTCTTTCGTTGCTTCATTAGTTTGTTCGTTCGTTCGTTTGTTCCTTCACTGGCTTGCTCACTCGTTTGTTCGTTCGTGCGCTGGTTCCTTCGTTTGTTCACTTGTTCTTTCTTTTGCTCAAACGTTGTTGTTTCCTTTTTGCAGTCGTTCAGCAGTTCGTTCGTTTACTCGTTCTTTCCTCCCTTCACTCATTTGATCGTCTTTCGTCCACACTCTCTTTCATTCACTCGTTCATTCGTACTTTTGTTCACTTTTGTTCATTGATTGATTGATTGATTGATTGATTGATTGATATTAATATTGATTGACTGATCAATAGATTGATTGATCTCTTTCTTTCGTTCACTCCTTCGTTCGTATGTTTGTTCGTTGATTGATTGATTGATTGATTGATTGATTGATTGATTGATTGATTGATTGATTGATTGATTGATTGATTGATTGAGACTTGTAACAGTTCATCATGAAAAGGAAAAGGATTGCTTCAATCTCGATGACGCATACAGAAGATATTGGAGAGCTTGGAGGCAAGAAATCCTTGTTCCAGGACATATTTCAAAGCTAACGGAGATCTGGAAAGAACCTTTCGTTTAGATTTCCAAGTCCTTCTTTCAGTTCAGTGGTAAAGTAAATTACAGATTTGATTGTGGATTTACATTGTAAAAATTGTTTAATTGAGCGAATTTACATGTTTAGTAAAATACGGTAATTTTCTTGAAATGTTTTAAAAACTTGATGTTTAAAATAGCTGTGAATTCCCGTTTGCCGGCTTCCGAGTAACTTCACTCGAGGGGAAAATTGAATGCAGTTTGCTTTCCTAGGCAAACAGGTGCTTCGTATGTGAATGACATTTCATGTTTTTGAAGGTTTGTAGTCCCTTTTTCTGTGTTTATTCATTAAAGGAATTTTCATTAGTGAGCAATCTGATATTAGGCTTAAAAGTTAGTTAAGCTCAATTTCCTTTAAAACTTTAGTGCGTAATTTTCAATATTTTTCTTAGAGCAATTCTAGTGTATTTTATTTGAAAAGTGGAAATCGTGACTATTCTAGACTGAGTCCGTGTTGTTTCTCTCAATGTAGGTTATTTTTCTTCGGCAACGCATATTGGGTTCTTTTGACTAATTCGTAATTTAGTTTTCAACACCTGAAGAGTGGCTGTGTCGTCATTTTTAAGTTTATTGTCTTAATGTAAAGCTCCTTATGTTTTTTGTTCAGTTGTGGAATATTTTATCTCCTTACATTGTTATATCGTTATATATTAGTTTCTTCATTTGAAGTGAATGACATTTCTGTCCCAATTTAGCGACTAAACAAAGAATCACCGTTTTCAGTGAGTGAGTTCAGTGTGGCATGTTTAGTGTGCGTTTTGTTTTTCACCGCTAAGCCATTTCGGTGTGTCTTTAGTTACAGATCGAAATGAAATCTTTATTTAAGTAACTGTAAGCAAAGCATTTCGCGGTGTAAGTCTATTTTGTCTAAACTGAGACTCTAAAAGCTTCCTAAAATTAGTTCAGGGTGAAAGCGCCCGACTAATACTTCGCGGTTGAAAAACTTGCGCCAATTTCTTCGAAAACATTTTTTTGGGTAATTTTTGTCAGTAGACGGTTTGATGCCGGGAAAGTATTATTTATTTTAGCAAAATAGATTTCGAGAAATGTTTCATGGTTAACAGAACTAAACAGCCAGAGGGATACATTGGAATCAGTGAGAAATGTGTATTTGCATGGAAAAGTCTGTCGAGTCGCTACCCGAAGCAACTTAAGTGGCTTTTTTGTTTAGCAATTGTAGTTTTACAAGTACTCTTCTTGAACTTAATAAGCTAGCTTTCGAAAGAATGTTACAAGAAGAGCTGTCGGTGAAAGTCGTGCTGAAGTCTTCTCTTTGAAGAAAAATAAGCCAACTCACAGTTTCCTCAGCGGTCCGCATGTTTTCCCTTGCTGTTTTTCACCTCTTGGGGAATAACTGCACAACTAAAATTTACTTTATTTTAAGGGCCAATAAGCATGAAAGAGAGATGTGGAGCTCCGCTTTTAGGCTTGGCCAAATCTATATGTTATTGATAGTGATTGACTGATCGATTGATTGATTCATGTATTCGTTCGCTCGTTTCGCGCGTTCGCTCGCTCGCTTGCCTGTTCATTCATTCGTTTATTCGCTCGTTCTTTATTTCGTTCACTTGTTCGTTCGTTCGTACGTCCATTCAGTCATCGATTGATTAATTTATGTTTTCGTCTGTTCGTTCGTTTCCTCGTCTTTTTTGTTGTTGTTGCCATTTTTTATTATTATTATCATTATTTTTTTAGACAGGAGTTTCCTTTTGAATGGAAAAACAGGAAATTTCCACTTCTCATTTTAAACCTTCAGGGCCCTAACTCACACAAGGGAGACCCAATTGATGTGTGGACCTGACAAACAATGTGAAGATAGAGTCGAGGAATTTCAATAAAACACACTCAGACATAAAAATTCAAATATCTGTGCCCAGCACAATAGTAGTCCAGGAAAGATATCGTGATAAAGTACTGCGAGGTCAAAATGCTTGCAACAGATTTTTTTTTTCACAAACCTTTTATTCAAGGGCTCCATGTAAACATACTTAAATTCAACAAAAATCAACTCATGCGGAATACGAAAGAATCATTTTTTCCTTGCAGACGCCATGTTTTTATGCAAATTAGCTGTATTTCAAGTATGTTTTACAGGAAAAAAATTCATTTTCAGTCGCACTAGACTGACAATCAAAGTAGATTTCATAGAACGAGAGGATCGAACGGCTTATGCTGAACTACTGCAGGATAACCGTTAGTTTCCATACTGAATAACTGTAGTTTCCTTTAAAATATGATTCGTTTGTGTAGTGCATTAATATCTGCAGCAACACATAAAATCGTGAAATCTAAAGCAACAAAAATAATAATAAAAATGTAATGAAGAAGTATGATCAAGTTAAAAAAAACCATGATATGTCTTGTCGATGGTGTCTATGCTACGCCGATCTCCAGTTGCAGTAGCTTCAACCAGCTGCATGAGATTTTGCGTTCTACGCAACAAGCCGAGGTTATGCCCAGATATCCGCAAGAAGACATTGTTACCCTTCACAATAAAGGCAGTGTTACTGTTAGCCAAAAAAGCGAAGAAGGGACAGTGACGAACGCACTCAGGAAGGACAACATGACTAGAAGGAATGCAGGAATAAAATGGGGCGTTACCCATCACATCCAATCTGCAAGAAGCAAGGCTCAAATCAACGCCTTATTTCCATTCAAGCTAAAATTAAAATACGGATGTAAAATAGGGGTTCTAACGCGTTCCAGTGAAAAGCACTGCATTTGATACATCAAATAAACTAGTCTACGTGGAACGTAATACCGTGGAAGGAGAATGATGTTTGTGCGAAAATGCGGTTTACCAATCAGTGCAGTAAAAAACTTAGACCTGGTAGAGGTATTTCACTGCAGTCAAACGTGAACTGTTATGAGTCTGAAGAAAGGGGGGAAACCTCGAAAATCTCAAGCAAACTTAGATAGATAGATTAAGAAAGATTAAGCTACCTACCGAAATAGCTTATATTTGCCATAATGATGGAAAGGGCGGCGGTCAGATTACAGTCTATGAAGATGCGCTGGTTTACTTCAAACTTTAATTTCTGACTCCCAGCAACTGCTTTAAAAAAATTTAGAGGTGTAGCACTAAGTACTTGAACTAGGAAGTAAATTCCGCATTCTAATGCATCTTGGAAAAAACGAGAAACTGAAAGCTAATGCACTGATGTGCAATTGTTGTAAATTGTAAATGTGGCGTCGAATAGATGTAGTATTACCCAAGCCAGATATACAGTTAGGAAGCGTACATGGAACTAGGCCATTGTAAAACTTATAATGAAACAGATTGATTATATAATCGCCTGACTCCTAGGGCTTCCCAGCCCAGGGAAAGAACTAGTTCAGATGAACTAACACTGTAATTATTGTAACTGTTACAAACGAATCTTGCAGCGTTCTTCTGCACCTGCTCCAGCCCCGTCATCTCCGTATCAGTGGAGGTAAGGCTGGTCAGGCTGTAAAATCGTACTTCAGGGAAAGCCCGACGAAAGAAAAGTAGGTACTTTCTTTAACAGAAGGGTTGCAGAGCTTCAGAGACTTACGTATTACAACCTTTTTTCCGTTTGCTGTGGCAATGACCCTGCTGCACTGGTGCGTCAGCCCCCAAAGAAAAGATCCACTACAGTGAATCCCCAGATAATCCTATTCAGATAGCTGGGTCAAAGGCGCTGTCTCGGCCATGTAAAAAAAATTGGAATGCCTGCTTTCCAAAGACGAAAACGTCTCTTTCTGCCTTGTCGCAAAATATTGCAAAGAAAACGACGATGAGCACATAACAGTTACTAAACTAACCAAATACATATAGGAAACTGGTTCAATATCAACTTAGAAGGCAAACATTGTGACATGGAGATACATTGGTTCCTCCATATTACAACACTTACATGACAACTATCAGCTGCCAAAGTGCAATAGCGGTGGACAAGTTTCAAGGAGAATTATCCAAACTGCTCGTACAAATGGACTCGATTATTTAATTGAATGTCCCACTACTGAAAAGGCAGTGACCTGTTTACCAGACTGCCTAAAGCTCCTTCTACAAATCCTGTTTGTAGGAAGAAGCAACTTCTCGGGGACATTTAATACTGTTCAAGCTACAATGCCAAGAGGTTGTGTTGTGGGCTAGTAGTCTAGTTACTTTGCTGTGAGTATGTTCTTCATAAATCGAAAACTTTTTTGAAGAGCTTTGTCAAAAACGGTCCATAATCGAATCAAAGTGAATGCCTTACTGTAACATACACTTAAAGGAAGGAATATGGGTGAATTTTTAGGAAATAGGATAAGATTTAAAAAATAATAGTAATAAAAGAGGGATACACACTCCCAGACAGGCCACCTCCACGCAGGAGCACTTGGGCTCGTTTGTTGCCTGTTTTGGTGTCCATCTATTAATTATTAACTGTAAATTTTAACTTTAACTCACCTTTAATTCTTTACAGTTTCCATTTTTTTTTAATTCATCAATTCTGCTCCCCCTTCTTCTTCTTTACGTTTACTTTAAAAATAGCGAAAAATTTCCCTGAGATTCAAGGGAGCTCGCATTATGATCCTATGATAGCATTTTTGGATTGAATGAAATCTTACAGAAATAATTAAGAAAAAAGGCTTAAACGTTTCCAGGGGGAAAAGGCGTCTAGGTATGTTGCCCCCTCAAGGGTCAATTTCACCAAAAAGTTTCGCTGCTAAGCTTTTATGAGTGGCTAATTAGCATAAAAACATGGCGCTCATCAACCTGTTGATAATTTTTGGTATTTCGCCTGGGTTGATTTTTGTTGACTTTTAGTATGTTAATATGAGTGCCCCAAAAGTAAGTACTGTGAAAAGAAAAATTCTGTTGCAAGCATTTTGACCTCCTAGCGTGACCTTATTGGACTATAGATAATAGATAATATATAGAGTTGGCGAGAGAGGGGAAACGTATGCTCTCTACGTTAAATAAAGAATTGACTGACCTGCTTCCTCGCTCGTTTGCTTGCTTTCTGAATTAAAGCTGCTCAATTTAATTTATTTTGTCGGACAGATCTCAGTGACTCCCTTCTACACATGGAACAATCATTCCTTGCAACCGTAGCCATAGACTTTGGGACAACTTACAGTGGATTCGGTTTCTCGTTCAATAAAGAACAAGGTGGGGATTCAATTTTTATGAACAGAGACTGGGTGAATGAACTGGGTCATCGAACAAGCAAGACACCGACCTGCCTGCTGCTTAAACCTGACCTGACATTTGACTCGTTTGGTTATAAAGCTGTGGAGAAGTACTGTAATCTCAAGAGCGTATTCGAGGAAAAGGAGTACTGGTTCTTCCAGCATTTCAAGATGTATTTACACAATAACGAGGTAAGTGTTTTATAAAAAGTATCCCCTCATTCACAAAAAACGACGCACGTGTGGCTGTTACCTCAACAAAGAGAACCTTTTACTGCCGATGACTGATGCCAAACACAGCATGAAAAACAAAATTTAATTCGGTGTAAAGCAGGGATAAAGCTTGTTTAAAGGTCAACTTTACACAGCTTTAACCTCTATTTACACTTTTGTAAAGATGACCTTTATACCATCTTTATACTAACAAATAAAGCCGAATAAAGAGACTCCTTTATAAGCGATATAAAGTTGTGTAAACCTGGTATAAATTCTAAATTTACACTAACTTTATTTCGTTGTACAGGGTTTAAATCTGGTTTAAATGAAACTTTAATATGCTTCAGATTTGTGTAAAAAAAGGGTAAACTACACTTTATGCGAAATTATGTTTGTGTAAAGGCAAAATATACCTCTTTCAAGCCGTCGCAAATTGGTTTGTTTATCAGTTACCCTTTGCATGTTTTTTTTTTGTTTTAAACCAAGGTTAAAAAAAATGCTTTTGCATGACTTCTGCTCGCTTGTAAATGAACTGTGTTATAGGCCTATTGAAACCACCAACACCCAGAATGGTAGCTGTTACAGTAAATTTCGCCCATTTCTCCCAATTTGCTCTTGGTCTGGTTTTTGGGATAATTGAAAAGGGGGGGCCAAACTTAAACTAAAATAAGAAAACAAGTGACAAATAGATAAATTTCAATTGACAATGTAGTTTATTTACTCGCCACTGTACCTTAAAGATGTAATAAAGAATAAATGACAAGCTTGTAAAAATTTCACACCAGGTTTATTTAAAAAACTCTTGAAAATGGGTTTCTGTCACCCTTAACTTCTAAACCTGCTAAACACCAAAAGGGCAAACGTTGGCTGTGAACAGTCTATCTGCACCATAAAAGTAGTAATACATTCTCCCCATTCCCTCCCCTTAGAATTTTCTATGGGATGAATGATAATTATTACTTTGAACTTTTCACTTTCAATGTTATTGTTTATATTACTAGAGTTCACATGAGACAAATGGGTTTGCATGTTTATAAATAAGTACATGTCACATGTCTGAACCAGCCTTAATCAAGGAACAGTAAGTTATATTTATTGCCACTTTTTAAGATTTGACATGCTCTGTACCATTGTGATCGAAAACAATTTTTGTAAATAAAACCATGATACCTAGAAGAAAACATGTATGCTCCTTGAGTTGTAACTGGGCATTGGGCTGAAATGAAAAGGGGAGTAAAGCTTTCACTTGTGTTATAAATCTTACATGTGATGCAAATCGCTTCGAAAGAAAGTTTTGGACCAGGAATATCTGAATTGGTGAATTTCTGATTTTGATCTTGAGTTCTTTTGAGACAGGAATTTAAAAGTTTTGTTGATCCAAATGAAAACCAATTCCAATTAACTAATTAGTTGTGAGTGTAACTTCATCAATTTATCTTTTTTATTCACTATATTTTTAATCATCGGTGCCGGAAGCAGTGATTCGAAACAAAAAAAACGACTTTAGTTACTCTATTTTAGACACTGTCCAATTTATCTTGTGATACTAGGAAAAATGCATACGCAGAGCTCCGAGAAGCTTGCTACCCAAATGGATTCGCGATTTCATAACGCTCATCTTTATTCCAGCCCAAAGTTTGGTACTGACCTTTACCCCAGCTATACATCAACTTAACATCGCACCATATAAATGTGAGCTTTACATGACTTTAACCACCTTTAATACTGGTGTAAAGTTGGTTAACCACCTTTACATCAACTTTATACCAACTTTATTTTGTGTAAATTTCGTTTTTCATGCTGTGAAACCTGGATGATATTGCGAAAGCTTAAATTCTTTTTTCCCAACCCCAGTGACCGAATCTACAACTTTGCGTCTCAACTACTGTTTTCACATTGCAGAATTGGCCATTCCCATTCATAAGATATTACCCCTTCCGAGTTAGCCTGCGAAATCAGACGCATTTTCCCGGCTTTAATTGAAAACAAAGCCAGAAAAAGGCGTCTGCTCTCTCAGGCTACTTCCGGGCTCTCTTTAGGTATACAATCGAATCCCGCTTTGCGGAATCGTTGTAAGTATGGGCGTTATTGTTCCCGAGTCTTATGATTTCTCGGACATCCTGTTAAATAAATACAGATAATGTCTCTAGTCTGAACGAAACTCGTTACGTATCAACTACTCCAAACCAATCTGACACATACACACACCAATAGACCCCACACACAAACACAAATAGATCCCATATGATCTTTTAATTTTTACCTTGATTCCTGAAACTAGACATTGAAACTTCAGAAATCTCGTAACCCGGACTGGTTCAGTAAATTAACAGTAAATTAAACAATCTGAATTGCAGAACTCGTACGAAATAATGAGGCGCCAGATTGCATGGCCGTGCTTTGAGCCTCATAATTATACTCTACTCGCTACCGCATTAAAACTACATACATGATGTACATCGTTACTGAGCTCGCGCCTCTTTAATTAAAAGAAGTGAGTGAAGAGCACATATTAAAGATCCTTAAGTTTGTTTTCATTTTCGTTCCTGGAAATGCACTCAGAGCCTAAACTTGGAGACCAAGATACAAGCAGCCAATGGAAAGTGTCTCCTGGCCAAAACAGTGTTTGCCCACTCCATCAAATTTCTTAAGGATGAAGCGGTCAACGTCATACGACAGGAGACTGGAGATAAAAGTTATAAAACGGAAGATATTCAGTGGGTCCTAACTGTTCCCGCAATTTGGTCACCAAAAGCCAAGCAGTTTATGAGAGAAGCAGCTTATGAGGTATGACATTAAATAACCGAGCAAAAAGTGATGTTTCATTCTTAAAACTATCCTCATATGTCAACTGGGGAAGATGTCATCGCGGGAAGCTTAAGAACGAAGGAACGCACGCTAAAGTGTGATTCCTCGTGGAAACGTTACACGCGTGGCAGTCTACTCTTGCAGTTAGTGCTGTTGACCCTGTACTGAGGAAACTAAAAAAGCTTGGTTTTTTTTCTGAATTCGATAGGCTGGTATTGGGTCACGTGACAACCCAGAGCAACTATTGATTGCTTTAGAGCCTGAGGCTGCTGCCGTCTTCTGTACGGAGAAGAAACTAGATGACCCTGCGTCGGATAAGAACGTTTCCGTTGAAGGCCAGATTTCTGTACCTGAATCACACTACATGGTTGTGGATATTGGGGGTAAGTGTCTCGCAAATTATGCCGACCGTGACATACAGCAGGACGGTGAGATTGCCGTCATAGGAAAGTCAATTGATATTTTAAAGAACAACACAACACTTTTAAGTTTCAAAGACATGTCTCGGCATCCCTGATCAGGGATGCCGAAACATGTCTTTGAAACTTAAAAGTGTTGTGTTGTTCTTTAAAATATTAACTTGTTTCCTGCTACCAAGACCTTTTGGCAAAGTCAATTAAACAATACATAGATACATTGACGTTCATAGGCTTCGCACATTTTCAAAGGCATCTCTCTCTCTCTCTCTCTCTCTCTCTCTCTCTCTCTCTCTCTCTCTCTCTCCATAAATGGTCTAAGGCAAGCTCGAGATTATGTCGATCTGGATGTATGAAAACAATATATAATGCCTTAATCCAGCCTGTCTTCGACTACTGTGATGCCGTTTGGGGTAACCTGAACAAAGGACTCGCGAGAAGAATTCAAAAATTACAAAACAGGGCTGCCCGTGTAATTACCTTTCAAGGCTATGATACGAGATCAGAAGATCTCCTTGAATTCCATAATTGGGATAATCTAGCATTGAGAAGGAACAAACGGCTTTGCCTTCTAATGTATGACGCTATTCACAAAAAAGTTCCGCAATATTTGAGCGATCTTTTTCCATTAAGCTGTGAAAGCAACCCCTACAAATCTCGTCTTAGAGAAAATATTACATTAAGGTTAGAAAGACGCATATTCCAAGAACTGAATCCTTCAAAGGTTCTTTTTCTTATAGGGGAGCAAAACTGTGGAATTCTCTCCCTTTAAATGTAAAATCAGCAAAATCTAAAGCCATATTTAAAAAGGACCTTACCGACTGTCAAGCCGTCGCTTAATCCGTATTTTTATAGTCAATTTCTCCTTTTTCTTATTGTAATGTAAATTAAATATTTTTTTATCTACAAATGTATAATATTTATTATATAAATTATAGGCGATTTGTTTGGCTAATATAAAATCTATTACTTATATTTACATACAGCTTTCGCGTAAAGAAGTTGTAAACTTACGAAATTACCGTGTTTAAATAAAAGTGATTCATTCATTCATTCATTCATTCTCTCTCTCTCTCTCTCTCTCTCTCTCTCTCTCTCTGATCGATTTTCTTTCTAATCAATTCTGATTTCTGTTTTTCCAGGTGGTACACTTGATGTGACAGTACATGAAAAGCAGGACGATGGCACCATCAAGGAAGTCTACAAAGTAACTGGAGGACCATATGGCGGCATGAAAGTGAATTGCCAGTTTGAAAGCCTTCTAGATGAGATGTTTGGTGGTCAAAAGCTGTACGATTATCGCGCACAGTTCCCGTCTGATTGGCTTAAGATAATGAACGATTTTGAAGCAAAGAAACGAGGTGCACGTGCCCTTGAAAGGAAAGAAACAAGAATTCGCTTGCCACTTAGCTTTATTTCTTTCACCAACGATTTTCGTTCTGCGTCCCTGAAACGGTATCGATACGGCGAAGTTAGAATACTTAACGATGAATACCTCTGTTTGAGTTCTAGAGTTATGAAAAAGCTGTTTGAACCTGTGCTGGAGGCCATGAAGGATCATTTAAAAGCTCTTCTTAGTAATCAACAGCTGTCAAAAGTTAAAGTGATGCTATTGGTTGGAGGATTTGCAGATTCTCCTCTTCTACAAGATGAGATCAAGACAGCGTTCACAAGGTACAAACACAAATCTAAAAGAGGACTAACGATTGGGTATCATGCTTGCTAAGAGTGCCCTGACGAAAACTGATAGTGAGAATGTCCCACTCTGTATTGTTATGATATAATTGAACCAGCTTGTATGATAAGGCTTAAATGACCCGGCTTTTGGTTTGTTGTGTTTTGTTTTGTACCAAGCAAAAGCCGTAATTATTATTAATTTGTTCCCCGAAAGAAGGCGAGAAATACTTTTCCAAAAAAATATATTGTGGTAAATAATTGAGTAATAAAAAACCTCATTATCCAGAGATTGTACATGGAGCTTGGCACTTTGAGTAAGTTTTGCTACGAATTTCATGTCGAGGGCTAATGCTGTTGTCAATACATATTGTCCTGCTCTTGCTGGGAAAGTAGCATTTAACCATTGCACTCAACATTTGCACTAAAAATATGCAAATAAAAAAATCAGCACAACAACCCATGAGGAATTCTGCGAAGTCAGCTATTCAAACAAACAGCAATCAAGCGATCGAATAATCATACGCTAGGGTTTATCAAGGTTTCGTTACTCCGTGCAGAGCGCCAGATAGTGAACCTTGAGGGTAAAAATTCTGTATTAAAATCTGATGATAATTATATTTCAAATTCATTTTTAGGACATGTCGAGTGATAGTGCCACGTGATGCCAGCATAGCGGTTGTACAGGGCGCTGTGATGTTTGGCAAGAAACCCACAAAAATAACCCAAAGAGTTGTCAGCAAGACCTATGGCGCCGACTGCTGTCGAGAATTCATCAAGGGCGTTCACCCCGAGGAAAACAAGTTTGTTGCCAATGGAAAAGAAATGTGCAGTGACGTCTTCAACTGCTTCGTGAAGGAAAATGAAGTCGTAAAGCTTGGACAGAGAATAAAAAGCATGTACCGTCCGCTGTACCCTGACGAGAAACAAATCAAATATTCATTCTACGCTGCTGACAACCCTAATGCCGTGATGATCACAGAGACTGGAGTAAAAAGGATCGGACGTGTTGTAGTTCAGTCGCCGGATACTTGGAGAGGTATGGACAGGGAGCTGGAAGTCAGCCTGTACTTTGGTGGAACAGAAATTACTGCCACAGCACGTGATATTTCTAGCGGAAACACGGCACAAACGACCCTCAATTTCTTGCAGATTATGTAGTGTTTTATTTGTCTTTTGGTGCCGATTCCGGGTTCAAAAGCTCTGAATCTTCCGGCTTGCAGATTTGGGCAAAACTGTGACTGTTCACATGATTTGAAAGCTCGCTGCTTGTAAATAGCTAAATACAGTACCATCCACAGTCCAACACCGATACACAACCAGTGTTCAATGACAGTATACTTATTCAAATTAGAGCAATCATTAAGGTCGGCAATGAAACGTTTGGACTTACAGAAAGCCCCGTTGGTACTCAACTTTCAAGAAAAACACTTAAAGACATTGAAAAGTTACACTGAAGAATAGTAAATCAAGGATAATGTCAGTCTTAGTTGTGGGAAAATCTCTTGTATTAATAACATTTACATTAAAACAAAAAAGAGTGGCAATATAACTGATTGATGAATTTACTATTGAATACTTAGCATGGTTTGGATTTTACCAGTAATGCTAAGAAAAAAGCTTCGTCAAATTGCATTTGAGAGTATTAAAAAAACATGACTTGTTTATGTTATATCAAACCGATTTTCAATATCTAGCCACACGTATTTAGATTTGCAAGGAGCTTGCTCCTTTTTTTTGATACCTACACCTCGTAGGTATGACACCTCGTACAATACTATTGCTAAGCCTACCACAATAAAATTACTTACACTGCATACTTCTTATTACAATACTATTACTTACACCACCACCGGTATAGTGCGATTACTTACACTGCATATAATTACTTGCACTCGGCTTGCAGATGTGATTCCTACAAACCTCTAAACTAACTTGTAGGACACGCACTATTATCATCCACAAGGGTTTTTTATTATTGACTTCAATAGTTGCTTAAGAGAACTTTAGTATTTCCCACTTCTGTTGATGAAACTTGAGCCTGTCTCTCCTCTTAGCAATGAGATATTCGGTTTGCTCGATGTATTTTAACTTAGCTATTAATCGACGTAAGAGTGGCTTTGTTTTTCTAAGCCGATTAGAATAAAATAGTTGTTTACAAACAATGACAATATCGCTGAGGAGTGTCCACTGTGATCTTTCTTTTCACTAACGTTTAACCTAGCAATGGTGACATTAGATTTCTTCAACCAGGTAATGGTATGCATCCGGAAGTCTTTGCTGAATTGACAGTGTAAAAACAGGTGCACGTGCTCGAGGGATTCTTCGTACTCTCCACAAAACGTACAGAACGAAGTATCTGCGAGCGACAGTTTTCAATTTGTTAGTATATATTATACTATTATTAATAAGTAATTTGAATTAGAAAATTCTCATTCTTATGTCTAGGCTCACTTTATGTGGGATTAAAGAAATCTGTTTCCAGTCAAAATTTTGGTCATTAAATGATGTTGTATTTTAATCTTGCGGTAGGGAATATGCGTATTTCCGCTACAAGAATCTAATACAATTTTACTAGTGAGTTGATTTAGTTTGATTTCTTCAATATTACAGTGTAACATAAATTGAGTTAAATCCGAATTTGTGGCGGTTTGATCTAGTTCTTGAAGGGGCCGTGGAGTTTCCGCGTTAACCAAGACTCTCCACGAATCTGGAAGTGCTTTTGTTAGAGCAAATATCAATAAATAATTGATCAGATTAAGGCCTTTTTCCCTAAAGAAGTCCCAAGGTTTTGATTTACCGTTCAGGAGAAGGATGTCTTACTCTTGTATCAGCTTATTCCTATTTTCCTCTTTTTTTTATGAGACAAACGTTTCCAGACTTTGAAAGGAACTCCATCCGGTGATGTTTTGCACCGTTTAATATACATATTTGTTTTTCAATGGTCTACACTGAAAAGCGCGAAAACTGTGGAACTATGGAGAGATTGCTCGTTTCCTGATATGTGTCGGTCGTGGTCCAATCTTGCTTCTTCTTAATTTGCAACGGGTACAATATGATTTTGAGGAACTTTCAAAGTATTTGAATAAATAAATAAATAAATAAATAAATAATCAGAGCTGCCTGATATCATTGCGACAATTAAACACACTTTTGCATTAGTGTTTACAAAATTCACGCTAGCTATGCTTTAAAACTAGAAAAGTCCATGCACTTACACTTGCATGACTCGGTAAGACGGTACTGAAAACTTTGAGGACCGCTTATTTACATGAAGTTTAGACGGCGTTTAGCAAAGCCAAGGTCCATACTTGAACGTAACTTACGGTAACAGTGTCAATAATGTATATAGCACAGTCTACGAAAAACTATTTAAAATATACTTAAAATGATCCACTTATAAAAGATTTACCTCGTTTAAATAACAGACACTGAAAGACTGACGAAGTTGTATAACATCTTGAAATTATGGGAAATTTAAACTGAGCATGGACAGTTCTTCACTTAAACTACTTTGACTGTCCAACTTCTTCAATGACCAGTGCATACGTTGTCAGCATCATTTTCTAGGAATGCATATTCGGGGAATTGATAATACCATCTGTTTTTTTTGAGTATGAGTTTTTATTTTCTGAGAAACGAAGGATGTTTACAGATGTTAAGTGTCATCTTTCGTTACGTCTCAATTACCATGACAACTCGACTTGATAAGGCATGGAATACAATGCTTCTCGGAAACAGGCGTAGTATTGGCTTTGAAACGTATAGCCGAAGACGTGCACACGATCTGTAGACAATTTCAGACGTTTTTCAAGGTGTAGGGCGACAGATATGGCCTCGAATGGTAAGCTAAGAGATCAAGCGATCGGCTGAATTAAGCAAGATTTACGATAGGCAGTTATATCGATCTTTGCACACCGATCATGCCTAATATAACCAATACTGGCAATTTTAGCAATGTTCCTGTTTAAATAACAATTACTTACTGTAACCCATATATATAGATTCAGGATTGTTATTTTTATTCCTTATATTCACGTATCAAAAGTCGAAATTTCCTAATATATTGGGGGATTCCAAGACCGGAAGTTCAATATGTTTGATCTGTTGTTACCAGTAAGAAGGGAGCCAATCTAGGCTGCTTCAGCCTAAACAGATTCAAGTTTAAACGACGTCGTTCCTGAAAGCATAAACAACTAACTTTATACTTGCAGAAAACTTCAATCAGAGTTAAACGTTGCCGTGAGTGTGTTACTTGAGAAATATAACGTACACCCCGTTTCCGAGAAAAAAGGTCATGATGTACTTAAGTATAAAGTAAACTTTATTTTATGTTCCTAAACGGGGCTTTTAACATACAATAATATCATTATTTCTTTAACGCTCAGAAATTTGTGGTTCTGTTATTTTGTCCTGTAACAAGCAAAATGTTAGACTTACTCAGGCGCTTCTTATAACATTTGAAATGAATTTTCTTGTGCACTCACCAGCATGAACTGATCATAGTAGATTACCAAAATAAACTATCTCAGTATAAGACAAATAAGTTTATTGATCCCGGGTGGAATCGTCTATCGAAAGTTAGGGACAAGTAGTAAGCAAGGATGAAACCGAACTGGAAAGTCTGACGGATTGAATAAAAGTGAAATTTGGATCAAATGAAGTATCGTCGCCCTGAAGAGGGATAGTATAACTTGTATTCATCCCAACCAAATTCCAGCAAACAGGAAGGGACTATATAATGCACAAAAAACTACATCATTTCGAAATTCACCAGGTTATGACCGGGAGCCTTACAATTGTTAGTTGCAGTTATTTTTGTAGCAAGTTTGTGCATGATAATATGATAATAAGACTGATATGACGTCTTGTCACTCTTAACCCTCGGACGTACAAGGGGCGGGGGGGGGGGGGGCACTGCAACCCTCCCCTAGAAAGTTTTTCTTCAAATTTATCAAGACAATTTTTCATCTGCACCTGCTGTTTCCAGTAGCAGTACGCATATTCATTAGAAACAGTTAGACAAAAGTGTGTTGCGAATCGGTTGCTATGGTTACAAGATAGATGTGACGTCGTAAGTAGCAGGTGATCAAGTCATTCTTGAATAAAGATGCGTGTTTTCACGTCTTTTTTCAGATGAAAAAAGCAGAAAAGTGTTGACAAAAAAACAGCAAAGTTCTTAATTTTGCAATTAATTCTACATGTCTGGGATAGAAAATTCTTTATTTCTGCTCTTTTTTGTTATAATTACTAATTTTGGGTAAAATCCGTGAAGGGGGCTAAGATGTCAGCCATCTTTGGTGACGTCACAGGCCCCAGCAGCACCAGAACCCATGATGTGTACTTCATCTAGTAGAGCACATCACAGGCTTTCTACTAAAGGTAAAATCGTTTTTTTTAATATTGCAACATTGCAAAAGCCTAAGAAGGGGGACCATCATCTCCCCTCCCTCTTGTACCACAGTGGAGGTGTGACTTTGCTTGTACGTCTTATTATTTGTGCGTCCGGGAGTAATAAGTCTAACTGTCTTTTATCATTAAATGTTTCTAGTTTTACCTCATTCTCCGAAGTCTTCTTATCTTGTTGTCGTTGCAATCGACTTTGGGACAACTTACAGTGGATTCGCTTTTTCATTCATTAAAGACCAAGGCAAAGATTCTATATTCATGAACCGACAGTGGGAAAATGAGCAAGGGGGACACACGAGTAAGACGCCTACCTGTCTTCTGCTTAAACCAGACCTGTCATTTGACTCATTTGGATATGAAGCAGTAGAAAAGTATGCCAATCTTCAGGATGAGTCCAATGAACAGAAATATTACTTTTTCCAGCACTTTAAAATGGCTCTTCACAACGACAAGGTATGGATGGCTAGTGTTTAACCGATTTATTTATTTTACTTTTGAGTGGATCATGTGCCAAACGTAAGAGCTCAGAAGTGAAGCTCTACTACAAAAGCCATAACGACAAATATATACACAATGCGTAAAATTTAAGGCCTATAGTTACTTATCAATTAAAAAAAAATGAAAACATCTCAAGTCGTTTTAAAAGCTTACAAAATTAATAGTCTGGTCAATCCTACAGCGATTACCCTCCATAAAGTTTAACCGACTTCTAAAGCGTTAAGTGGAGTTATTATGTTTCAAACACTGTCGAGATACCGTAGTGTGTTGGTTAGCGCTCTGGACTTCAGATCTGATGGTCGGTGGTTGGAGGGCTATCCTTACAGACAATCGCCTCTCAGAAATATTTACCTTTTCTTTGCTTGGCTCTTTGGCTCCTTGGCTCTGAGTCAATACAACCGTCTACTGTTACCTTACTGTTTTTGGATACTGTACAAAAAAACTATCTTTTGGCCTACTTAGATGAATTGCTTTGGTCAGAAAAAAAAACATAGCAAAAAGTGTTTCTTAGCAGTTTAACTGTTATCGAAAAGCGATCTTCCTGCATCCAAAAGAGCAAATACTAGTAAGTAAGTTAAAGTCAAATGAAGGAAAAGTTTCTTTAACAACAAAGAAGTTAGTTACTAGAAGAGAGTCATTAAAAGTGCACTGAAGGAAATCATATTTCAAAAAAGGAAGAATATTTAGGCAAACATGTCTACATTAGTATGGTTGCCACAAACAAAGAAATACAAAAATCTAAAGTATGATCTTCCACGCGCAAAGATATATGTTTGTGGTACTAAGTTTATGTTAGTGTTAGTTTACAAAATTTATATTACATTATATCTACATAATATCTTAATAATGACAATAATAATAATAATAATAATAATAATAATAATAATAATAATAATAATAAAGAATTAATGAACTGAAATAACATTTAACGTGGCCTCCATGGTGTTTTTGTATAATATTTTCATGCGATCGAGCGATCCTATGTGCGATCTTTACTACAACTACAAGAAACCTCTTCGCACGTCAGGTCATAATCCTGCAAAATGGTGTATTCCTTCTAGCTAAATTTCAAAATAAGTCACAAAGCTTCTGGCCTTTGATGGGTAAAAACAAAAACAGTAAAAAACGACCAAATCTGTGCAAACACATTTCCCCGTCACCCCCCCCCCACCCTCCCACCTCCGCTTTCAGTGCAGATTTAACTAAAAGAAAGAGAACCTATTTTATTATATAAACAAGAGTGTTTTGGTGGAAAATAGACCACTCGTAAAGTTCATACGAAACTACACCCGGGACTCGAGTGGCGTATTTTCCATACCCTCACTAGCGAGGATATCGAAGACGTCATTTCCCGCTCTTGCATTGTCGTTTGTTCAAAAATACTTTTGTCTATACAATAAAAAGAGAATTACACATTGGCTTGAAGATATGAATTTTATTTTCTCGTGGTAAAAACAACATTTTATTCACTCGCTGTGCTCGTTTTTACCACTCCAAAATAAAATTCATATCTTCGCACGCCGTGTAATATCCTTTATATATGTTGTAGACCATAAACAAGGAAACAGCAATTAAGGCAGCGAATGGAAGATACGTCAAAGCCAAATCAGTGTTTGCTCATTCCATGAAGTTCTTAAAAGAGGAAGCTCTTAAAGTGATTTGTCAGCGAACTGGTGATGACTACTACGACGTAGCCGACATTCAGTGGGTGTTAACTGTTCCTGCCATATGGACTCCAAAGGCAAAGCAGTTCATGAGAGAAGCAGCTTACGAGGTGGGTTTCATTCACCCTGATACAGCGCACTAAAAAGGTTTGTTAACTCGTATTGGCAATTTCAAGTACACATGTCGCAAGGACAGTTGAGCACACGGCCAAAGATCACGTTAAAAATGAATAAATAAATGAATAAATAAATACATACATACATACATACATACATACATACATACATACATACATACATACATACATACATACATACATACATACATACATACATACATACATACATACATACATACATAACATGTCAAACTCACATTTGGCATGTTTAGGTTACAACACATTGTGTGGGTTACAGTTTAGGGTTGTTTCCAGATAATCAAAATTACGAACCACACCTTGTTCAAGGTCAGAAAATACCCTAAACGAACTAAATTGCCACAAAATGTTATGAAGGTTTATGATTTTATACACAGTGTGATAAAATGCACACACACACATGATGAGTACACACACACACACACACACACACACACACACACACACACACAAATACAGCGTATGTGCACAAAAGAAAAAAAAACAAAATTCAAAGCAAAAACAAAAAGCAGTAAACTAACTTTTAGGTTTAATCCCATGATAAGTGAGCGCAAGTAAAACATGGCTTTCCCCTTGTTGCTAGATTGTATAAATACAAATTATAGCTTGCTGAAAACGCGTGATAATAGCGTCAAGAAGGGCACAGCACTGATACGACATAGAAAATCGATTTTCAGCTTTTGCTGCCGAATGCTCGGTTTATTCTTAATAAAAGTCCCTCCTAAATCATCTTGATAATTTCTAGGCTGGGTTGGGGTCACCCAAAAATCCTGACCAGATATTGATAGCTCTTGAACCCGAAGCTGCTGCAATTTCCTGCCTGGAAAAGAATATGAGCGACTTCCAGTCAGAGACTGGTAGCACTTCTGTAGAAAGCCTGTTGTCGCAACCTGACACTCACTACATGGTAGCTGACATTGGAGGTAACTTTCAATTATCTTTATTGTTTAACAAAAGGAAAATTAATTTAAGTTCGAAAAACATGTTTGAATTGCACTTAATCCTCGGACGTGCAAGGGAGGGGGGTGTTGACGCACCCCCCCCCCCCCGCCCCCTCATCACAAGGTTTATAGTGAATTTTTCCAAGGCGATTTTTTATCAGCACCTGCCATTTTCAGTGGCTGTACGGATATCCCTTAGACAGATTTTCAAACAAGTTTGGTGGGAATCGGTATCTATGGTTACGAAATATGTAAGTCATAAGTAGCGGGTGGTCAAGCCATTTTTTAGTAAAAATGCATGTTTTTCACCTTTTTGGCGCTAAATGTACAAAATGTTGACGAAGATAAGCAAAGTGCTCAACAATGTCAGATTCTATATATGTAGAATCAAAAATGTCAATTTCTGTAGTTTTTTGATAATTTCTAATTTTGGGTAAAATCTAAGGTGGCGGCCACCATCTTGGGTGACGTTACAGGCCCCTGGCAACGCCGCAACCACTAATATATACCTCATCTTGTAGAGCGCATCGCAGGCTTTCTACTAAAGTAAAATAATTTTTCTTAAATATTGTAACATACCTAAGACCTAAGGGGGTCCACCATCTGCCCCACCTCCCCCCTCCCCTTGTACCACGGTGGGGGTGTAAAAAAACAAGTGTTTTCTTTTTTATGCATCTTAATATATCGTTATTTCAAAGCCAGAGGAACTAATTGCTGAAATGTTTTCATTCTACCAATTAAACGGAGAGGCAACAAAGCATATTGATTCTCCTCTTGCTTATGCTTTTAATTATATCGCTGCACTTTTCATTGCGTATATCTGCACTTTATTGTTTAGGAGGCACACTCGACGTCACTGTGCACGCAATACAGGGTGAAGGTGCTATCAAAGAGATACACAAGGTGACAGGTGGCCCTCATGGCGGAATTAACGTAAACAAACAGTTTGAAAGTCTTTTGGACGAGTTGTTTGGATCAGAAAAGCTTCGAAATTACCGTCAGAAGTATCGTTCGGATTGGCTGACCCTTCTAAACGACTTTGAAGCTAAAAAGCGAGGGAAGCGAATCGTAGAGAGTGGTGCCATGACAAACATCCGGCTGCCACGTAGCTTTGTTTCTCTGGTGAATGAGACTCAGAGTAGAGCCTTGGCACGGTATGGAAGCAGCCAGATTAAGCTTAAGAACAACGAGTATCTCGCTCTGAGCTCAGCAATGATGATGAAATTGTTCAGTCCTACACTGGAATGCATCAAGGACCATCTGAAGAACCTATTGCAACAATCGAGGCTTTCAAAAGTCAAAACCATGCTGCTCGTTGGCGGGTTTGCTGATTCTGCATTTCTTCAAAACGAAATCAGGCTAGCGTTTTCTAGCGGGGTCCGAGTATTGATTCCCAGTCATGCCAGTGAAACAGTTGTTCAAGGTGCTGTGCTCTTTGGGAAAAAGCCTGCCAGAATCACCGAAAGAGTTATGTCCACAACTTACGGTGCAGGATGCTCTAAAAGATTCATTCGCGGTGTGCATCCTGAAGAGAAGAAAATTGTCGTGGATGGCAGAGAGAAATGTACAGATATGTTAAATATCTTTGTTAAAGAAGACGAAGTAGTGCAAATCGGACAGAAGTTTACTAGTACGTACAGGCTGCTTCATGCAAACAATAACGAATTTACAGGTGTCTTTTATTCTGCCAGTAGTCCTGACTCCAAATTCACCACAGACCCCGGTGTGACAATGCTTGGAAGTGTCACGGTTTCCTCACCTGACACCTGGAGAGGTAAAGAAAGAGAAATTGAAGTCAGCATGTATTTTGGTCGCACGGAAATAACCGCCACTGCTTGGGATGTTTCAAGTGGAAACGTAGCCCAAACTACTATTGATTTTCTTGCATAACGAAATGCG
Organism: Siderastrea siderea; assembly: GCA_964030785.1. Classification (NCBI taxonomy): domain Eukaryota; kingdom Metazoa; phylum Cnidaria; class Anthozoa; order Scleractinia; family Rhizangiidae; genus Siderastrea; species Siderastrea siderea. The sequence continues at coordinate 20,124,948 of OZ034977.1, forward strand.
TTAAGTCTTCCATAACCTTAATTTGACTCCACAAGTGTATAAAACGCCGTCTTGCGGCTGCTTTCGCAGGGCAGCAATCCTGTTTCGTCGAGGGTCTCGATCTGCGGGCCAATTTACGCATTGCAATTTTTTCGACTGTCACATGCAACTTTTGTAGGGCGCTTTCCTTACCTTTTTGAAAAAAAAATCGTCAACAACTCACATCATTCATTACCGTCTCTGATTACGATTGTTGTAAGGTTTTAAGACATGTTTCAAAATTGTACGACATCTTTATGCCGTGCGTTGTAGCGTTGTTTTACAATAACACCAAACAACTAGTACCATAGTTTATCCGTCAACATGCTGCATACAAAAAGGTTTGCCCTCTAAACCAGCTCCTACTGGTACTTGCGTACGGGTGTGAATTTAACCGCCTTTACGTGCATAAATAAAATTAGAGACGATGTATGAACGGCTTACGCACGTAAAGACAGTTAAATTCACGCCCGTACTCACGTAAAATTTAAGCAACAGTGGAAATCAACCTTAAGTCTGTTAGCATCTACGAGCAGTGCCCAGAAGCCATCCTAAGGTACGATGAGTCCTACGTATTGTTGGAAACAAAAGCCTATTATTACGAAACGATACTTAGGATTCATCTGGACTTAGAACAGCTTTTTGAATCCTGCCCGGGCAAAAACATGATCTTTTTGTGACGTTTGTTTTTTTAAATATCGTGGTTGTCGTAGCAACCACGAGATTTTGTGGACACCTCGTAGCACGTCATCACATTCCTGTATGCAGTTATTTCCGTGAGCGTTGATGTTAGACAGATTTGGAAGCCGTGAAAGAGTTGTCAAATTCGAAAAAAAAGTCAAAAACTAATTCAAGAAAAAAACAGCACTGTAATATGGTCAACGATCAGGAATGCCATATATTCTGTTTATTACACCATGAAATATTATGAAATATGTAAGTTCTTGAGAAGAAACGATTTATCATTAAGGTTCAATCTAAGGGTAGGTCAGTGACTTGAACCATATTATTTTCCTTAGCATCGGAATGAAATGGGATTTATAAGCAAACTAACCTAAATAAACGTATGCATTATTCCCACTGTAAATAGTTGGCATTATTTTCACGCGCTCAACTTGCATGTGTATTTGGGTGTATTGTAGGTGCTTTGAATATAGTTGTGTGATTTGATTTACTTGATAGACGGTACGGGTGGATTTGCAAATCGACCTTAGATTCATGACTCACGCACTTTACATGTACTTGTAGATATTAGTTTGAACTCAAGACAGTTAGCTAAATACTTATTCTTTTACCAAGTAATGTTCTTAGTCTGGTGATGTTTGTAAACTGAGTACTTAAATGAGAAAGAATATATGGAATAATCACAGTTTACATGTAATCACATGTAAACTGCGGATCATGAAATAAGACTGATTGATGACGACCATCGCAGTTAAAGATATAAACTTAAGCAGTTGATAAAAGAACAATCCCCTCCAAAAAGATTCAGGCTTAAGGGCAGATTTTTTTCATACTTTCGCGATAGTCAGATAATGAGTTAACTTTGTCAGAAATTAAAAAAGAAATTTTGGGTCACTGACTTCGTTTTCGAAATGAAGAGCGTGGATTAAAGTAACCCAGTTTTGACAAATCGGTCCTCGTAACTCGTCATGGCCTCAGTGGTTGTTAGTTGAAAAATATTAAAAGTGATTCGCTGTAGACCCACTTTCTTAGTCAAATTTTATTTAAGTGGGTCTGTCAAGTAAATAATATGAACCGGTGCCATCCTTTCAGTCAATTAAACTCAGCCGTTTAAGATGGGCTTTTACGAACACCGAGCAGCTAAAATAATAGCGGAATTCGATGATGCGAGGGCAGAAAAGTTGAAAAAAAATCAAACTTCCATAACACCGATTTTCTTCAATTTTGCAAAAAAAAAAAGGAAAAAAACCTGAATAATCGACAAACAAAGTGATCTATCAAAAGAAAATCTGGGATCACCGAACATTTAAGGCAGTTAAATCCGTCCATACATATTAAAATGCCCACAAGCGCTGTATATCTCTACATTTCTCCGACAGCGCGCACATTCAATGTATGAAGTGGCACGACATCGCGACCAATCTCGTTCCCAGAGGCTGCATTCCTTTTGGTCAGCACCAAGGATGCAAGACCTCTGGGATAATCAATGTCAAAATGCTGACGAATCGAAATCTGATTGGCTACTTTTTTTACCGGAAGTCTACGAGAAAGAAGTGTCAAAACAGGAAATAAAAATACTTAGAATGCTTTTGCTGGACGTTTTCGATCACGTCAGAGACGGACAATGGGAAAGAAATCTGAAAATGGGCGATGCAAACTAACAAAGAATCGAAATACGGTCAAATTCAAATTCATGTTAGAGAAGACGCAAAAAGCTAACTGGTGTCGATCACATGATTAAAACGAAAAAGGCGCCAAAACCTTGTGATATGTTGCAGCGGTTCTTGAGAAAGCTGAATGAATACCTGCTGCAAGATAAACGACGCGACGGTTGAAGAAGGAGTACAATTTTTGGATTAATTCCTCTAATTTCCAGCTCTAAAGTATGGTTCATGGACACTGATGGCTTGAAAATTGTTCTCAACATTGTTTAAAGAGGATGGAAGCTGGCAGTCTTTCCAGTGCAGCCGTACTGAGAAGTTAAAATAAGCGGCTTTGTTTTAAAAATCCGTTCACTCCGCGGAGCCATGTGCGAGTTTGATGGAACAGAAGACAGAATTTAAGCTTAAGCTTATTTTGTTGAACTGGAGCCGATAATCTCACTGTAGCTGAAAAGTGAATGGTAGATTGGATTCTTGAATTAAGTGGTGCAAAAACTGGTGCCTGCAGTGTTCGTTCTCGAGCAGCAACAGAAAACATCGTAAAAATCATGGTTTTTCCAAAACCTGTTGGCAAAACTGCCAAAACATCGTTTCCTTCAAGTAGGCTGTACAAAGCCTTTTCCTGTTCGGCCTTTAAAACGATCGTTTTCGCCTTGGAATCCAAGAATGATAACGCTTTGCTTACTACTTCTTTCAAGTCCCCCATGATTCTAGAATGTGTGACAAACTCTAAAGAGACTGCTCTGTAGTATCATAGCCTAGCTATTGTTTCCTGACCAATCAGAAACCCCGTCTGCTGGTGGACGGGATTCAAATTTTGTCCAGAGGAAGCCCTAGTCTTCCAGCAGGCGGTTTTTCTCTTCTCTCCCCCTCCCTCCCCCCCCCCCCCCCTCCCTCGATTTTTGCGTCGCCCGCTCGTCCCCGGGACCGCGCGTCTTAAAAATCCAAGATGGCGCCCGATTAGCGAACGGACCGGGTTTTCCGCGATAAAAACACCCCGACCGCCCGCAAGCAGGCTAGTAATGCTAAGAAAAAGCTTCGTCAAATTGCATTTGAGAGTATTAAAAAAAAACATGACTTGTTTATGTTATATCAAACCGATTTTCAATATCTAGCCACACGTATTTAGATTTGCAAGGAGCTTGCTCCTTTTTTTTGATACCTACACCTCGTAGGTATGACACCTCGTACAATACTATTGCTAAGCCTACCACAATAAAATTACTTACACTGCATACTTCTTATTACAATACAATTGCTTACACCACCACCGGTATACTGCGATTACTTACACTGCATATAATTACTTGCACTCGGCTTGCAGATGTGATTCCTACAAACCTCTAAACTAACTTGTAGGCCACGCACTATTATCATCCACAAGGGTTTTTTATTATTGACTTCAATAGTTTCTTAAGAGAACTTTAGTATTTCCCACTTCTGTTGATGAAACTTGAGCCTTTCTCTCCTCTTAGCAATGAGATATTCGGTTCGTTCGATGTATTTTAACTTAGCTATTAATCGACGTAAGAGTGGCTTTGTTTTTCCAAGCCGATTAGAATAAAATAGTTGTTTACAAACAATGACAATATCGTTGAGGAGTGTCCATTGTGATCTTTCTTATCACTAACGTTTAACCTAGCAATGGTGACATTGGATTTCTTCAACCAGGTAATGGTATGCATCCGGAAGTCTTTGCTGAATTGACAGTGTAAAAACAGGTGCACGTGCTCGAGGGATTCTTCGTACTCTCCACAAAACGTACAGAACGAAGTATCTACGAGCGTCAGTTTTCAATTTGTTCGTATATATTATACTATTAAGTAATTTGAATTAGAAAATTCTCATTCTTATGTCTTGGCTCACTTTATGTGGGATTAAAGAAATCTGTTTCCAGTCAAAATTTTGGTCATTAAATGATGTTGTATTTTAATCTTGCGGTAGGGAATATGCGTATTTCCGCTACAAGAATCTAATACAATTTTACTAGTGAGTTGATTTAGTTTGATTTCTTCAATATTACAGTGCAACATAAATTGAGTTAAATCCGAATTTGTGGCGGTTTGATCTAGTTCTTGAAGGGGCCGTGGAGTTTCCGCGTTAACCAAGACTCTCCACGAATCTGGAAGTGCTTTTGTTAGAGCAAATATCAATAAATAATTGATCAGATTAAGGCCTTTTTCCCTAAAGAAGTCCCAAGGTTTTGATTTACCGTTCAGGAGAAGGATGTCTTACTCTTGTATCAGCTTATTCCTATTTTCCTCTTTTTTTTATGAGGCAAACGTTTCCAGACTTTGAAAGGAACTCCATCCGGTGACGTTTTGCACAGTTTAATATATACATTTTTTTTTTTAATGGTCTACACTGAAAGCGCGAAAACTGTGGAACTATGGAGAGATTGCTCGTTTCCTGATATGTGTCGGTCGTGGTCCAATCTTGCTTCTTCTTAATTTGCAACGGGTACAATATGATTTTGAGGAACTTTCAAAGTATTTGAATAAATAAATAAATAAATAAATAAATAATCAGAGCTGCCTGATATCATTGCGACAATTAAACACACTTTTGCATTAGTGTTTACAAAATTCACGCTAGCTATGCTTTAAAACTAGAAAAGTCCATGCACTTACACTTGCATGACTCGGTAAGACGGTACTGAAAACTTTGAGGACCGCTTATTTACATGAAGTTTAGACGGCGTTTAGCAAAGCCAAGGTCCATACTTGAACGTAACTTACGGTAACAGTGTCAATAATGTATATAGCACAGTCTACAAAAAACTATTTAAAATATACTTAAAATGATCCACTTATAAAAGATTTACCTCGTTTAAATAACAGACACTGAAAGACTGACGAAGTTGTATAACATCTTGAAATTATGGGAAATTTAAACTGAGCATGGACAGTTCTTCACTTAAACTACTTTGACTGTCCAACTTCTTCAATGACCAGTGCATACGTTGTCAGCATCATTTTCTAGGAATGCATATTCGGGGAATTGATAATACCATCTTTTTTTTTTTTTGACTATGAGTTTTTATTTTCTGAGAAACGAAGGATATTTACAGATGTTAAGTGTCATCTTTCGTTACTTCTCAATTTCCATGACAACTCGACTTGATAAGGCATGGAATACAATGCTTCTCGGAAACAGGCGTAGTATTGGCTTTGAAACGTATAGCCGAAGACGTGCACACGATCTGTAGACAATTTCAGAAGTTTTTCAAGGTGTAGGGCGACAGAAATGGCCTCGAATGGTAAGCTAAGAGATCAAGCAATCGGCTGAATTAAGCAAGATTTACGATAGGCAGTTATATCGATCTTTGCACACCGATCATGCCTAATATAACCAATACTGGCAATTTTAGCAATGTTCCTGTTTAAATAACAATTACTTACTGTAACCCATATATATAGATTCAGGATTGTTATTTTTATTCCTTATATTCACGTATCAAAAGTCGAAATTTCCTAATATATTGGGGGATTCCAAGATCGGAAGTTCAATATGTTTGATCTGTTGTTACCAGTAAGAAGGAAGCCCATCTAGGCTGCTTCAGCCTAAACAGATTCAAGTTTAAACGACGTCGTTCCTGAAAACATAAACAACTAACTTTATACTTGCAGAAAACTTCAATCAGAGTTAAACGTTGCCGTGAGTGTGTTACTTGAGAAATATAACGTACACCCCGTTTCCGAGAAAAAAGGTCATGATGTACTTAAGTATAAAGTAAACTTTATTTTATGTTCCCAAACGGGGCTTTTAACATACAATAATATCATTATTTCTTTAACGCTCAGAAATTTGTGGTTCTGTTATTTTGTCCTGTAACAAGCAAAATGTTAGACTTACTCAGGCGCTTCTTATAACATTTGAAATGAATTTTCTTGTGCACTCACCAGCATGAACTGATCATAGTAGATTACCAAAATAAACTATCTCAGTATAAGACAAATAAGTTTATTGATCCCGGGTGGAATCGTCTATCGAAAGTTAGGGACAAGTAGTAAGCAAGGATGAAACCGAACTGGAAAGTCAGATGGATTGAATAAAAGTGAAATTTGGATCAAATGAAGTATCGTCGCCCTGAAGAGGGATAGTATAACTTGTATTCATCCCAACCAAATTCCAGCAAACAGGAAGGGACTATATAATGCACAAAAAACTGACATCATTTCGAAATTCACCAGGTTATGACCGGGAGCCTTACAATTGTTAGTTGCAGTTATTTTTGTAGCAAGTTTGTGCATGATGATATGATAATAAGACTGATATGACGTCTTGTCACTCTTAACCCTCGGACGTACAAGGGGCGGGGGGGAGGGGGGGGCACTGCAACCCTCCCCTAGAAAGTTTTTCTTCAAATTTATCAAGACAATTTTTCATCTGCACCTGTTGTTTCCAGTAGCAGTACGCATATTCATTAGAAACAGACAAAAGTGTGTTGCGAATCGGTTGCTATGGTTACAAGATAGATGTGACGTCGTGAGTAGCAGGTGATCAAGTCATTCTTGAATAAAGATGCGTGTTTTCACGTCTTTTTTCAAATGAAAAAAGCAGAAAAGTGTTGACAAAAAACCAGCAAAGTGCTTAATTTTGCAATTAATTCTACATGTCTGGGATAGAAAATTCTTTATTTCTGCTCTTTTTTGTTATAATTACTAATTTTGGGTAAAATCCATGAAGGCGGCCAAGATGTCAGCCATCTTTGGTGACGTCACAGGCCCCAGCAGCACCAGAACCCATGATGTGTACTTCATCTAGTAGAGCACATCACAGGCTTTCTACTAAAGGTAAAATCGTTTTTTTTAATATTGCAACATTGCAAAAGCCTAAGAAGGGGGACCATCATCTCCCCTCCCTCTTGTACAACAGTGGGGGTGTGACTTTTCTTGTACGTCTTATTATTTGTGCGTCCGGGGGTAATAAGTCTAACTGTCTTTTATCATTAAATGTTTCTAGTTTTACCTCATTCTCCGAAGTCTTCTTATCTTGTTGTCGTTGCAATCGACTTTGGGACAACTTACAGTGGATTCGCTTTTTCATTCATTAAAGACCAAGGCAAAGATTCTATATTCATGAACCGACAGTGGGAAAATGAGCAAGGGGGACACACGAGTAAGACGCCCACCTGTCTTCTGCTTAAACCGGACCTGTCATTTGACTCATTTGGATATGAAGCAGTAGAAAAGTATGCCAATCTTCAGGATGAGTCCAATGAACAGAAATATTACTTTTTCCAGCACTTTAAAATGGCTCTTCACAACGACAAGGTATGGATGGCTAGTGTTTAACCGATTTATTTATTTTACTTTTGAGTGGATCATGTGCCAAACGTAAGAGCTCAGAAGTGAAGCTCTACTACAAAAGCCATAACGACAAAAATATACACAATGCGTAAAATTTAAAGCCTATAGTTACTTATCTATTTTAAAAAAATGAAAACATCTCAAGTCTTTTTAAAAGCTTACAAAATTAATAGTCTGGTCGATCTTACAGCGATTACCCTCCATAAAGTTTAACCGAGTTCTAAAGCGTTAAGTGGAGTTATTATGTTTCAAACACTGTCGGGATGCCGTAGTGTATTGGTTAGCGCTCTGGACTTCAGATCTGATGGTCGGTGGTTGGAGGGCTATCCTTACTGACAATCGCTTCTCAGAAATATTTACCTTTTCTTTGCTTGGCTCTTTGGCTATTTAACCGAGTCAATATAACCGTCTACTGTTACCTTACTGTTTTTGGATACTGTACAAAAAAACTATCTTTTGGCTAACTTAGATGAATTGCTTTGGTCAGAAAAAAAAAACATAGCAAAAAGTGTTTCTTAGCAGTTTAACTGTTATCGAAAAGCGATCTTCCTGCATCCAAAAGAGCAAATAAGTAAGTTAAAGTCAAATGAAGGAAAAGTTTCTTTAACAACAAACAAGTTAGTTACTAGAAGAGAGTCATTAAAAGTGCACTGAAGGAAATCATATTTCAAAAAATAATTTGTTACCAATAAGCATTGTTACTGATTGCCATAATCTGGTACCAAAGAAAAACAAAAGGAATAGCCTCTTCCTAAATCATTTCAGAATAGTCTGAAACCTAACAGGCAATGAACTGACAAAAAGGGATCAGACTGTGGTGAATCAGTCAATCGATATAGTTTTCCCCATAAAGAGAATTCAATCAAATAGGTCTGACTCTTCATTCCTGGGATAGTAGTGGGGGGGGGGGGGGGGGATAGTCCCCCCAAAAAAGATATGGGGCAGGGTGTGCTCATCAGATATTTTGAAGTAGAGCCCTAAAAGGTGTACTCTAGGATTCATTCCATTTTCATACATCATCCACTTAGTAGTACTGAGGGGTCAGTCAAACTTATCAATGACATCAAAATGTTAAGCAGAAAAAGACAAAAAAATATATATAACCTTATTTCAAAACTGCTCTTCAAATTTTTTATTTGAATTGATAAAGTGTGTCTGGGAATATAACTAAAAGTACAAATCTGTTAACCAAACCCTTACAATAAACTGCCATATTTTCCTGACATCAGGTTGATGGAATAAAAACCTGTAAGAAAAACAAAGCAGATTTTAATTATCGCAATTACCAATAGTAGGACAGTCAGTGTGCATGCGCCAGAGAAAAATGAGAGACTGCTCGTAGTCTATGAGAATGGTACCAACTTGGGCTGGTACGACTTCAGATCGACTCCAAATGCTTACCTCTGTTTACACGAAACGTACGAAACATGAAGCTAGTATAAAATAATTATCATCTTAGGCTGTGTTTACATGAGTAATTTCATCCCGAGAAGACTTTCATATCGGTGTCTGGTCATTTACTTGCAACTTTTTACATGGTTTGGAGCTGAAATGGTGTTTACCCCGGGACGATTTCATCCCGGTGCTGAAGACCGGAATGAAATCGTCCCAGGGTGAACACATTTCAGCCCCAAATCATGTAAACATTTACAGGTAAATGACCAGACACTGCGATGAAAGTTACCCCGGGATGAGATAAAAGTCATCCCAGGATAAAGTCACTCATGTAAACAGGGCCTTAGGCTGCTTTAACTCATCACTGCTGCTGAACCAATATGAATGACTCAGAACGGTTTGAAATCAGACTGGGGAGCCACTTAAGCATGAACAGGGTTCCAATTGGTCTGAGATATTTGTTTTGGGTATGCACGATTAATAAGTGGCGTTGGAGCATTCCAAGCTGTTGGATAATAGATAAACTGGATTTTTAAGGATGGGATGGTTGCGGACCATATTAACACAAACAGAGTTTAGATTGGTCTCAGGTAAACACTTCATGCCAGTCTGACTTTCAGACCGGTCTCATGTAAACAAAATCATACCAGTCTGAGTTTGCACCGGTCTAATGAAATCAAGGCGTTACTGCCCCTGGGTCTCTGAGGATGTTGTTAAACATTCTTGAGAGCTGCTCGACTTTAGGCTAACGGGTTGTTTACATAATACCAGCGTGATTTTCATTCTGGTACAAGTTCCTCCCAATTTCCTCTTGTTTCTCTGTATTTGTTTAATGATTACAGCACAAAATGTCATAACTGTACAAGTCATACCTGTGTGAGCTTGCCCCAGTAGTGGTACTGGGTCACAATAATCACTGTGGTATGGACACCCATACATGGCGTAACTGTTTGATTCATTCTGCATTAAGTTTTAACCCTTTAACCATCAAGAATAAATCTTACATCACCGTGAAAAATGGATTTTGTAACTTAAGTGGGTATAAGGTTTTCATCACCTTAACCCCAGTGGAAGTCTTGATGGAACACTCATGTAAATGTTGTGATTTAATTTCATCCTTGGTTCAACTGTTGTTTTACTTTGTGAGTATTAGGATTGCCAAATTTTCTTTTTCCGAAAAGGCTGTTTTAGCCACCCAGTCTTCATGTGTTTACACGACGATATAAAACAGATCATGCTCAAATTCCACACTACAGAAATTTGTGCTTGTTCTCACACACTTAAAGGCAAATGGTTTAAATATCTGGTATATTTGAATGATTTTAAAACTGTTTAACTGTGCTTAATTATGTTTCACTGGGTTCAGAAATTGGAAACACTGCTGTATGCATATCATTGGTTTAATTGTGTTCAACTACCGAACCCAAATTAAACCGATCATTGCATTTGACCCAGTTCATTTTACTGAACAGTAACATAGTACCTAAGCTAAGATAATTATATGATTGATATCTTCCATGTGCATACCTTCACTGTAAGAAAAGCTGCATCACTGATCACTGCTGACATATACATGCCTAGTATAGGTAAAAAAGGATCAGTGAAAACAACAACTGCAGGGCTAAAAGTTGACAGTCTCCTGGTTGCCAGTAGCAATTTAAAACTGACCAGGGTCACTAAAAGTTGAGGTTTGTTTTTATTGACATGTGACTCCAGTCTTACTTAGAGTTCTACAGTATGTGGTACTTTTTCCACATGATTATTGGCGAAATCCCTGGATAAAAGACTTACTTCTCACCCAGGTTGGGAGGGGTCTATTCAAGTAAATATGGTTTTAAATTTTTTTATTTAGACTAGAGGATTCTGAAAGCCACTTTATCTAAATGGCCTGATCTACTATACTAAGCGAGCAAGTGAAAAGACCCTGGGGACGGGAGGTTGGAATTCAAGGATACTGGTCCAAGTTGCAATTCAATGATTTAAGCACTGAAGTTAATTTTTTACCCTGCAAATTATGGAATAACTTAATCAGTAAAAGTAGAGAATGAGATGTACAGAAAAATTACATCCACCTGCTTTGAACTCGATTATCTTAAGCATATTTTCCCAAAAGTGATCACCACATAACTTTTAATAAAAGTTTTACATGTACCTAATTCAAAATTTAAATTTGTTGTTTGTCCTCAGATCATGCCAACTATAGCTTTGAACCTTACTTGATCTAAGAAACATTCGTGAGTCATTAGATGTATATAAATAATTTGCAAGCAGTGAAGAAAAGCCCAGCTAATAAACAAATGGAGTTGGAGATAAAATAAATTATTTTTTTCTGAAGCATTTTTCCGGTCCGGAATCCGCAATCTATGAATTTGATTGGCTGTTGACGCGCGTTCCGCCGGTCCAGTTTTTTCCTATCCGGACCGGTTTTGTTATGGTAACCGCGCGAAGTAACCGCGCGAAAACCATTGAATGAACGTTGAAAAACAACATACCTCGGTTGAACTCGAGAATTTTTTTATTTACGGCTCAAAGATGCGACTTCTTTGGCAAGTCACAATTCTTGTGTGTGTTGTAAATGGAAAGTTCAACAAGGAGGGGAATAAAAGACCTTGAAATACCTTCAAAAGGCAAGTACTCGTTTTAATTTTGTGTAGCTCAGCATGGCGGTTGGTGAGTTTGTTGTTGAATTCAATTAACACAGCAGTTTTAGTTTTTAAATTGCGATCGCCACAATGCCTTTTGACTCCGATGTTTACGTTAATGACTTCGTTTTTCAGTTTTTTCTCTTAAATTAACGAGGTTCGGTATATTTTCATTCAAAAAATTGTGCAAGCTTAAACTGGAACTTTGCTTTTTCATCTGTCGTAAATGAAGATAAGCTTAAAGCCAGCGCACCGTTCGCTTTGGTTAAAACTGAGATCAAACCGAACGATTTCGCTAAATAATTAAATTGTTTATATCCAAAGAACCAGCACATACGTTTACAGGTAGGAAGCAAAACATAAAAAGAAAGTAATTAGGCTAAACAGAAATGTTTTTCTAAGTATTATTCTCTTTCAGTTTTTACGCAAGGGCAATTAAACCTGTCCTAACGATTGAGTCCTTTGTTTTTGTTTTTAGTAAGCTTAAGCTTAATTATAAGTATTTAATTGGGTTGTTTATCCCTATGCCGGGCAGGATTTTCCATGTGCGTGTCTGTTCTTGAAAAACAACCTTTTCCGTGTCGATACGATAGTTTCTAGTCGAAAATATTACACTTAAGTTTTAAAAAAGTTTGAAGTGTTTATGATTACATTCGCTCCACGGTTTCATGCTATCTGATCTGACTCAGTGAAACTTACGCGCGTTCTGACAGCCTTTCAAGATTGATCTGCAAACTCGCAAATGTTGGGAAAAAAATAAATATGTTATTTACCTGCCTAGGTCGGTCCGTATAGGGAAAAACTGTGCCCGCGGTCTTGAGTACTCAAGACCGCGGGCACAGTTTTTCCCTATACGGACCTCCCGGCCGGTAAATAACATATATGTATGTTATGTGTTACAGTGTATGTTATGTTGTTATGAGATGTTTACAACACGTAAGCTTAAATGATGTTACACAAAAGAATTTAAGCTTATCTGCCAGTATCAACATTAGGAGAATAGCCTGACCTTCTTGCTTTAAGCAATAGCTGTTTGAAACATTAATTTTAACAGCAACGCTGTAATTAAAGTTACTGAAAACATAAAGGATGCGATGCTACACTTTACTTGGCCAACAAATAACATACGATTCACAGACGAGTGTACAAAAACTACATCACTTCACACAACGTTTATTTTAAGACTTACGAAACTTAATAAACTTTGAAATTATGAATATATGATATTCATATATTTGAACTGCGGAATGAAGAAATAAATGTAAAGACGATCCTCGCAGTTATTAACGCAACTTATGCAGTTGCGAAAAGAAAGCCTGAAAAAATCAGGCTTGCCGGGACTCGAACCCTGACCTCTGCGATACCGGTGCAGCGCTCTAACCAATTGAGCTAACAAGCCAACTGGGAGCTGGTCATTAAATTGGTTCGTAATATACCCGGGGAAGATGAAGATGAAATTATGAATATATGATATTCATATATTTGAACTGCGGAATGAAGAAATAAATGTAAAGACGATCCTCGCAGTTATTAACGCAACTTATGCAGTTGCGAAAAGAAAGCCTGAAAAAATCAGGCTTGCCGGGACTCGAACCCTGACCTCTGCGATACCGGTGCAGCGCTCTAACCAATTGAGCTAACAAGCCAACTGGGAGCTGGTCATGAAATTGGTTCGTAATATACCCGGGGAAGATGAAGATGAAATTATGAATATATGATATTCATATATTTGAACTGCGGAATGAAGAAATAAATGTAAAGACGATCCTCGCAGTTATTAACGCAACTTATGCAGTTGCGAAAAGAAAGCCTGAAAAAATCAGGCTTGCCGGGACTCGAACCCTGACCTCTGCGATACCGGTGCAGCGCTCTAACCAATTGAGCTAACAAGCCAACTGGGAGCTGGTCATGAAATTGGTTCGTAATATACCCGGGGAAGATGAAGATGAAATTATGAATATATGATATTCATATATTTGAACTGCGGAATGAAGAAATAAATGTAAAGACGATCCTCGAGGATCGTCTTTACATTTATTTCTTCATTCCGCAGTTCAAATATATGAATATCATATATTCATAATTTCATCTTCATCTTCCCCGGGTATATTACGAACCAATTTCATGACCAGCTCCCAGTTGGCTTGTTAGCTCAATTGGTTAGAGCGCTGCACCGGTATCGCAGAGGTCAGGGTTCGAGTCCCGGCAAGCCTGATTTTTTCAGGCTTTCTTTTCGCAACTGCATAAGTTGCGTTAATAACTGCGAGGATCGTCTTTACATTTATTTAATAAACTTTAGTTACCAACCTAAGTGTCTATCTTTCGGCTTTTTGCTACCGGAACGAAAATGGCAAATTATTTAAGCACTGGACTAACGATAAATATGAAACGTTAAACAAAAATGATTGATCGGTAAAGCCCTGCTAATATAATAAGCTGTTTACCGAAGACAATAAAAAGCTATAATTACACGTACCTGACATGAGCAATGCAGCGAAAAATGAAGTGCTGTCTTCTTTCCGAGAAACCATTAACAATTCTTTCGCAGAAATGGACTATGTAGAAAGTAAAAACAACTTTTCACCCCATTGTGGTTCCCCATTGTTCAGCTTTTGTCGCTAGCTATGCGGCCGCGCCTAAAAAGCGCACCAGTCTTCCTGAGCAATCCGTGACATTGGTGCCCAGTACTCCGCGTGCCTGCAAGTTCACATCCCTAAGCTATATGAAAACGAATTTAAAAAAAAAATACTGTTAACGTAGTTAGAAAGAGCATAGTTTGAAACCAAATATGCTGAATCGTTTTTACATTCATATTAAAACCTCACAAAACAGGGGATTATCAAAAGTTTAAGGATCATTTTTCATCGTGCTTTTTTCAAAAGGAAAAATAATAATGGACGTTTTTGAATAACTTGCAATTTTTTCTGTAATATTATTGTGAGAAATTACGAATTTATTGAGCTTAAAGCAGTTTTAAAGTGATTTGAACTTTCTGTGCGCTCTGGTCACGTGACCAATGACGTCACAACAGTGAGCATATCATGGTCGTTACTTTCATGCGAAGTTCTATTAACCAGCCAAGCTTTGTTTCTCTCCGCCTTAAACTACCATAGCTACTGACTCCTTACCAGTCGCCTGGGAAATGCTCCTGTACAGAGCCACCTTAACTTTCAAATGCCAGATGTCAAGTGGCAATTTCCATATTGCGCATTCCAATGTCTATCAGGTCACGTTATCTGCTTTTGAATTGATGGAGGCCTCTTCTTGCAGTGAGCTAAAACATATTTTTTGCCATAGTCACGTGAATGACGACGTCATCACCCTAACGTTAATATGAGGGATAACTTTCACGAAGTTGTAAATAACACATGGTACAGCATTCTCTTCGACCACAAATTAACTAAGTTATTTAGCATTGAAATTTTTCTGGTGCAAAGCATTCTGGGAAGGTTCTTATTATAATTATAATATTGTTTTTAATTATGTCGCTACCATTCGTCGCACTTCGTGCATATGCTTTAAATAAATGAATACTAAATGACGTAGTTTCTCACCCGCGGCCTTAACCCTATTCAGACCGGGCTTTTTTCTACCTTCTGGGAGGGGGGGGGGGGGGGGAGTCAGAAGCCCCCCCGCCCATGTAACTTTAAAACCGCTTACGCTATGGCCACCAAATTTGCACAAGATAGTGTACGCGCTAATTCTAATTATAAAGGGCATCTATAATATATTTTCTGAATGTATATTTTAAAAGAAGATATGAAATTATGCAGATAAATTTCATATTAGAGAAAAACTGGCTATTTTGGTGTCATCTTGGATCCGCCATCTTGAATGAAGCCAGTTGACTGTGAAAACGTTTATTGATTAATTAACAATGTCATACACTTGAAATTTATGGCGAATAGTGAATTTATAAAACATTAACAGAGTTACGATTAAAGCAAAAATCGTGATTTTTTTTAAAAACATGGCTGTCACAAAGCGGCTGCCATGGCAACGTCAAGTTTGTTGGACACAAGACACTTATGCCAAAATGCTGCTAAATTTAGTGGTAATAGCATGAACGGTCACGAAATTACACAACTTCAAAGTTGGCGCGGGCCTCAAAAGCCCCCCCCCCCCCCGGTCTGAATAGGGTTAAGGTTCAAACTCAGGTTAGGCCAGTGACTTGAACCATATTATTTTCCTTAGTATCGGAATGAAATGGGATTTATAAGCAAACCAACCTAAATAGACATATGCATTGTTCTTTTAATTATAAGAATATTGCAGAAGAATAGCCCACTGTGAATAGTATAAGGTGTTTAGAAGAACGGTCTTAATTGTTGGGCACGTAACACAACTCACTATTATGTTAACATTTTCACCGCTCCGGCCTCAAACTTGTTCTTCTATGGCTACAGGTGGGATTAACTCTGCAGACTGAAAACGGAGTAAAACTCTTCCCTCTGGGTAGTGCTGTCATTTCATTCCTCCCTATTTGGCCTAGAGCTCCGTATCCGTGTTTCTGTCCATTGTGGCGTTGGCTTCTTGGACTGATTTTATTTCCTCTAATTCTCTGAGGAAGAAATGGCAGACGACCATCCATGAAGAATGGAAGGTAGCTGTTTACAAACATGTGTTTTATTATTCAAACAAAAAGTAGCTTTGTTTCAGCAACCAACAAATCCTTGTTTGGCACATAGATATAGATAGGTGACGTCAATGATAACTTCGTTATACTTTTACCATTAAGTTCTGGTCGCCATGGTCCCTCGGCCAAAATTAAAGAGTTGGCATTATTTTCACGCGTCCAACTGGCATGTGCATAAGCGTGTATTGTAGGTGCTTTGAATACAGTTGTGTTTGTGATTTGAATTACTTAATAGCCGGTACAGGTGAATTTGCAAATCGACCTTAAATTCACACACAATTTACACGTACTTGTAGATATTAGTTGTAACTACTCAGCGCGATTAACTAGTCTTTGATCGAGTTATGTTCTTAGTCTTACTGTGTTTGAGAAAGAATATATGAAATAATCATATATGTGAAGTGCAGACTAGGAAATAAGACGACCATCGCAGTTAAAGAGGTCAACCTAGGAAGATGATTAAAGAACAACCTGCAAAAAAAAAACGAAAAAAAACAGGGTTAAAGGAGAAGGTCACTCCAGAAACAGAGCCCACGTTACCCCACCGCTGGTCTCGTTAAACTTGACGTCACGTATAAGCGGCCAGGCTGCTCAGGACGATTCAAAATGGCTGCGCGCAGTGTTGAATTTTGGCCCTCTTTGGTGGGATCGGATGCACTTTAGAAGCTAAAACCACGGTCAGTAACTCAACTTAGTGTTATCTTTTTATTGGCGATTTCAAAAAATACACCGCTGAAGCGACCTTCTCCTTTAAAATGGATCCTGTCAAACCCGTTCAAGTCTAATTTTTTCTCAGGTTGTTCTTTATCGACTGTTGTTCTTTATCGATTTATTCATTTTCGTATGTTTTAATAATTTTCTGCTAGACATACTTTTAACCCTTTCCCGGCAGCCTTTTTTTACTTAAGGTGGAATGGTACACCAAAAGATGAATTTCTTTACAACAGAACTTTGTGGGAAACTTCTACCATCACTTTATAGGGCTGCACGCCCTAACATCAATAGAAGTCTTTTCAGGTCACATGTCACAATAGTTAATGATTAACTAGGGTCTTAAGTTAGAAAAAGTGATGTTCACGGTAACAACGATAACTCACTAATGCACGGTTGGAAAAGTATCGAACCAACTCTAACGTATACATAGATGACATACACTGTGCAATGAACCTCAAAAATTAGCCAGTTTTCCTTCATTCGATTTTTAAAAAAAAAGTTTTTCTTAAAACTTCAGGTAACAGGAAATAATTATTAGACAAAGAGAAATTAGTGAGACGTATTTCAAACCTGTATACTCTTTTTTAGGTTCATTGCACCGAAAAACCAGTAATTCTAATATTGATGAAAATTTCACAACAGTAGGTTAAAATGCAAGGGAGATATCTTTGTTAAGAGTTCCTCTATTCCAGGAAATTCTGATATTGGAGAAAAACGGTCTTAAAGATAAAGGATTTAATTCTCGACAGTAATTCGTCGGTTGTTGCCCTAAAACTATTGCCAAATGAGATTTGTCACACTGAAATTTAAGTTGAATGACTTTCCTGTTCAGAAAAGCATGTTTTCTGTAAGAACTAGGACTTGTTTTGCAAATTAAAACACAGAGACCAAAAATCTCTCCTCTTCTCAGGCAGGTGCCGGTTTCGCTAGAAGAACACTGACGTTGGTTTGTGTAGGGAAGCAAGGGGCGGGGTTGTCCTTTTAGAAAGTCATTTTTTCGCATTTAATAAATGTAAACATTGGTTGCTATGGCCGTTGCTATGGAAAACATTCATACTGTTGTTCAGATTTTGTCAGTTTCGCCTATTTAATGCTAGAAATCAAGGGAAATACTTTCACAGTAGTGTTCACAAGTGATTAAAGGCTACAATTATGCCGTTTTAAAAAAATGACTTTTGCGACCGAAACCTCGAATTCTCGAATTACCGTTAACGCGGTTTTTTAAGTGCTATGTTGCCAAATGCCACTAAACAATTTAGCTAGATTTTGAATCAGCTTAAGTTGTAAATTGTACAACATTTTGCTTGCAGATTCATTTCCAATTTTTTTCTTGCTTCTTTTCCTTTCCTTTTTCTCTCCCCTTCTTTTCTCTTTATCTTCTACCCTTTATCCCCTTTCTATCCACTGGAAAAGTTTTGGCCTCAGCCCTTCTAAAAACCTGGAAATCGAACATTGATCAAGTAGGTGACTTTACCACCAACTTTACCACCAACTTTGCACCCAAAATTGGACACCTTTTTTCTGGTATAGCTCTGCCAGAATTTTTGTCCTTGCTGTGTTAGCTGCTTATCAAAACAATCTGGTGACGTCAAAAATGGTGACGTCACAAGTGGCTCAATGTCTCCGGGTCGAAAACGACCCAAAAATACTACTCTTGGCGGGAAAGATAATTGTTAAATATTTGCAATAATTCTAGCTTCTACCGTGCGCTATTCTACTGTTTCATTATTTTTTTAGATTCTTAGACATTTTATATGCTTTAATTCTATATTCATAAGGAATTGTAATCGCAGGTCCACATCAGTCCCTGGCTGCCTTCTTTTAACCTGCGCGAACGAATAAAGTATGTCTATGTCTATTTCTGTGACTGCTTAAGCTGATATCTTAAACTGCGATGGTCGTCTTCAATTCGTAACTACTTAAGGTAATAAAGTGTTTTGTTCTGTGTTGTTTCTGTTATTGTATCTCTTCGAATTTACCCAGAAGTCATGTCAATATCCTAAAAGGGCGAAAAGTGCCTGTCTCTAACGCTAAACATGTAAAGAATAGGAGCGACCTTGAATGATGAAGGATGAAGTCTTGTGTGGATGGCCTCTTTGAGGCTTAAGGAGTGTACCAGTGAGGGCCTTGATCAATGAACGTAACCGCATTCAAAATAGGAAGGTTCCCAGTTTCGTTGGTCGCGAGCTCCGGAACTTATAAAATGAAAACACAGATTGAGATAGGTCCATGTCAACTCCTAAGCGAAGACCCAAAGGGCAGTCACTAAGCCGAAAAGTAAACGAAAAACTGCTTGGTCCGTATTTAGATAAATATTGACTACAAAAACATTTGATCGACTGGCCCTTCAGCATGTGTAGTTGCTTTCGAAGAAGGGCTTTGGAACACTTTCTGACAGCTGCTAAATTTATAAGGCCAAATTTTGGTGGAAGGCTTTAATATCTTGGATGTTTTCCGCTTTGCGATGATTTGAGCTCCCAAAGTTAAGAGTTCTTAAGTTTCCTCCTCGACGAGAAGACAACGCTGCTTGATTTACCACCAATTGGACAGTTAAATCCTCTCTTGTGTCAAAACAGAAGATGTTTTTGTGATTTCGAGCCCCATTGAAAGTTGTAAGCTTTTAAGAGGCTGTTTCCGTAAGCGCAGTCTGGTCGATCTGGGTTGAAAAAAAGATTTCGCTCATTTCGTGTGTGTTGAGACTTTAATGTACCTATACTAGAATCATAATCAGCTTGAGCGGATCTTTTAAATTTTTGGAGTTTTAAGGGATTTTTGGGTCATCCGAAGGAACGCTTGTGACGGCCCATATCGAGGCTGAAATTTTACCCAACTTTGAAGATCATTTAACAACCGCTTATAAACCCTGTACAAAACAAACGCCATTGCCAATTTAAAATAAGTCTTGATTAAATTTAATTAGTCTACTAATCAAAAGCGACTTTTGTGATCGTTGAGTTTGAATCCAGCTAGTGCTGAGACTTACTCACGTGTACTTTCAGAATTTGTGAAATCTTTAAAAAGAGTCTTGATGGGGTTAACTGACAAATCTTTGAAGGCGTAGATTGCTGGTTGTTTATTTTTTCTAACGCAGCTTTAACCCTCGGGCGTACCTGGAGGTGGAGTTAAGGGGTTTAAGGATTTTTCAAAGAGGAGTTTTCATCAGCCCCTGCCGTTTTCAGCAGCTGTAGGCATGTCCCTTATACACATTTTGACTTAAGTTTGGTCAGAATCTGTTGCTATGGTTACGAGATATGACGTCATACGTAGCAAGGGGTCACGCCATTTTCAGGTAAAACTGTGTGTTTCTCACTTTTTTATTATACGCAAAAAGGAGCAATAATTGTGTCATATTTTACATGACTAACATAAAGAACTTACAATTTCCACCTTTTTTGATAATTTCTAATTTTAAAAAAAATCCAAGATGGCGGCCATGTTGGCAGCCATCTTGGATGACGTCATAGGCCCCCAGCAGCACTGCAACCCATAATATATACCTCATCTTGTACAGCACATCAAAGGCTTTCTACCAAAGGCAAAATCTCTCCAAAATATTGAAACATAGTAAAAACCCAGGGAAGGGGTTCCATCAATGTCTCCCCGCCCCCTTTGTACCAAGGTGGGGGTGTGACTTTGCTTGTACGTCCGAGGGTTAATTACAGTTGGTTTACAATTCGCTAACAAATTTCATTTTTTCTTTTTTTTATTATACTTTCGTGGTTTGGGTTCCTTTGAACCGCTAGATCTTGTGTCACGGCTAAAGAAAAAGCCGTCTTCATATACTGACTCGAGTTGTTGTTTGTGTTTTTGTTTGGTTTTTATTTTCCAACGCCGTTTCGCTGAGGCATAAACTGATTATTTATGATTCTTTTTCTGCGAATATTGCAAAACCGATCTTATCAAAGCATGATTTATCTTGGTCTCGCAAATTAGCCAATGAAATGCGCCCATCGGCGCTCTTTGCAATTTGTGATTGACAGGTTGAACAATTAGTGAAAGTTTCTGGCAATTCTTGTAAACATTGGTTTTTGGTCTCTACGTTTCGGCCGATTTTAAAATCGTGTCTTTTATTTTCCTTATAGCTAATCAATTAATCATTCCTGTCTGTACATTTATAAGATATACTTTTCGGGGTCGGAAAACATAACTTTCATCTCTTGTCAACAAATAACACGGGTCATTCCAAAAGCAAACCGAAATTTGGTGTCTTTCTGTAATCTCTCTATGAACAAGTGAAAGTCGAAATTTGGTTCATTTTTTTATCTCCCTGTTTACAAGTGAAAATCGAAATCTGGTACCTGTTTTCAATCTCTCTGCAAACAAGTGAAAGTCAAAATTTGGAGCTTTTTTTAAGACCTGTCTGCCAACAATTATAAGTCGTAATTTGGTACCATATTTTCCACCTTTTGCTAGGCTGTCGTTTTAAGCCAGGCAGATGCCATTTGTCTGGCAAGAGGATTTCCAATCACAATCTACTTCTTTTGCGCACCTGGCTCATCCACTTTAAACATTCCTTCATCTCCAGCAAGCAGAATTTCCCCTTCTTGAGAATTGATGTATAAAACAATAGACTCAAGTCTAAAGATGGTAGATAAGTTGGCTACCGTCAAGGAACTTTTCTTTTATGAAGGCCATTGGTTCAGATAGCTACCAGGTAGAAAGAGAATGAAAGGCACGTTGACCACAAAGTATACAGTTTCGTTAACACAATCTCTCCCCTCATTCAAGATTGGAGAGAAATACAATGTAACGGTTTTTTCGTAGACCAGGTTAGACGAGACAACCTTCTTGAACAAAACACTCTTATGTTCTGTTCCTTTCAGAAAAAAAATCTTCTTCTATCTACACTTCTATTCTCAGGCCAAAGGCAGAAAAAACTTTTCTCTGTTGCTCTGTCTCTCACTGCTCTGTCCACAATTTCCAATTTTCGACAGAGCAGTAATCTGCTTGTGTGTGTGTTTGTTTGTTTGATTTTTTTTTTTGGCTTTAACTAGAGTAAGTTCAGTATTGCTTTCAAAATACTCCATGGCCGATCAACAATATCTCAAGCGAGGCGGCAAAGAAAAGAGGCCACAGGCAGACCGGAAGACAAATTGCATCTGTCTAACTTTAAAAGGTTGACATCTGTCAATCAAGACAGACTAAAAAAGGGTGGAAAAGTTCTGGTAACTGCTTCCAAAACATGGTACCAACTTCCGACTTTTACTTGTTGACAGGGACATTAAAAAAGGTACGTACTAAATTTTACTTGTTCAGAGACAGTTAAAGTAAAAAAAAAAACAACAACAACGCGAAATTACGATTTTCATTTGTTGCCAGAAAGGTTAAAAAGGCACCAGTTTCGATTTTCGCCTGTTTGCAAAGAGACTAGAATGACCAATGTTATTTTCGTTCAAAGGAAATAAAAGTTATGTCTTTCGACCCCGAAAAGTACTTCCACTAATTATATAAAAAGGCATGATTATTTGATTACCTAAATAAAGGTTACGGTTTTGAACTCGGCAACAATTTAGAGACCAAAAAGCAATGTTTACAGGAAAACCTAAAGTGTAGGAACTTTCACGGATTCTGAACACCTCGCCCTCCCTTCTATAGGCTCACTCTGTGCTTAAGACCACCTTCTATTTGTGACCTTTCACGCGCTCAAATAATATTGTTAATTGTTCGATTGGTATCAAAGGAAAACAAAAGATCTAAGTATTCGAGCAACTTTGGAAACAGTTGTTCCAGCTGCAGCGTCTATTTTCTTTTTGTGCATACATATATTCTTAAATTCGCCATCGTATGGTTAATAAGAACAACATTAAATGAGTGCCGATCTTTTCAGCAGGCTGTCTAAAATAGTTATACAAAGTTTACCTAAGATATCTCTCACATAGACAAAGGAAAAACAAAAGATTATAAATTGAAACAAGGCAAATGTGAGCAACAATAAATGAATGCTGGGTTTTCAGTATGTTGATCTCAAATAGGTATACCTATGCTTTCCATCACATAGACAAAGCAAAAAGATATCTCTTAGTTAAGGCAGCATGGACAAACAAAATCATTTTCCAAAGTTGTACAATAACAACGAAAGTTCTGTTCTGTGCGTTCATTTGTTTCCTTGGGATTACTATTTCATCTTACAAAGCACCTCTCCAGCACGGATTAATCTTCCTCCTCCATCAAACAATCCAGGCCACAGATAACATGCGATCTCCTCTCCAGAAACTTGGCCAGCAGATTCCTTTGCTCGCATATAAGGACTGCTGTGATATCCCGCTTTCTTGTGGGTGCCTTCCTCGAGATGGATGGCTCGGTATTCAATCTTCATGGCCGGGACCTGAGTAACCATTCGCCACGTTATCTGGATGCACTTTGTTATGTACGAAATTATTCGAGAATCTTGAAGTAAATACTTATTTGGCAAAATTCTACAATATTTGTCGTCGTTGCACCAGCTATGCCATTTATTCCATACAGATCTTTGCACATCCTGAAAGATTAAGTACAGCTTTTCATGAGCATTTCAAGGAATCGCTAGTAGTGTGTTCAGGATCTCCCGGTGACTTGCTTTACATAGGTCTCAATGATCATAGCACAATATAAGATCTGGCAAAAACTGGCATTTTTTGTCTTTTTGACGGAATAGATTTCCGTTACAGCCAGATAGCGTATTTGTGTAATAAGGCTTTCTTCCACTACGCCCTCCAAGGAGGCTTTTTTGTATGCTTTGTTACTTATGAAGCGGGACGTTTGGAGAGGGAAAAGCAAGCACACAAAAGGCGCTGTGGAGAAGGGATTTCCTGTTTTTCTCCGCTTTCTCCATCTTTTAATTTTTCAGAATTTCTACACGGAAATATAAGGGTCTCTATACACGAGAGGAGAATTAGGATACAATTGGTTACTGTTCAGATTATAAAATATCATTAATTGTTCCCACCTCGCATCATTGGAGATAGAATGTTCCTGGGTCAAATAGTTTTTTTTTTATTTTCATGAACTGGAACAACCATTACCGAAAGGTGACAAAAACATTTTAAACATAGGTAAAAAAAAACAAAGATATCTTCTACTCAATATATAGTCTGTAGTTTTCAAACAGTTTGAATATCGAGAATGAAAAGGTAGAGGTTAAATTGGACCCTTTTTCTTTGGGTGTAAGGGAGAACATACTTGCACAAATAAATCAAGGTTGCTGTCGCGAGCAGTCTCCTTCAAGGTCAACATCATGGCATCAACAACATCCGTGGGATACTGCGACTCTCGCCTCAACAAGCTTACGGAAAAGGTGGCATTGAAGTGGGCATATTTTTGCTGTTTGGAATGAGACAAAATTGTCAGAATAAATAATTCATACATTGGACACATCCTCTAAGTAAAATCAATTGTAACTAGGAACGGGCTATTAAGTGCTACCCATTCTTTTGTAGAAAGGTTTTCACTTTAATAATGTTTCACTTGAATTTACCTTTTTGACACCACGTTTTAATAAAAAAATAAATAAATAACCATCTAAAGGAGGCCACGTCGTTTAATGGAACGTCAAATATTTCAAAAAGATCTCTTTTTCCGAGGTGCTACAATTGTCTTCTTTGTCAGCTTGGAAAAAAAATGACCTCGGCAAAGGGATTTCTCCTGTTTTCCTGGGGAACGTACTGGGGAATATTGGCCCGAGGTCGTGGCAGTACGAACCGAGCGCAGCGAGTCCGTAACCTGAGAACGACAGAGGGCCAATATTCCCCAATACGGTCCCGAGCAAGTGAAGTTAGTAGAACTGTGAATGGTTTGAACCCAGGAGTCAGATCATAAGTCGGTAAATTATGATCGTCCGGGTGAGTGTAGTCCTGAGAAGGACTGTTTGTGGTGACATTGACTGACGTTTCGACAATCTGAGTGGAAGTCATCATCAGAGTCAAGTGAACTGTGAATCGTCAGCAGATGTTATAAGTCTCTGGTCGTTGTCCTGATTGGTCGACGATCTCGTGATATTATTGGTCGTCTGTCAGTTAAGCCGTGATGCTATTGGCTGTGAAGACTGTTAAACGTGATTGGTGCGTTTCGATCCGTCTTTTGTTAGTCAAATGTCGGTTGGTCTATTGTTAGTCAAATAGGTCGGTTTGTCTATTGCTTGTCTGTCTCTCTTGTTATTGTCGGCAATCAGTCGTTTGTAAGATGCAGGTAGCTGTTGGCAACGATTCAGTGGTGTTTGTTGTAAGTTAGTAAACCAGCTACCCAGAGTGATTCGTTGATAGTAGTCCGTACTGTAGGTAAAACATTCAGCAGAGTCCCAGTCGATTCTGTGGTTTGTTTTTAAATGGTACTCAGCAATGTGATTGATATCACCATTTTTAGTCGCTCGTTTGTATTCAGTCAGTCGGATATTCAAATTCCTCCCGGTCTCACCAATATTAGTGGCCTGGCAGTCGCAGCATTTGATCTTATAAACTGCTCCCTGTCTGTCACTCGGTTCGTCTTTGTCTTTAACGTTTGTCAGCAACCCGGATGTTGTAGGATTGTAGGATTCGTGCAATAGTTTCAGAAGTCCCTTTGATGTAAGGTATGGTTGCAGCAGTGACAAGTGTCGCGTTAGTGTTCGTAGCTTTCGGTTTGGAGTTTCTGTAAGTGTTGTGTCTAATAAAGTCCCGGTCGTTATTGTTCTTGTTGAAAACGTTGTCTAAGTACTTGATTTCGTCCGTTAAGCTGTCGAGTGAGTCACAAACTAGTTGCGCGTGTCTTTTCAGGGTGCGTATAGTCGTAGCTTTAATAATAATAATAATAATAATAATAATAATAATAATAATAATATGCATTTATAGCTTTGTGAGAAGTAGGGTTGTAAGGTGATTGGTCGAGTGATCTGTCGGTATGTGTCAGTTTTCTGTAAACTGTCGTCCGT
This sequence comes from Siderastrea siderea, assembly GCA_964030785.1. Taxonomy (NCBI): domain Eukaryota; kingdom Metazoa; phylum Cnidaria; class Anthozoa; order Scleractinia; family Rhizangiidae; genus Siderastrea; species Siderastrea siderea. The sequence continues at coordinate 20,150,891 of OZ034977.1, forward strand.
AGTTTGTTTTTGTCGCGGGTAACTAAGCAGTCTAGAAAAGGTATTTTACCATTTTCCTCGATTTTCTTAGTAAACTGTATGTCGGCATTTAGTCCGTTGAGGTGTTCGTGAAAATCGTCAATTTAGTCTTTGTGTGCGGCTGTAAAGGTATCGTCAACGTAACTTAGCCAGAGTGGTTGTGTTCGTTTGTAAGTTGCGAGGGCTCGTTCCTCGATGTTTTGTCTAACGATTTCTGCAACAACAACGGAAACTGGTGAGCCCATAGCTGTTCCGTGCAACTGTTTGTAGTGCTTGCCGTTGTACTGAAAATAAGTAGAAGTAAGACAATGGTTCAGTAAGTCCATTAAGTCGTCTGTAGGTAGAGGTAGTTCAATAGTATAGAGTTGTTGATGGCGGTCTCAGTGCAGTCTAGAGCCAGACCAAGTGGAATACTGGTGAACTTGAAGTGGAATACTGGTGAACACATCAAAAGACACTAGTTTGTAGTCGTTAGGTATCTGTACTGTCTTGATTGCGTCAATACAGTTCTCAGTCGACTGTAGTTTGTGTCGTGATTCGTCGGTCAAAGGTTTCAGTACGGTAGTCAAGAATTTGTACAGTTGGTAAGTCGGGGACCCACAGAATGAGACTATGGGTCGTATGGGTATGTTAGGTTTGTGCAGTTTCGGTAGTCCGTAGCGTTTTGGTGGTTGTGGTGTACGGAGCGAGGAGAGTTTTCATGCCAGCCATTGTTATTTCAGGATTGTTGACACTACTGTTGTCATGAATCATGTAGCAAAACTCGGCAATTGTTTCTGACTCTCGTGACAGTGCAGCTACCCGAACCGGGCCACTTGGAAGAAAATTGACCAATCACAACGCTAATTGAGAACAAAAGAAGGGAACATTTTTTCGTAAACTGACCAATAACGCTGAAGGATCTAGACCATACATCTCCAAATAAATTTGAAACTGTCTCATTCTGCAGACCTCTCGGGAAATGGTCGACTTTTTCATTGGTTAACTTTAAATAATGATGCGGTGCTTACTCGATGTGACTGAACTCTGGCGGATTGTTTTTACACGTCACATAAGCTATAAGCTTATTGTAAATGTAAATGTTTCCAAAATGGCTTTCGCCCAGAAAAAACAGGTAAGACTGAATCGAGAGGGCGGTATATACGGCAACAGTAGCCGACATTCCCATCGAGAATTCCCAGCTATTACGAGATTACGTTTCAGACTTGCACCACGCTCACATAAAAGATTTGGATTTTCTTGCAGTATTGAGACCGCGGCAGCGACAAGGCCGCAGAAGCCAGAATCAATACATCAACGATAAGCACCTGTTGATTCAAAAAGCACCTAGTGAATAAGGAGATTTGGGAACCTCCGTTTATAACTAAACAATAAAAGGGCGCAAATGTCGATATTTATCTTTAGATCTGTGTTTGTTTATACTCGCTGCGCTGAGCGAACGCTTATCAGAATCAAGCAAGCTTGTTTCGTTACCGAAGTTCATTTCGGAAAAGGTTTGTTCTACAAACAAACTCATGCATTAGCTGTACTCTGCCGAAGCAAAAGTATTGTTTAAGGTTTGTTTATGGGCGAAAATTTTATTATCAATTGAGAATTCGACTTCTCAATGTTCTGCTCAAAATTTAGCCATTTAGGATCGAAAGTAACCAATCGTAGACGGGACAGTTTCCCGAGCGGTCATGATCAGAGGTCACGGCGTCAAATTTTTTCTAACGTGCATTGTCTGCCTGCTTCAACGTTATTGGTTGTTTACAAAAAAAAACTTTGCTATCTTTTGTTTTAATTAGCGTCGCGATTGGTCAGTTTTCTTCCAACTGGCCCTGTTGGAGTAGCCGCACTGTAATTATAAAAGTCGCCAAGTTTTTCTCCCTTTGGGATCAAGCTTATGAAACTCGCTTGGTAAATGTTCTTTTAACTATTCCCTGTCGCCTAGACTAACTCTTTGGAAGGCAATTGTTTTCGACTTTTCGAGATTTTTTTTCGCTTTTATCGAGTGTCCTAAAGATTGTCATTCAAGTTTTTAAGATTTTATGTTTCGCGGTTTGAATTTTTCGAGAGCGATTGGCAGCGAGGAAAAGATATGCAAACGGACCGTTTCCATGGTAATGATTCGTACGGTAAAATCCCGACCGAGAAATAACCAACCAGAGTTGCGTTCTTCATGACCCAGTCAATATATAGAGAGAATAGGAACGGAGAGAGTGTGCATCCTTGTTTCACTACTGTTTGGATGGTTAAAGGCTCTGTCAGCTTGTTTTCGCAGATGATCTGGGCTTGGCAGTCACGGCACAGCATCATCTTTATAACAGTATAAAAATGCCATTTTTGATTTTAAAAAGAATTATCACACACGGTGCCTTCGACATTGCTGATCCTAGCAGTAAAGAGGTCGCGTTTCGCAACGAACTCAGTAAAATATGACCTCGCTCGCCACGAGTCTCCCAGTAGTTCAGTGGATAGAGCGCCCGACCGGTGTACGGGAGGTCATGGGTTCGATTCCTGTCGGGGACTCAGATTTTTTCTTTGTCCCTCATTCGTGACAACTGAATATTTCATCTTTCTTCATTTCTTTCCGAGCTTAAAGTTTACCATCTTTTTTTCTTTATTATGATCAAAACTGTTGTTGTAAAAAACCAAGCATGAAAGTAAAAATAATAACACTAATAAATAACAATGTGACAACTTTTTATGGTGATTCCATTCAATTGCATTACGCATCCTTTCTGCACATCATTTTTGCGTGATTAGCGCGTGCACGAGCGCACACACCTTTGGAACTTGATAGTTTTTCTATGAAAGCTGAGCTGTTCATAGAAATAAATGGTCGTCTTCTCCTAAGCGAGCTGGGTAACCCCCATTTTTAATGCATAAATTCACATGCACACGGTCGAGTACAATAAATCGCAGTTTTAAGAAAAGTCAAAAATTCTGCTTTCAGGTATTTTTATTCAAATGTTGAAAAGAACACGTCCTTAGGTACAGCGGGGTATGTACGCACGCCGCAAATTCTTTAATTTTTTTCATAAATTTAATTGCTGTTCAACTAAAATAGTATACAATGCAAGATAAATGTCTATTTTGTTGAACTGCTCCAATATGTCAATACAAGCAATGACATTTTAAAGCAATTATAGGTCTCATTTCTGATTACTAGGGTTGATCAGGAAAACCTTGAGGGTCGTATGGTTGCCATTAATGGCTATCCATTTGTGCAAAAACAAGAACGGTGACCCCATTTTTGTTGCATTTTTGAAATGTTCTTAACATAATTACTAATTGGACCAAGTTTTAGAAAATTCTAAATATTCTTCTATTTCGATGAAATCACCTTAAACCAAAATTCTAGAGCGAACATTTGTTTTTTTTTAGTATTTTATTAGACATAAAATTGTCTCATGTTGAAAATGACTGCGCCTGTGCTTTCTGTTGGCATTTTCGCAAAAACTTGGTGGACGGCGAAAGGGTACCAGTTCGTGGAAAATGTTAGGCTACATTGTGGACTACTGACACCGTGTTATGTTGCCGAGGGAATTCCCAGAACTGATTTAACACAACCAGACGAAATGTTGTTTTAAAATCACGATTACAAATGTCAAGTGGACACACTTGAGTAGAACTTTCTAGAAACGTTCTTATCTTAAATGGATTGCATTACATAAAGGTAGTCACGTAAACTGGAAAAGATGATACAGGTAACACAATTGTATAAAATGCATATCAATTCTGATATTGACAATTTGACAGCTGTAGCAGAGTTCAATTCTAGTGGCTCACAAATTAACTTCAGCTTTAAAGGGCCGTCTTTGATAAACCACAGGTTTTCTTGTTATTTAACAAATGTGTTCTGTCTAGCGATTCCCATTTCCCTGTTTCCAGCAAATAGCGTAACGTAGTACCACTGCGATCACTTTTCCTTTACGAAGTAGTATCACAGTTTTTTAAGAAAGCAATTATCTGAGCTTTAACCCTCAGGCGTACAAGAGGGGGAGGGGTGGATGCCACCCCCATAAGGTTTTTCTCCTTTTATTAAGACGATCATTCATCAGAACCTGTTGTTTTCAGTAGCTGTTGGCATATCCCCTATACACATTTTAACGTAAGTTTGGTGAGAATCGGTTGCTATGGGTACGAGATATAACATAATAAGTAGCAGGTGGTCACGCCATTTTGGGTAAAACTGTGTATTTTCACCTTTTTTAGGTGAAAAAAAAAAGCAAAAATTGTACGCAAAAAGCAGCAAAGTGTTTAATTATGTCATATTTAACATGACTAACATCTGGCCTCCAGAAGCGCCACAACCCATAATATATACCTCATCTTGAAGAGCACAACAAAGACTTTGTACCAAATGTAAAATCTCTCCGTAATATTGAAACAGCAAAAACCCAGGGGAGGAGTTTCTGCCCCCCCGGCCCCCCTTTCCATGGTGGGGGTGTGACTTTGCTTGTATCTCCGAGGTGTTAAAACGCGCCTGACGATACATTTTTTTATTGCAATTGGCGTCAATCACAACTACATCGACTACCAACGAAATAAAAGCAACAACCCGTTACGAAACCAACGACTACAGAAATAGAAGCTGACAAACTGGATCAAAATCCACCAGTCAGGGTGCACGAATTTGACCTTTTGACCTCATTCTGCTGAGTTTCTAACACGTTCCAAAAACTCTCTACTCCGACCAACAGCTGTGAAAAACATAACTGATGATTGGGTTTTGAACTTTAGAGCTCGCATGTTTTTCATTTAAAAACACAGTATCAGATTCTCGTTGTCAACTTTTTGGTTGTTTGATTGATTGATTGATTGATTTATTGATGTGCCGTTTATTGTTAGATTGGGCTATTCATGCTTGTAATAAGCTTCCGTGATAGAGCTACAATTGAATGAATCTATTTGTTTAATTAATTTAATTAATCTAATTGACTATTTCAGTAGCAGAAATTTACTAACAGCGAGACTTCCATTACCATTTCGTAAGTCAAGAACTCGCGACTCCTGTTTGGAGCTAACTGAATCAACCCTTTGGATATCTCTTTGCAATACTCGAAGTAGGCTCCTTTTGCCTCTTTCATTTGTTCATACGCTTCCTGTTGATAAAAATGCATTAAAAATTCGTGAAAAAAGAAGGGAATGAACCAGAGAATATGTAGTTAACACTACTAGTACTTAACCTGAGCGCTTTCTACGTTCCTGGGCAAGAGAGAACAAAGTGCCCCTCCTTGACTCCGGAAGTATTGAAGGTATCACAACGAAACTTCCAGGATATATGCTACGTCCAAACATATTTCTTTCGAGGTCCACAGAATAACCTGATGGTATCGCATGACATAGAACTTACGTCATGATTTTAAAAAGGCGGCAATCTTGGATCCGCCATCCTGGATTTTTTAATATTCCCAACACCTCCAAAGCCATTAATATTGGGCAGGAAGAAATTAAAAACAATGAAATAACACGTAAAGTGGTACTACGATCAAGTGGGTATTAAGTATGCAGCACGGGACTTTTGAGCTTTCACACTCGGTGTTTTGCATAATTAAGAAGGTGTGTTCACACACTGCATTCTAAAGCTCTTGAGTGAATGAAGTCATTGTATCCTTTCTGGTGTATTAAACAGACCATTAAATCGGAAAATTGCAGTTTAAATAAAAGTTCTTCTCAAAATTAAGGTTTAAAATTTCGCTTGGGGAGTGTATAGTAAACATAGTTTGGAAATCCGAAGAAAAAATAAAAGTGATTTTTTTTTTAGTAAAAGTGATTTTTTTAAGTACCACTTTAACGATTTCAAAAAAGTGAAATTTACCACAATGAAGCCAAAATGTTTCATTTAATACAGGAGAATTCAAAATGCTGCAAAAAAGCCTGTGAAAATATGGTTGCCGCAGAAACACCACCTTTGACGAATATTACATGTCATACCAAATTGTTCCCAAATAAAGCTTATGGAAAGTACATATGATGGCTTTTGCCTGCATATTAAAACAAAGTCATAAACTATCAAAATCAGGGTTGGCACTTTGTTGCCCCCCCCCCCCCCTCCCGCCCTCACCAAGCTAAACAGGCTTAATTAAGGGAGTACCAATAAGACTAACACAGCAACAGCGACAGTAACCGTTAACAACAACAGCAACATCAGTACCAGTAACAGAAACACACCTCAAAAATTAAACAAGCTAGTCGAGGATAATAAATGCGGACATCAATTTCTTGTTGTGAACGATAATATGACTCAATTACATCACATGCGTCTATCCTGGCGCCATCAAAAAAGTTGGAGAAATCCTGTTCCAATGAAGACTGTCTGTTCATACTTAGGGTGTCCTCAACTTTTGACTGGTCCTGCTTTACCCTCTTTTCACTAAGTGAGGCTACTCTGCAAATGTATGATTTATGATAATGTTATTCACTAAATTAAAAAAAAAACTGTTTCCCTTTGGTCCATCATAGGAGAACACCAAACATTATTGATATGCAAAATTATTATAATAATAAAAAAAATTGCATGACAAGATCAAAACACTGTTTGGTAGCACCGCTTGGTCAAGAAAAGTAGTCAACGCTGAGAAGTCAGAAGTCAAAGTCTAGTTGGACAGTAGAGGGTTATAACTCTTTCCTCCCTTGTGTAAGCATTCACATTAAGACCTCTTCTGTGCGTCTTACTGAAAGGCCGATATTCGGGATTCTTGTTTGAATAAGAGTCTGTCCGGGTTACATAATTTGCATGAATTACATTTACTTCCGTCTGAAAAGCGGAATCGTGAAAGTGTCGCGAATGCATCCGTACGAGTCGCATAGGGCTGTAAAATCTATTTTCACGCAATAAAAAGGATCTTCTAGTGTCATCGTTTCTTCTTATACCTTACCCTGAGAAACTCTCTGCTAGGCTTATGTGTGCTCGAAGTCAAACCGTTAATGGTTAACAATATCAAGGTTATGGGTTTTACGCTACCCTCTTGAAAGATTCAATATAATCTTATGGTAGCCTTGCCTATTTGGGAGGGCAAATTGTTCCATTATTTCATCCATAAAATCTAGATAAATAAGATTGGTGACTACAATTTAGAAAAAATTGGATATGCTTTGCACGTTGCATACAATGTGAAAACTACGTAGACACGTTACACGTTCTAACGAAAGACAAACGCAAACGAGATGGTTTTTCTTTGACATCGAGGTTATGACTACAGAAACGAGCAATTGATTCCGTTTTGCAAAGAAATATTTAGTGAAACCGTCGGAGATAAGTGTTTGGAAATACACTCTCAGGTTACCTGTTTTTCATTCGCTCGATCTCTCTATCTTTATTATACAAGGCAGTGTTTGACGTCTCTTTCAGTTTTTCGAATCTAGGAGAAAGAATGAAAAAAAAAAGCTTTAATTTGCATCAGAAAACAACAACCTCGAGAATTCTGGTAATATTAGTAAAATGACGCCATCCTGAAAATAACACATTGTTTTGCTGTTTTATAATTCGCTATGGCATTTTTAGCCATTTGGAAAGTATTCTACGTATTGGTGCCCATCTTAAAATATAGATGCAAGATTTTCAACGTCTGGATGCCTGTTTAAAGTACATAGCTATGCTGATGACTATGACAATGAACCATTTTTGACTGATTACCTGCCTATATTACCGTTTTCATTCTTTCCATTCTGGATGTTTGTAATCCAATGTTTGAAAGATCAGGTCTTACTTTGAGACTCTGTTTCCCCCCGTTAACACCCCTACAACAGATAATGTAAGCTCAGACAGTTAAACGTTTTTGTCCGTGAATCACATTGACATCAATAGATCCATACCTTTCAGCAATAGTCTGGCTAGAACTTTGAAGTTCCTTTATTTGGGTTTCTTTCTGTCCCAGACTACGAAAAAATGACATAAATAGATATTTAATCTAAAATCGCATAAATTGGATTTTGACTGCATCAGAAATCACGGGGATTTAGGGTCAAGCCTAAGTCATGTTGCACTGTAGCATTATCGTGGGCTTTTAAGTGTTTGTTCTAAAAGCATTTTCTGGCATGATTGTGAATACAGAATGAAAAAAAAAAGCCAAAAACAAAGAGCTCCATTGAATACGCATGGTAATCCATGTACCAGCAAGTAAGGTAAATACAAAACTAGCAATTTTTCGGCCGAAAAATAGGAAATGTTCATGATGTTGCCCATTAAGGAAAACCACCAAGTGAGGCTTAAAAACAAATGCAAAACCTGGATTTCCCCACTCAGACGTATGGGCAAATAAACAATTTCGTAACGTGTGCCAGCAAATTTCAACCCGCTCCTGGAACCAATAATCAGATCGCAGGATTCTGAGAATTCCAACTGATTGCGCTCTCAAAGAAATAAATAAATATTAACTAAATTAAACAAATACAAGCAAATGCCTTTTTTTCATTTGTTTGATCTCTTCATCCTGAAGAGACTTCTCAGATAATACACTCTTGTGCTGCTCTTGTAGGTGATGAAACCTGTGGTAAAAGAGCCCAAAATAGTGATCATGTACAAAGGAAGTTTGAATTTTTTTCAGCGTGGAGTAACTGAATTGAACAAGTTCACCTGGGCATGCCAACTTTATGTACCGGATCTGGGGGAGATTACTAATTTGGCCTGAAGTCGACCAGGACTTATCCCTCTAGCCATTCACTCTAGCCATTGACTCGTTTCAAGCTCGTAACGCCCTTTTGGTCAGATAGAGGCAATGTTATCAGCATGTTTCATTAACAATTTTACCCAGATCCATAGTACAATAATAAAAAAAAATATGCTAATGATAATCAAATTCACAACTCACATTCACAAGTAACTCCAAATGTTTAAAGGATCTTTCTTGTCTATCTGACACTAAATTACAATTTTCGAACGCTAGGAGAACTTATAAACAGTCAAATAAATATATGTATGGAGGTTGTTACTAGCTAGTCAAGGCCACGTGCAGACGAAAAAGGCCAAACTCCAAACTAGGTGGGAGAGCCTGTTAAGCCTTAATGCTTGAGGGTTGGGCACAAGCGAGCGGACTTTGTACGTATAGGGCCAAAAGAAGGTCATGTGGTCTTAGTCTTGGTCACTTGGTCTCCTTAGTATATAAGTGAATTACGTATTACTGTAAATAATGATCCCACTGGGCCAAAATAAACATTGACTGATTGATTGATTGATTGATTGATTGATTGATTGATTGACTGACTGATTGTCAACGATCATAGATATTTATAGATGTAATCAGGAGAACGTACGCCAAAGAGGCAGCAAATACTTCGAACTGCGTTTCGTTCTGTTACATCGGCGACAATCTTTCAATAGACAAAGTACGTGCTCTCGCAACAGTGACTTTAAGAAAGGGTATAAAATGGATAATACTAAGAAACTGCTGGAGATTTCCTCCCATGAACTGTCATCAAGTAAAGGGGCAAAAGAATTACATTTACTCGGTTCAATTTATGATGCGTACTGCGTAGAAAACTGGTGATCTGCGTGGTGTTCTTTACGTGTCTTCCACTCAAATATTTAGTCCGGTCTGAATTTTTCTTTCAATACTTACCTTTCCGATTGCTCCTTCAGTTGTTCTTTCTTGGCGTTAACTTCACGAATCAAATCGTCGTATCTGTGATTTTAAGATAAAAAAATGAAATAAACTTGTTTCCTAATTAAAATGTTGTATAGGAAGCGTATGGTGGATTGAATTCCCAGTGTTCAACTGCAAAAAGGAGCTAGAGGTATGAAACACAACTGCAGTGAAACTTTTTAGAAACTTGTAGCATGCATTCCTTCTATTTCTATAGGATCCCCTTAAGCGACAGGTGAATTTGCCGCAAGTGAATTTGTCTTCCAGTATACTAAGTAAGGTCAAACTCGGTTTTCTACTCAACTTGAAGTGCTCATTTCGAGGAAAAAACCTGAATAGAGAGTAATGAAAGGCGGTCGTATTCGCAGTCTATCATGCCATGCACCTGCAAGGTAGATTAAATCCCAGTGATAAAACAGGGAAAACGTATAATTATATATAATCATAGCAGAACTAAATTAATACAAAAAGTTAAAATTTCGATTGTGACAATGACAAGCAGGGACATGGAAAGAGGAACAGGCAAGTCAGACTAGGAAACCTTGTCCAGGAAAGTTGCATTGATAATAAAATTTAAAGATAATTTTAAAGCATCACGAGATAAAGTAAAATTTGGAGCTAAACGTCTTTGAAATCTTTCTTAATTGCTGTAGTTCTTTTAAATAGAAAGAAAAAATTGTATGCTTTCGAACCTTTCCTCTAACGCATGACTATTGGGGATCAGATCTCATTATATTTACCATCTGTAATTTGTTCAAACACAAGGACAATGCAAGGAGATATTAGCTTTTGGTTACAGGAAGAGAGCGTCAATGGAATGTGGATAAAGGACGATAAGGGTAGTTGAAGAAGTGCCAGCGTAAATTAGCGTACAGTTCATCGCCAGCATAATAAATAAGTACAAAATATATCAGTTTCTTTGCATCATGGAAAAAAATGCGAATGAAATTCAGTCATGATTTCAGGATGCAAAGGTCATAAAAGTCATCTAAAGTATTTTTGTTTTAATAGGTAGTTATGAAAATGTGCAGCTCTTACTAAACTTTCTCGAGTGTCGAGCTGTTACTACACGGAAAGAAATATCTGTCATAATATTGTAAAACAAACTAAAAAATTCTCGGCTTGAGCATGGTTATTTTGTCCTTCCTCTGGCATCGCGTCATTTATCTCGTAAAACTCACTTTTCGTTGTCCATCAGTTCCACTTTGTTCTTTATCCCTGGCATTTCGCTTTTGAGTGACGAAATTCTGCAAGCATTTTTTATAAAAAAAAAAAAATAAAGTTTATAAAATTAAGGTAGCATTGCGTGTATGGCTTTGGAAAAAAATAAGAAAAACCTTATTGGGAGGGGGGGGGGGGGTGGTTGGCATCCCCCTTTCCTCCACTTTGTAAGTCCAAGGGTTGAATAAGTAAAGGTTAACAAATAAAACTATGTACAGTGTCACATATATTTCTGTTGCTGTTGTTGATATTTTTAACTTGATGACATTGAAAACGACCTTTAAGTATATAAGTAAGTAAGTAAGTGAGTAAGTAAGTAAGTAAGTAAGTAAATAGGTAAGTAAATAAGTAAGTGAGTAAGTGAGTGAGTGAGTGAGTGAGTGAGTGAGTGAGTGAGTGAGTGAGTGAGTGAGTGAGTGATCAGTGAGTGAATGAGTGAGTGAGTGAGTGAGTGAGTAAGTAACATTATTTAAAGTCGAAAAAAAAACGTGGGGAGCTGTTACCCATTATCCTGAGCTAGAGGCTCACGTTGAAAACGTTCGACTATTCCAAAATATCAACTAATCCTACGTTTTTTTTTTTCCTCAGGCCAGTTAAATTTGCATGACATCTACCCAAATGTCATACCTCTGTGGGAATTTGCCGTAAACCTCTCGAAGTAGGCAACTGTGGAAAACCTAACGACCCTAACACAGCTTTGAATTCAAGAGTCAATCAGTTGGTCACGTGACCGGTAAAGGCTTAATTAATAACGGTTAAAATTTTTAGAGTGAAATAGGGAATATAAAATGAAACAGAATTAAATTTTTTCGGAGGTCATTCTTTTCATGCTCAGGGGCTCATCATAAAGTCGCCTTTTAAACGTGTCCATGGAAAGAAGGAATGATTTTCTAATATAAATAAAAGAGACCACCTCACAAAGCGAATTCATTATAAGCTCTCAGGATGTAAAAGAATGACACCCAAAAAGATTAAATTTTGTTTCATTTCATATTCCCCATTTTACTCTAAAGTTTTTAACCATTAATCATCCTTCACCGGTCACGTGGCACAAGCGTTAGGCACCTAAGGCTAAATAAGGCCATCGAGTTCTAAATGTGAGCCAATTTTGGGAGCTTTTCAGCAAATGTCCCCAAAGTTATAATGAGTTAAGTAGATTTTATGCAAATTAGGCTGTAACCATGCCTTAGTTGGCCTGCGTTCTTTGAGCGTATAAGGAAAAAACAACTTACGTTGCATCTCGAAATCCTGTTTCTTTCTTCAAGGTCTCCAATTCGTTTTCCAGTGACAACAATCTGACAATCAAAAAGTAATTATGCTGTTGATAAAAACATGGGCTTGGAAATGAAATCCGTGAAGACTCAGCGCAGGTTAGGACAGGTAAATGTTTTGGGAAATCAACATCATCATCATCATCATCGTCACCGTCTGACTTCTGGTCAACATTAGGGAAGGCTACTCGGGAAATGTTCTCAGTTGGTGTCGGGCCTAGTGACGACACAGAGGTAACTAAATTGGTTATGGTAGACGTTGATAAGATAATCTCAGTGTAAACTTGTAGGTCCGTTCACAGGTATGCTCCCACAGTATGTTTTTGAGACGAATCCATTTTTAACGCTGTTTCCTGGAACATCGCAGAGAGCAGAGAAACAGGTTGCCAAGTTACCTCTGAGTTTTTTTTTTAATTTATTTCTTTTTGGCTGAAAATCACATGCATGACCGCCCACTGGCCTAAAAACACTGAGAACTTAAACTTCTTGGTTGATTTGGGCATTAGGGGCGTTCAGTCAGGCTTCTTTAGAGAACCATTTATTACTATTTGCTGTTATATTTTAAGAGAAGGGAAGGAAGAAGTCATGTGATATTTTGAGAACAAGAGAAAATGATATCACTCTTCGAAATGTGGTAAAAAACACAAATTAAAATGAATACTGGTACATAAATAAAACTCTTAAAGAGGAAAGGGTCACGAAAATTTTGGGCTTTGTAGGGGGAGAGGATGATCGAAAGAAATTTCATCTTGCTAACAAATAATGACTGGTCCCATAATATGTCAGTTTGTTACTGTTTTAAACCTTGTATTATTTTGCAGTAACAAGTACTAATTAACATGGAGACAAAAGAATAATGTGTTTTCCGCCATTTTGGAATAAGGTGTATTTATTTCCTGAAAAAAATTATAATAATAATAACCGCCGATGGACAGCAGACGCAAAGGGTAAGTGTTCGAAAGGAGAGTTTCATTTTCAGTCACGTCAGCATAGTCAAATACTGCACCATACAAGAATATTATTTAATAAAAAAAACGGACATGTTCACATCATGTATGACTGTGTGTGCATCACAACAAACACGAGCATAAGAAATATTCTCCCTCTAGGGCATAGATAAAATGCATTGAATGCCTTATTTAATTATTAATTTTTTTTAACTTTCCGGATCACCAAACACAACCTAACATGATCAGAAACGTATAAAACTTCATACATACAAGTTCATACATTGGACTACATCAAACTAAATTAATCACAAAACGGAACTGTCAACACTGAAATCAACTCAACTGCAAACTAGCTCACCTTGCCAAACGCACACACACCAAACAACCACATTGAAAACCTATTCTAGCAATTTACGCCGGTCTGCTAGACCCTTTTGGCAAAGAAGAGATAGGTACCTCACTTATGGTAGGGTTGACATAACGGCTCAGGACATCTCCACCCGGATGCGCAGTTAACACGATAAATTATTATAAATTGCTCTTATCCGGTTCCACTAATAACGACGACGACGACGACGACGATGATGATGATGATGACGCTGATGCTGATGCCGATAATGATGGTGATGATAATGATGACTTAACCCTCGAATCTACATGCAATCCCATACTGCAACTGCGGTACAAGGAAGATAGTAAGGAGAGAGGTGGAGTCTTCTTGGGCCTCTCTTCTGTTTCAATATTTCCGAAACATTTTTTTCTGCCTCAGGGAGCCTGTGCTGTCCTGTAATGAGGGGAATATGATGACATCCTCCAAAATGGTGGCCAAGGTGGCCGCTATCTTGTATGTTTTGTACATTTTATTAAAAGGCAGTTTAAAAAGTCAATTTAGTCGTGCAGAGTATGATATAATTAAGCACTTTTTGTCCTTCAAGTCGGTATTTTATACTTTTTCACTAGAAAAAATAGTTGAAGAAAAAACACTTTATGCAAAAATGCTATGACCCCTTGTCCCCATGTTGTGCGAAATAGCAAGTGCTCCTCACCAAACATTGCCAAAATGTGCATAAAAGGGTAACCGTAGAACTACTGAAAACGAAAAATGCTGATAAAAAAATCGCATTAAAAGTAAAACCTTTCATCTAGCCTGATTTTACAATTTGTTATTCGATTCATTATACCAATTTCATCAAATTGTGGAGCATAAGGACAAAGCACAACACTATGCTCGTATCAACGCCATTTGTTTCGTTACTACACACACACACAAAACAAAATAAAAGTAAAAAGTAAAATGCAAACGGGAGGAGCGAAAGAAACAAGGGAAATCAAATGAATGTTCAAAAGAATAGCAAATTAACTACTATCGTGAAGAACCAACTGACTTGGAATGGGTGTAATAAAAACTGTAAATAATAGATCGGGATAGACTCACTTATCTGCTTTCTCCTTCAGTTGTTTCTCCTTGACTTCAACTTCACGAATCAATTCATCATTTCTGTTGAAAAGCATATACAAAAAGTGTGTTCTCAATCGGTATAGCCTGAAGGTATTGCTAATTTACCGCAATAAAGTTATTTTGCGTGAGTAGGAGCCTTTTTAACTTAACAACTTTTCGTGAGCAAGTGCATGCAAGTTTGACGTTTCTGTATTTTACTTTCTGCATTATCTCCTCGGACTACTTTTTTAAATTGCCAATCATTAGCCCAGTAAGATGGGCGAGGTATGTTTCTAACTCTGTTTCACTCACTCAACGTTGAATGAATGAATGAACTTTTAATTATTATTATTATTATTATTATTATTATTATTAATAGGGGACACCTAAAGTGAAAAAGGAGAAAAAAAGCAATGGAATAAAAGGCCTGGTTAGTCTCTAAAAAGGAAAGTATTTAAGTGATTCTAATTTTTATAATGCTTTGCTCTTTTGCTGTTTTTCGAGTTATTTAGTACTCTTCTCTTGAAACGTTGCAACGTCATTGTTACTTAACCCTATTCTTCCTGGGGGGGGGGGGCACATTGTGCCCGCGCTGACTTTAACAAATTATAACTTTTAAACGGCTGGACGAGTAATCACCAAATCTCGTGACTTTTCCTAAGATTTATCAGAGAAAAATTTCCTATGTCAATGACGTGTCTATGATGATTGACGTTTCCATAGCAACCGTCTCCTCAGAAGTGTATTTTGACTATTTTCTGCCCTTTTCAGTCTTTTTTTCAGATTTCCCCCCTTCGTTTGTAAGAAGAAGATGATTTTTTTTACTTTTGTGTGCTTGTTTTAACTAAGTATGTTTCTTAGAACAAATTCATATATTTTCTGGTGACGTCATTGTCAGCTGTATGACTGCAGGTTTGGGATTCAAGATGGCGGCCTCAAATTCAAAATGGCGGGTTTGTGACGTTATTGTGACGTCGCGACACGTCATAATTGACACGTCATAAGCCCAATCTGTTAAGCTAATGACGTGCTAAAAACGTGCCAAGTTTCATCGCAAGAGCTTTAATACTTTTCCAGATCTATAGGGGGGGTTTGTCCCCCCCCCCCGGGCTAAGAAACTCAATAAAAGCCCAGGCAGAATAGGGTTAACACGGATGAATCTTTTGAACTCAGTTTTTCGATTGAAATTTCGTGTTTTTCTTGAAGTTCACATTTAATTTCGTCCCATATAGCTAATTATTTAGGAAAATATGAATCTTAGCTCAAACATTCAAAACAAAAACCCCGAAATACCGTGTCTATGGCATGAACAAATGGCAAGAAGGGTTTCTTGTATACGTTTTATAAAGCATTGATTTGCTAAGATTTTCAGGAAAAAACACCAAAATTATTCATTCTTAAAATACTAAGATATGAAGGCAGACTCTATTATTTTTTTAATATAAGCGTGATTGTGATCGTGCAAGGGGTAGCGTGGGAGCGTAGAAAGACTGTTAACCTTCGGACTTTCAAGCAAACTCGTACCCCACATTGATACAAGGAGAGTGTTCGTGGACCTCCTTGGGTTTCTGGTGTATTACAATATTCCGAAAAGCTTTTACCTTTTGTAGCTAGCTGTGATGTCCTCAACAAGATAAGGTTAAATATTAAGGTTGTTGCTGGAGGCTTGTAACGTCATCAAAAATGGAGGCCAAGATGGCCTCCAGATTTACCACATGTTTACTTCATAGCTCGTAACCATAGCAACCGGTTCTCACCAAACCTTAACCAAAATGTCTAAGTTATATGCGTAAAAGTGCCAAAAATGGAAGGATAAAGCCCCCCAAACCCCCCTTTCTTCCGACAGTACGTCCGAAGGTTAATTAGGTAAATTAACAAACTAAGTCGATTCGTTCATCCTAAAAAAGCGTTTTAAATGATACCGACATATGTCAGTCCGTAAATGAAAAGCTGTGCCCCCAGTCTTGAGTAAGGCGTATTTAAGACCACGGACACGGACACAGGTCGACGTCCCTATGCGGACCTCCTCTAATTGGAGGATACATACCTGGCCTTGAGTTTTTTGCTAGCCTCTTGCAATTCAAAAGATCTGTTGAAATAGAAACAACAATTGCTATAGATAGATAGGTAGGTAGATAGATAGATAGATCCACGGTGGTTTGTCAAAATTACAATAGTATCTTTGGTTTACACAAAAGCCGTGCAATATTTACAAATAGTGTTTTAAAATTCTAAACTAACTAACCTTAAGTTTCATGTACTACAATTTTTGAAAAATAGGAAATATATGTATTTAAAAATCGATACAGAGGTTGAGAGATTTGAGCTTGTTTTTAAAGGATTCGAGCGACCGTTCACATTTCAGATCATCTGGAAGCGAATTCCAAATTTTCGCCCCAGTGAAGGCGAAACTGTTTCTGTAATAGTCGGTTCTGGCTCTCGGTGAAGCGATGTCTTCTCTTGATGTTCGATGGTTATAACATGACGTACCAATGTTCTTTGAGAACATATCCTTTAAGTAAACCGGTGTCATGCCAGTAATAATTTTAAACATCATCAGAGCTTTCTGTTTATTTCTTCTCTCCTTAAGGTTTGACCATCCGAGTTTTTCTAACATGTTTTTTGTAGGTGCCATGTAATGTGAGCCTGTGATAATGCGTGCTGCGCGATTTTGTAACTTTTGGAGTTTTTCGGCCAGGCCCTCACTAATGCCATTCCAAACAATACTACAATAGTCGAAATATGGTTCAACGATTGACTGGTAAATGTTAATTAAACTGCGCGATGGAATAAAAGGTTTGATCTTTTTTATAACACCTATGACCGATGACACCTTCTTACAGACACTTATAATGTGGGAATCCCATGAAAGAAATTCGTCTAGTTCTACACCTAGGCATTTACTGCAATTAACTTTTTTTAATGATATGCCGTTTATAGAGAGATCAAGACTTTCAGTGATTGTCGCAATTCTTTGTCGTGAACCAATTAATATATATTCAGTTTTTAATATGTTCAGAGTGGGTTTGTTTGCCCAAAGCCACTGTTTGAGTGATAGATAGATAGATAGATAGATAGATAGATAGATAGATAGATAGATAGATAGATAGATAGATAGATAGATAGATAGATGATACATAGATAGATAGAGAGAGAGAGAGAGAGAGAGAGAGAGAGAGAGAGAGAGAGAGAATGGATGAATGAATGAATGCATGCATGAATGAATGAATGAATCACTTTTATTTAAACACGGTAATTTCGTAAGGTTACAACTTCTTTACGCGAAAGCTGTATGTAAATATAAGTAATAGATTTTATATTAGCCAAAGAAATCGCCTATAATTTATATAATATATATATATATATATATATATAGATATATATATATATATATATATACAGAGAGAGAGAGAGAGAGAGAGTGAGTGAGAGATATTTCGTTTAAGATTCCTCACGATATGATTTCCGAAATAACATTTGTTACTCCCGACCTTTGCGGATATCCTCCGGGGAAAAAAATCGTATGCGCGCCATTTCAGGGCAAAAAACAGGGCAAACTATACATCGTTGGAAAGGTTACTAAATGTAATTTTCGGGAAAATTATGAATTGCCGGTTTCTTCAATTCCGCAAAAGAAAATCGCAAACAACCGCAAAACTGACCATGTGTCATTCAATTGAGTTAATAGGGTATCAAATCCAAGCGCATTGGCAAATGAACTGTTCACTGTTAAGCGCAAAGGATCAATCATCAAAAGTGTGAGCATTTTTCGATACTTGGACTTGTAACGAGAGGTTTTTGACCTGCACTGATAGTTTTTATGAATGCTTGAGAGCTGGGCAAATATTGCTGCCCGCGACTGGATTACTGCGCGAACCGAAAACTAGCAACAGAGCTATGCTAGCGACTGCGGGAACGGGGAGAGCTCGGTAGAGCGGACTAGCTTGGCAGCTGGCAATCGTTACAACTTGCTAGAGGTACAAGGTCTAGTTTCCTCGGCCAAACGCCGGGCAGACAACAGCAAATCAAGACTTCAACTAGAACACAGCAACTTCTTTATTGTAGAGTAAACCTCGTAGATACTTGACAACTAATCACTAGCTCGTTAGCAATCATTGGTAATCGGAGGTAATCGTTCCGCTAGGTAGTCGAAGGTAATCGAAGGTAATCGTTCTGCCAGGTAGTCGAAGATAATCACACAGTAATTTTCAAAGAGTTATTTTAACTCCAAAACTGGAGTTAAAATGTTAGGTTAAAAATAACCCCTTTTGGGGGGTTATTTTAGCTCCTTAATTTAACTCCAATTTCGGGGTTATGATAACTCCAGTGGGGGGGAGGGGGTCACTTTAACTCTATAAAAGGAGTTATTTAAACTCCATATGGGAGTTACTATAACTCCAAAAGTGAAGTAAGAACTTTAGGTTAAAAACAACTCCTTTTTGGGGGTCATTTTAGCTAATTTAACTCCAATTTCGGAGTTATAATAGCTCCAACGAGGGAGTCACTTTAACTCTACTCCATCAAAGACTAGGGTTATTTTAACTGTGCTCTGAGGATCTTGTGTTATCATAGGAAGCCCAAGCATAATATTTGAATATTATTAAAAATGGCGTTTCAAAATATAAGACTTTGTATGGGATTTCGAAGCGAACATTTTGAGCAATACATAACAACGAACTAACTGAATAAAATTCATGAAATATTACATGGTGTTGTTTCCTATCCTTACAAAGCATTTTGAGCAATTTTAGGTCCATATACTTAACTGTGTTAGTACGTGTATAATACATTGACAAGTGTCAATGTATTATACATGTACTAATACACAGTAAGGTAAATAGACCTAAAATTGCTCAAAATGCGTTGTAAGGATAGCAAACAACACCATGTAATGTTTCATGAACTTTATTCAGTTAGTTTGCGGTTATGTATTGCTCAAAATGTTCGCTTCGAAATCCCATACAAAGTCTTATATTTTGAAACGCCATTTTTAATAATATTCAAATGTTATGCTTGGGTGTCCTGTGGTGTTATGAAGCAAAAAAAAAAACAAAAACAAAAACAGAGATTTAATGAATCTCTTGTAGTGATCTGATTGCATTGGATGTGGGACCTTCGCAAGTAAGTTTGATTCGTACGATTCGATTTTATTCGCGGGATGTAAACAAAACGGCTCGCAACTGTGTAATAAATGAATGGTTTTGCAGAACTGTTTCCTTTTTCTTCCTCTGTGTCTATCGTCGTACGATTGAATTCAATGGTAGTTTTCTTAGTTACCCATAGGTTCAGGTAGATTTGATCGAAGATTAGTACATATGTATGGCTGGCTTTCAAAGGTTACAATTGTAATGCAGGAGTCACCGGACAATTGCTATTTTGCGAGCGATAATCAGTGAGTTGCTATCCAGTTGTATACGCTGTTTACCTGTATTCCCCTTCAGACCAACCTCTATAATGACTTGGAAAGACCTTCAAAATCACTATTACTTTATAAGACAATAAGATTACAATTTGCAAACAAAAACAATCGAATGTCGAAGTAAATGTTAGTCGTTTGCTGGCACTTAGAGATGCAAACATAAACTAAGTTCTCGCTTTATATTTCATTGAAACTATCACGTGGCGAACTATACATAATTCCAACGTTTTGGGGAGTAAATGCATTTCATGGAAGCCAAAAGACTTGTAGATTGAGGTCGTTCATGTAGATTGGTGCAAATCGCTACGAGTTCGCTGTTTTGATTTGTTTTAAATATATGTGACGATTTTCTCGCTCGCAGAAATATTCTGGCAACCAATCAGATCTCGAGAAAGACAATAAAGCCATTTGAAAACAATAACAAACGGTCGCAAGGCCATTTGGGTGAAGGTGGGCCTTCAAGTATAAGGACTGGTAAAATTGTCCATCATATTACCAACACAGCTTTCGTGAATTGACATCCACCATAGTTGGCTTCTTCAACTTGCACCTACACGCATGAACGCAATTCCTAAACGACCACCACAGCCCATTTATAAATAAAACAAGAAAAGCCCCAGGTGGCATTAACCCCGCCGTTGTTCTCTCTGCCCTTGGGGTCCAAAATATATTACGGCCACGTAAGATACAAGCCGAAGTGGTGTAAATTTTAAAAGTTGGTGATTTATCGTATTTTTTACGCGTTTGCAATGATAATATAAATCAAGACATGACCTGCCTAATCACCCTGTTTTAGTGTGTGTGACGAAGAGCGTGATGAAATATTTTGATCATAGCGTGACTCATCCTGGCCTCGTAGCTCAGTTGGTAGAGCGACGATGTTCTAATCAGGAGGTCATGGGTTCAAATCCCGTCGGGGTCAAAGATTTTTCTTTTATCTTGGTTCGCATTTCTAATTTCTTCTTTTAAGGCCTGTGGCCGGGGAGAAATTATGGAGGGCAGTATTCCTCACTTCTTGGCACTTCTCACATACACTTTACATCATAATATTACTAATTTCATAGCGATCGCGAGTTCATGCCAGGATTCAAACCTAAGCTCGCTAGTACATTCGTCCTTGCTCTCGTCGAAGAAAAGTTAAGTCCATTGAATTCCTTGTATTTTTCTACACAACTTTCCTTAAAGATTTTGGCGAAGCAAAGCAAAACTGCCAAAAATAATGCTTGCATTTGACTGTTGAATTATTCAACTTGGCGAAAGCAAGGGACTTCCCCGAATCGGCTTCTGTGTTTCAGTGATGTAATGTTTACGTGCCAGGGCAAGTTAGGCGAATTCATGCCAGCTTCAAAGCTCGCTAGCACCTTCGTTGTTGCTTTCATCGCAAGGGTTTCTATGCCATTAAATCGCCAGTAATTTTCTACACCAAATAGCATGAAAATTCTGGCGAATAAACTCTAAACGAACGAAAATTACCGGCAATGTATTGTTTTGACCGAGCGAAGGTCTGGGGCAAGTGACCACCACAAAAAAAAAACCGGTATTATTAGACCCCGTCCTGACGGCGGGGTAATGAGTGAATTTTAGTCAAACATGGTATCATCCATTTTTTCAAATGCTTGACATCTGCAGAGAAGAAGGCTCTTAGATATGGTCAACAACAACATAGTTTCCAACAGCCTATAAAACATTGTTATAAAAACACAATGATATCATTCACGTTTTCTTGCAATGTAAATTAGTTTTCATCGAGTAAAAAAAGGCTAAAACATGGAGGTCATTTAAGATTGTTTACCTTCCAATAATATCTTTCAAACAAGAATATTTCCACTAAAGAATTGTTGAACTCTTTACATTTAAATGTTACAGTTTTCAATGGCAATCCCCAGACTTTATATTGCTAACAATTATTGCAACTAAACAGTGTCAAAAGAACTGAACACGAAGATGCAGGCATACAGCTTTATAGCTAACCGTTTGTGTTTACCTTAAGCTTCCTAGCTAGTGACACTTCCTTTGAATGACAAACTGGAAGGGAAGCCTTTAGGCCGAGAGTAAATTTAAGTTCCAAGCCTAAGCTTACCGGCAAAACGTCCATATTTCCTACGTTTGGCCTTTTGCGAATTGAACAACCCGCCAAAACAGTCGTTGATCCACTGTTGTTAATATGTTCACAACGTCGATTTCATTTGTTCATTTCGATCCAAAAATCCACATGCAAGGCTCCAAAACATTTCTTGGCACGTAATCCAATGCAAAAGATGCAATCGTCCACCTTTGTTTTAACTTGAGAGATGCTTTTTTTGTCCTCAAAATACGAATAAATGCTGTTGAGGGTGCCTTTTCTTTGGGAGAATCCGAAAACGGATTTGTGATCCAGGATCATATGGATTCTTCGACACCAAAGAAACGGAAAATCCGAAAAAGAATTATTTTGTCATGACAAGACAGGCTGGAGGCACGCAATATATATATATATCAGAACAATATTTCTCTCGTACTGCCCTAGACTTCAACTAAAATGGAATACAAATAATTTATAAACAAGGACAGTATCTGCAGTAGTTCAAGTCAACTCACTATTTGCGTTCACAATTAGCAAAATCTGGTCCCTGAATTACAGAAATGGTACACAAATGAAGTTATCCTGACGTGTCAATGCTTCTGTCTGTACTTTTGGAGAAAACTTTTCAAATATACGGAACAGAATAATCACCTGAATTTTCTTTTTCACGATCGAATGTTTTGTCACGCACCTCGAGAAAAAATATGGCGAGACCAGTAAATTTTGCATGGAACACCGCTTGACAGATGTACTATTTTCGGATCCGTCCCCCAAAGAAACGCACGGTACATGAATCCTCAAAATCCGGATTTAGATTTGATCTAATGTATCCACTCGGAGTGTAGATTCTTCAGATCACTAATCCCTGATTAATCCCTTTTCGGATTTAGGTAAAGAAACGCAAAATCTGTTTTTGGATACAAGAATCCGGATTTGGATTTTCCCAAAGAAACGCACCCTAAATGAATCTTGCTTCCGTCGAGCAACCAACCTCGTCCCCAGGGTCTTCTCGCTTTTTTTCAAAATGGCGGCGGCTCAGGAGAAGACCCTGGCACACAGCAGATCACGTGTCTCCAACGAGGATGGAGATGTATTCAAAATGGCGGCTACGGCGAAAAGGGTGAGAAGAACTGGGTACGAGATGTGGCTAAGGTGAAGATAAACAAAATGGCGGAAAAAGCTGAAGTTCAGTTCAAGAAAAAATAGGAAAAACAGATACGTTTTGGATGTAAGAGTCTTAGGAATACGGCAAAGTGTTAGAGGTCTTGTTTTTGCTGTTCATTGTTTCTTCTTTTTTTTTTTAAAGTTAAGAATAATGGGTTTGAGCGTACTCGACTGCCGAACTCCGTACCGCTAGTTGATTCAATGTTGCTCAAATGAACATATTATATTTTTGATTCATGAGGCTTTAGGCAATAAATTGTCTTATCGTTACATTGTTACAAATCCGTCCTTCTCAAATATTGTTATAAATCCGTCCTTCTTAAAATTATATGCTTCATCTTTACACTTTTAAAATATATCAGGCTCAGATTAAGCTTAAAATGTAAATCTTATGGAGTGCGCTTAGGCCTTAAATAAAACTAATGCTACAAAATATGTTTTCTGCATGGCTTACATCTCTGTGAGTTCAGTGGAAATGACTCATTTAGGGAAATGACTCATTAATTTTTCCTCTGGCATATTCCAGGTGCTGCGTTGGAGGCAGTGATAATCATTTTGACTTTGTTGAATTTATTTGTGCCCATTCTTTGCGCTACAGTTTTGCTTGTACAGTTGTAGATCTCCAGGGCTTTGTCACTTTCAATATTGTTTTCTACACTTTAGCTTCAGTGAGTCACATTAAACGTTAGAACTGAGGAGATTGTGAGACTGTAAACAATGGAAAAATAAAGCATTTTAACAGTTCTGGGGATAATATTCCTAGGTCTGAAAAAATTTTCTGCTTCATAACTTCAATCAATTGAGTAACCTGCAGCTGGGTGAAGTTTGAAAGTGTTTCAAAAATAGAAATGGGAAAGAGAGGATTGAACTCACCTGAGGGAGTAATACACAAGTGATGGAATAGTACACAACTGACGGAGTAATAAACAACTGACGGAATTATCATCCAACTGACTGAGTGTAACACAACTGACCGAGTCTGAGACAACTGACTGGGTAACACACAACTGATCGAGTAATGCGTAACTGACAGAGAAGTACACAACTGACCGAGTAATGCACAACTGATGGGGAAGTACACAACTGACCGACTAATACATAACTGACAGCGTTATCATGCAACCCACTGAATGACACAGAACTGGCAGAAAAATGCACAACTGACCAAGTGATGCACAACTTCCAACTACAACTTGCAACATGCAACTGACAGAAAGGTTACACAAGTGACCAAGTAACGCACAACTGACAGGGTAATACACAACTGACAGAATTATCGTACAACTGACCGAGTGATACACACTGGACCTTTGCATCAAATTCCCTACTCCTCGGGCAAAGGAGAATAGATGTAGCCAAATGTCTGAGGTATGCCCGGAGGGGAGGGGGGGGATGTTGAAGATTCGAATTGATCAGCACATAATCTTAAGTTACAAATCCCACTTTTTAGGATGACTCGTTATTTCTTTGAACCTCTGTTGTAACTTTTAGTGGATTTTTGTGGTGTTCTAATTGGATCTGCAAACCGTTTTTATTTAGCTTAGATTGACATGAGAATAGTTTTAAAGTAGAGACATGAGATAGGAACTCATTTTAAGAGACCATCAAAAACTGATATCCACATAAGAGCACCCCAGGTTGACAGCAGTCAATTATGATATTCCTTTCCTTGTTCTTAACTTTAAGCCCCGATATCAACAAACATGTTCTCCTCACTATTCTCCGTAAATGTCTTATGGTACTACTTTAGAGAATTCACATAAACATCCAGACATTTTATTTTTGGTGATCATTTCCTTTATTCTCAGGGCCTGTATGTTTGAACAAGTAGTGATATTGTAAGGAGAAATTAGATGTTTGTTTGTCACTACTGGGACTTAAAGGCCTAACTACAAATTCCAATTTCAAAACTTCATGAACTCTTTTTCTCTCCTTTTCTTTTCCTGAAATCCTCTCTTTCCCATTGATTTAAATTTTTCAAACACTTTCAAACTACACCCAGATAACTCAATTGATTGAAGTTGTTAAGCAGAAAATTTTTCAAACCTGGGAATATTATCCCTAGAATTGGTCTAACATGCAAAGAGGACTTTATCTATCCACCTTACTGAAACTAAAGACTTACTGAAACTAAAGTGTAGAAAACAATATTGAAAACGACAAAGCCTGGAGATCTGAAACTGTACAAGCAAAACTGTAGCACAAGGAATGGGCACAAATAAATTCAAGAAAGCCAAAATGATTATCACTGCCTCCAAAGCAGCACCTGGAATATCAGATCAAAACTTAGTTTAACCAGTCCATACAACACTGCTCTTTTCGCAATCCCTTGCACTTCGTTAAATCGAGGTTGCACGGTAAACAAGCTTAAATAAATAAGTAAGTAAATAAATAAATAAATGAGTCATTTTCTATTAAAGGCCTAAGCTTAATCTGAGCCTGATATATTCGAAAAGTCTTAAGCTGAAGCATATAATGTTAAGAAGGACGGATTTATAACAATATTTAAGAAGGACAGATTTGTAACAATGTAACGATAAAACAATTTATTGCCTAAAGCCTCATGAAACAAAATATATTATGTTCACTTGAGCAACATTGAATCAAATAGCGGTACGGAGTTCCGCAGTAGAGTACGCTCAAACCCATTACTCCTAACTTTAAAATAACAAAAAAGAAACAATGAACAGCAAAAACAAGACCTCTAACACTTTGCCGTATTCCTAAGACTCTTGCATGCAAAACGTGTCTGTTTTTCCTATTTTTTCTTGAACTGAACTTCAGCTTTTACCGCCATTTTGTTTATCTTCACCTTAACCCACATCTCGTACCCAGTTCTTCTCACCCTTTTCGCCGTAGCCGCCATTTTGAATACATCTCCATCCTCGTTGGCGACACGTGATCTGCTGTGTGCCAGGGTCTTCTCCCGAGCCGCCGCCATTTTGAAAAGCGAGAAGACCCTGGGGACGAGGTTGTCGAGCAACCGTCACTTTCAAAATAGCGCCTGCTCTAATGTTACAAAGATCACATGACTCAATATTGACAACTGCTGACCAGTGAATGCAGGCGCATTGACTTCGGGCTCTTGAATTGAAATATTATAATTCACGCCATTTTAGACAGGAACTTACTAAACTTTTGATTTCAGTGGATAAATTACCACAATATCTTTTGCTTTATTCCCAAAAAATGCATTTATAATTAAAACTGATATCGAAGTTTATCATAGAAATGATACGCGAGTCCCTGCACTCCGCCTTCAACCCTAACCCCCCAAAATTAGATGTACCTCTTGTAGCAGAGTAAAAAATACAATAATAAAGTAGTGACTGTGATAGGGAGTTATCCCAACTCCTCCAAACGACTCCATCAAAGTCACTCCAGAATTACTCTCTAAATAGAGTTAAATAAGTCTACGAAAATAACTCCCAAAAGATAGTTATTTTAACCCTTGTTAGAGAGTTAAAATCACTCTACAATTACTCCCTACGGGGGGTTGAACTAATTCCTCCAGAATGATCCCGAAAAAGGAGCTATTTTAACTCTCCTTGCAGAGTTAAACTGAAATTTAACTCCAAAAAAGAGTTAAATTTAACTCCAGAGGAGTACATTATTTAACTCCAGATTGGAGTTATAATAACTCCCACCAGCGTAACTCTAATTTAGGGGTTAATTTAACTCCCCTAAAGAATACCGTAACTCCTTTCCGGAGTCAAAATAACTCCTTTTGGAGTTAAAATAAATCCCAAAAAAATAACTCCACCTTAAAGAGTTAGTTTATCTCCACTACAGGAGTTAAAATAACTCTTTGAAAATTACTATGCAAAGGTAATCCGTGAATAACAATCGTTTTCGCGCTGCTTATAAATCGTCTTATACAAAAACAGGTGGTAACTTAATTCTAAAGAACACAAAGAGAGAACACTGGGGCACATGTAAACATGTTAACCCTCGGACGTACAAGGTGGGGGGGGGGGGAGGGGTGCATGCCCCCCATAAGGTCTTCCTAGAATTCTTCCGAGACGAATTATCATCTAGACCTACCGTTTTCAGTAGCTGTGTGCCGATCTCTAAGACACATTTTGACACAAGTTTGGCGAGAATCGGTTGCTATGGTTACGAGATGTGACGTCTTAAGTAGCAGGTGGTCAAGCCACTTTTGAAGAAAAATTCGTGTTTTTACCTTTTATTGCTACATTGATATGTGCGTTTTCCTTACGTGACAGACTGGTTATTTTTACTTAAGAGGCTGTCTCCCTAAGAGTGTTCCACTCGACCTCGGACTCAAAAATAGATTTCCTTCAAATTTCAACCACAAATACCACAATCTATCCCTACTACTAAAATGCAATTGAAATGATCCAAAAGTTTATTTTGCTCCGGTTTGAGGATTTGATTGTCGGTATACCGTAAGTGACTAAAATGTGGCTATTTTGGGCGCCGTAGTACGGGGTTTTTCAATTATCGTTTAAAAAGACTTCGCACCATCACAACCTTCACATTTACACCCATTTGATAGCTTATTACTTCTTTTTACCGCTCCTGTGTCATTTGGACATTTTCCCGATCGAAATCGTATGAAACTGAAAATGATAAATGAACTAATCTAATAAGTCACTCGAACTGGACGAAATAGTGCGTTTGAAACATGCCAAAATTCTCAATTGAGGCACTTAGGCCACACATAAAAACCCGTTCTAGGCATAGACTAAGCACTGTTTCCTAGAATTATGCAATAAAACTTGCGGCAGAATGCGATTCTGAGAAATTGTGTCGAAGTTTAGTAAGCCATTTTCGCCAGTGGTGTCTAGCGTGACATAGACTACCATTCCAGTCGGAAGACTTGTTGTCTTCTTATGGTCGCTTAATTTATCAATAATTCTACCCAAATGAAGGGAAATCTGATTACATTTCTACATACAATGGCCTGTTCTTTCTCATGTTGCTATATCAACATCTATTCTTATGCTCCTTGACCTGAGAAATCACCTCATTTGACGCCTACCTTGTTATTTAAAACTCTTTCCGTCGAACGCTTTGGCGGTTCATAAAATGTGCAACGTACAGTCTTTTTGTTCATCACAAGATACGAAGACGACAAAGTAGCGATTTATAAGTAAGGTACCGAGATCCAGTCGCTATATTTCTGGTGAACAACCGATGAATTAAATGTTTCACGACTTGTGTTACAACATATAAACAGGCCAGTAAAAATCGCATTTCCGGACTGCGGACAACGGACTTCCGATTATGGAATACAAACTTGGAACATGGGACTGAGTGTATAGCGGACTAGCGTAAATATTACTCTGTTACAATCGGATCTCACTCAACGTTTTCGATCTGTGAACTTAGCAACGTCATTCCGCCAGTTTGAAATTGACATGAGAATGGAAAAAAGCTCTGGTCTTCAAAACTTTTCAGAAAAATCGAATGATCCCGCAGATCAGTGGTCTCAAGCAGTATAAACTTTGTGGTTCTCAGGATGCAAGCGTTATGCTTTTCGAGTCAATTCGTCAGGCAGTATTAGTACGATTCATTTAAGATAGCGAAAATTTTATATTGTGGAACCGAGTGAGTATATAAAAAGCATATGTAGAGTGCGTGACATGTTATGTTAAGTGTGTGACTGCGAGTTCTGATACCGCAATGTATGCTGGGATGTCTTGCGAGCTGAACCATGTGCTCGAAGGTTGTTATGAAAAGTTTGGAACTTGTGCTTTAGAATAAAACGGTTCTGGTTGGATTGGAGCTTGTAGCATTGGCGACCCTTGCCAGGACTGGATTAGCGGAGCCTTTCATCGACGAAAAGCCGTCAGGAGTTGCGGAAGACAAGTGGTTTTGGCACGTTTTCGGGAACGTTTGGTTGATTTGTCGAGTGCACGTGTTGGTTGTGTTCTATAGTGGACTTTGCAACGAACACTACGAAAGATATATTGGGATTGTGGACAGTCAATTATATTGGTGGTGAGTGCGAAAGATTTATTTGTTGAAGTATGGCGGATGTTGAAAATCTGCAGATCGAAATTCAGGCCGCGTTTTGTAATTTAAGCGAGGAAAAGCTGAAAGATGTTTGTAGCAAACTTAACATTACTTTGTCCCCTGAGAGCAAGGGAAGGTTGGTCTTTATTCAAACTCTAAACAAATATCTTGAAACGGAAGAATTAGATTACGAGAAGCTTAAAGAGCTATTGTGGTCCTTGAGTATGGAGGGAAAAGTAATGGCACCGCAGATGAAAACAGAACCGCTGAAGAGCCCTGGAAAGGATGACGTCACCGTCAAACCAGAGCAAAAACCTGCAGTATCAATTTCCAAATTTAAAAGGGACTTTAAGATCTCGGGACAAATTGGTGACTTGTCGCAGAAGATTCGGTGGGGTTTTTCCTCGCTAGTGCACCATATTAAGAACGGTTTAAAGAATGATTACACAGAGGATGAAATCAAAGAAGCGGTGATAAAAGCCATAAACCAGGCCTTAAGCTTGAGAAGTTATTTGGAGGGGAAGGCTGACTTAACTCTGGCCAAACTGAGGAGAATAATGCGTTCTCACTACCAGGAGAAAACAGCAACAGAGCTGTACCACCAGTTAAGCTCAACTGTTCAGCAGCCGAAAGAAAAGCCGCAAGAGTTCTTGATCCGTCTCCTCGATTTGAAACAGAAGGTCTTGTTTGCATCTCAAGAGTCTGATTCCGAACTGAAATATGATCCCACGTTGGTACATGGCATGTTTGTACATAGTTTTTCCCTTGGTTTGCAAAATGAGAATATCAAGATGGAAATGAAGCCTCACCTAGAAAAGAAAACTGTGAGTGATCAGGAACTATTTGAGAAATTAAATGTGTGTGTCAGTAACGAAATGGAACGGTCACAGAAATTTGGTTCACAACTGACCCCCAAGGTGAATGCCGTTCAAGAAGCAGGGGACAGGCAGACCGAAAAGAACAGCAAGGTGGAGCAAACCCTTATTAAAGAAATTAGGGAGCTTAAGGCAGAAGTTGCTGCAGTTAAAGAGAAAGTTCGGGCCCCACCTCCATCCCAAGCCCAACCTTCCCCTACACAACAGTCTATGAGACAACCTCCACAATGTAGGAGCTGCCAACAAAATGAGAATGGATGGTTTTGCAACGATTGCTTCAAGTGTGGGATTAGTGGCCATTACGCACGTGAGTGTACTGCACAGTTCAGCCGACGCCCTCCCACTGAACTTCAGGGAAACGGACAGAGGTCACGTCCATGGGACAGGGTGTGACCGGGCAGGAAACTCAGTCCCATTGCGTACAATGTGGAAAACAAAGAAATGACAGTGCACCGCTTAATCGCTGCGGAGCATGTAAGACTAGCAGGTATTGCTCCAAGGAATGTCAAGCAAAACACCGCATTGTGCACAAAACAGTTTGCATGGCTATACAGGAACTAGAGAAACGGAAAGCGACTGAAGATGCTAATGATCACTTGAACACGATGTTTCCCTGCCACTTAACGCCAAGACAGCAGGCTGGCCTGACAAAACTTGTGGGACAGAGGTGCATAGTGAAATGCATAATTCAGGGGAAGGAAGTAGAGGCATTGTGGGATACGGGCTCCCAGGTTTGTGTAGTGTCAAAGAAATGGCAACAAACTCACCTTCCCCTAGAGGCATTAAGGAATGTTGATGAGTTGTTAAGGGTTGGAGAAGAGTTAAACGTCGAAGCAATGAACGGAACTGACATTCCATTTGATGGTTGGATTGAGGTCAGGTTTAAGTTGGCTGGAGATAACACAACTGCTGATGAACTGACAGTGCCATTTTTGGTGGGGCAACAGGACCAAGAGTATCCTATCATTGGATTCAATGTCATAGAAGAAGTTCTCAGAACTCACAGCGGAAATTTCCAAGTTGCAAATGCCATCATCCAGCAGTCATTTCCTTCAGTCCACCACACTAAAGTAGGTGCTCTGGTCAATCTCATCCAGACAAGATCACAGGACACAGGTACTACAGCTGTCAAAGTTGGAAAGAGAGATGTTATGCTGCCAAAGGGAGAGGCAACAAAAGTTAAGTGTCGAATCCATCTCGGCCCTGTTCCAGAGGGAATGCCAATGATATTTGAGCCCAAGGAAGAGAGCGAGATCCCAGACGGACTGGAAGTGAGTGAAGAACTCACTAAAATCTCTCCGGGAACATCCAGCCAAGTGACCATTCTGGTCCGCAATAATACAGACAGGAACATTTTGCTAAAACGCAGAACAGAACTGGGGCGAATACACATGGTTAAGTCACTTTTACCAATTCCAGTCCCTGCCGACCAAACGTACATCCAGAAAGAGGAGACAGCCGGAGCCACCTCACATGAAGGTCAGAAACAAGATGAATGGGTGCCACCAGTTGACTTGAGTCAGTTGGAAGAAAAAGAACAAAGGATTCTCCGCGAAATGTTACGGCAAGAGGCTGGTGCCTTTGCAAGAAACGATGATGATGTTGGCTGTGTTGAAAATTTGGAGCTTGACATCAGGTTAAAGGACGATCAGCCAGTACAGAAGAACTATATCTCCATCCCCAAGCCACTCTATGGGGAAGTCAAGGAGTACTTAGAAGATCTGATAAATCGTAACTGGATCTGCAAGTCCCGTTCAGCTTATTCATCACCCATGGTCTGTGTACGGAAAAAAGATGGGAGTTTACGATTATGTATTGACTATCGTGAATTGAACAAGAAAACATACCCAGAGCGCCAGCCGATCCCCCGGATACAAGATATCTTAAATGGACTAGGCGGCAACTGATGGTTTACAGTGCTCGATCAAGGAAAAGCCTACCACCAAGGTTTTGTGGCAGAAGCGAGCCGCCCCCTCACTGCATTTGTAACTCCCTGGGGGCTGTACCAATGGAACAGAATACCATTTGGGTTAATGAATGCCCCTGCGGCTTTCCAAAGGTGTATGAATGAATGTCTGGACGGCTTACGTGACAAAATATGTATCCCCTACCTGGATGACATTCTGGTTTATAGCAAAACGTTTGAAGAACATGTTCGGGATGTTCAGCAAGTTCTGCATCGACTACAGGAACATGGAATTAAGGTGAAACCATCAAAGTGCAATTTCTTTCAGCGCCGAGTCAGATATTTAGGGAGGATTGTTTCCGGTGATGGTTACTCTCTGGATCCAGAAGACACGGTAGCTGTACACAATTTAGCTAAGCAGAAACCAGAGACAGTAGGTGATGTCCGCAGAGTGTTAGGATTTCTGAGCTACTACAGACAATACATCCAGGATTTTTCACGGATAGCCAAACCCCTGTATGATCTCATGGCTGGCCCTGATCCGTTGGTTAGTAACCACAGGGTAACTTGGACAGATGAACATCAGGAGAGGCTTGACTTGCTAATCCATCAACTAACTTCTCCTCCAGTTATGGCATTCCCAGACTTCACCAAACCATTTGTGCTGCACACGGACGCGTCACAAGAGGGGATTGGAGCTGTCTTATATCAGGAGCAGGATGGAAAGTTGAGAGTTTTGGGTTATGCCTCTAGAACATTAACTCCAGCAGAGAAAAACTATCACATGCATGCAGGAAAACTGGAGTTTCTTGCTCTCAAATGGGCCATCACTGAGAAATTCCGCGACTATTTATACTACGCCCCCTCCTTTACCGTTTACACCGACAACAATCCACTTACTTACATACTATCGTCAGCCAAGTTGTCTGCAGTGGGGCATCGGTGGGTGGCAGAATTGGCAGATTTCAATTTTAACATCAAATATCGGCCAGGGAAGACCAACATCGATGCAGATGTATTATCTCGCATACCAATAGACCTCGACAAATACATGAAAGACTGTACTGCAGAAATGGAGAAAGATGCAATCTGTGCAACAATACAAGCAGTGATCCATCAGGGAGAAGCCACACCTTGGGTGACAGCAGTATCAGCAAGCATCAACGTTGCTCACTCAGAACCAGCCGTCACAGATTTAGTCTTTAGACAGCTCACCTCAGACGAAATACAAAGAGCTCAAAGGGAAGATCCTGATATTGCGCGGATCTTGGCATACAAGAAACGAGGATATCCCCATCGGGAGGAGAACGGAGGAATGAAAACCGTGTCACATCTTGTTACTTGAGAGAATGGAATAAGCTCCACATCTTAGCGGATGGGATCCTGTGGCGTCAAACGAAAAGTCGACTGCAGCTAGTACTACCCACAAAGTTTAAGCAGCTGGTTTACCAGGAGCTTCACATTGAAATGGGCCACCTGGGTGCAGATCGAGTGGTGGATTTAGCTCGATCCAGGTTCTACTGGCCTTACATGCAACGAGAGATTGAATACTTCATTGCCAACAAATGCCGCTGCATCCAACAGAAGAAACCTCAAATACCCACTAGAGTACCAATGGAGAGCATCACAACAACAGCCCCATTTGAGATGGTTTCCATAGATTTCCTCCACTTGGAGAAAAGTCAGCGGGGATTTGAATACATTCTGCTGGTAGTAGATCATTTCACAAGATTTGCACAGGCCTACCCAACCCGTAACAAGACAGCACGGACGGTGGCGGAAAAAATCTACAACGATTTTGTCCCACGATTTGGATTCCCAGCCCGTATTCACAGTGATCAAGGAGGAGAATTTGAGAACAATCTTTTCCGTCAATTGCAGCAGTTGACTGGCGTTTCCAAGTCTCGCACCAGCCCTTACCATCCACAGGGTAATGGGCAAGTAGAGAGGATGAACCGCACCCTATTGTCCATGTTACGAACGCTCCCAGAGTTGAAGAAGCGGAAGTGGGATGAATCGCTCAATAAAATGATCCATGCGTACAACTGCACCAGGCATGAGGCGACCGGATACGCTCCGCATTATCTGTTGTTTGGACGACTTCCACGCCTACCAATTGATCTGATATTCAATTTGAACCCACACCGCGCACAAGGAGATTACAACGTTTACGTCCAAAAGTGGCAGCATGACATGAAGGAAGCATACCAGATAGCTCAACAGAATGCCACGAAGGCCGCCGAGCGCAGTAAGGAATACTACAACAGAAGAGTCTCAGGCGGAGTTCTTCAGCCAGGAGATCGAGTGCTAGTTAGGAACTTAACAGAACGCGGTGGACCAGGAAAATTAAGACCGCACTGGGAGGACGTTATTCATGTTGTAGTTGAGCGAATGGGAGACCAAAGTCCAGTTTACAAAGTTAAGCCCGAGAGTGCGTGCTGCGGCCGTACAAGAGTGCTTCATCGGAATTTACTACTGCCTTGTGATGTTCTAGAACTGGATATTTCAAGCACGGAACCTGTTACGCGTTCTAGGAGGAGAGCTACAGAGAAACCGCCCTTACCCGTGGCGGAAGATGATTTCCAGAGCTCGGGGGAAGAAGATGAGGATGATTTCGCTAGCATGCATCTTGTGGAAGAGGCACCTGGTAATGTAAGAGCTTCAGTGTCATTAACTCCAGATCAGGACCTGCCTCCAGTTTTAGTTGAGAATCATGTGATTACGGAGGACGCCATTGAGCCGTCAGACGAAATGGAACCTACAGAAGAAGTGAGTGCGGAATATGACGAAGCTGGACAATCAGCGGGGGAGGAAAATGCTGAGCAGAATATGCCTACTCGGCCACAGCGCCAGAGAAGACCGCCCCAGATCCTGACTTACAACTCCTTGGGAAATCCACAGTACCAGCGTGTTGAACCAGTAGTGAGCAGTTCATTTGTTAACTCTATCCAGGCTCCATGGATGACACCAGCTGCAGCAGCTGTCCATTTTGGAGCACCCGTTTATTACTGTGTTTGGCCAGTATGTTCACAGCCTGTCTACTACTAGAAGTGCATGAGGAGAACCTTGTCTGAAATTTGAACATTCCAGTGAATAGTGAAGGAGTGCAAGTGAACAATGAGACAATGTTTAGAGACACTGATGTTGTTACTGTAGAAGACAGA
The DNA here is from genome assembly GCA_964030785.1 of Siderastrea siderea. Classification (NCBI taxonomy): domain Eukaryota; kingdom Metazoa; phylum Cnidaria; class Anthozoa; order Scleractinia; family Rhizangiidae; genus Siderastrea; species Siderastrea siderea. Next base: position 20,185,930 of record OZ034977.1, read on the forward strand.
GAGTGAACAGCTCTGTGTTATTTTAAGGGAACTCTTTCATTTTGGTGGGGAAGTGTGTAGAGTGCGTGACATGTTATGTTAAGTGTGTGACTGCGAGTTCTGATACCGCAATGTATGCTGGGATGTCTTGCGAGCTGAACCATGTGCTCGAAGGTTGTTATGAAAAGTTTGGAACTTGTGCTTTAGAATAAAACGGTTCTGGTTGGATTGGAGCTTGTAACACATATTTTAACTCGAAGTCCATATTCAGAGTGGTCCGCACGCGAAGTCTCCGTCCGCCTCGAGGAATGCAATAAGCTGATGAAAAAAGCACAGACGCAATACGTATCCCATATGACCGAAACTGCACAAGCGAAAACAGCCCGTGATTTCTTGCGAGCTGGTAGGGCGAAACGGTCAAACTGGCAAACTGCAAACTAGGGAATAAGCTTGAAAATTAGGGAGGTTCGCGCACAAGCAAAGAGGCTTATTCGCTTGTCAGGCAACGACATTACACGACAACATCTCAAAGAAAAAACGAAAGCTTTGATGAACACTGGCCTAAATCATTGCCGCATGTGGATAAATTATTAATGTCATTTGGATATTGCGTCGCATCCGCGTCTGTTAAGACATACCCCTTCCCACCCCTTTCAGGGTCACTCCCTTGTAGACTTTAAAAGGAACGAGTCGCTAAATAAGTGATTCAGCCGACATGACCTCTGTCTTCATTGGGGTTCCTTTTACTGGAGCTGGTTTCACTTAGTCAAGCAAAGTTATTTCCTTTCTACTACGTACGGGGCTTAGAGTGTCGCAGGCTAGAACAGCTCAGGTGGTTTCCGGGACCTAGTGGCTCTTCCCTGTGGAGCTTCAGTCTACCCCACCCTTCCTAAACTAAGTACAGTTTGCACGTATAAAATGTGACTTTAGACCTTTTGTCGTACTACAACTTGAAGTGCTGTAATGTTCGTTCGTGCGATCAACATGAACACTTTAGAACATACATTCTGAAGGATGAGGGAGGGTGAAAAAGGAGAAGATTTAAACTATAAATTAATTTTGAATCCTGGCCACAAGACCACAGCAAAGTTGGACGTGGGAAAACGGCTGACCAAGATCAAGTTCAAGCAAATAGCATACGTAATGCACGAAATGAAAGAAACGAAAGGCTGTTTGAAAAAGAAGAATGGCTCACGAAGACCCAGATTACCAGCTTCTTTTCACGTTTAGCTTCACAACAGAAGTCCCGCGGCCAGGATGCTAGCACTGCATCAACGGATGCGACAGCGCGGCCAGAAGAAGATGAAAATCAAGATATTGAGGCCGTCAATTCTGGTATGAGACTGCTTCGCTTTGGTGGACGATATAAATGAAGAAATCGGGCTCACAAATCCCATAGTTTTGACGCCTATGATTTTTGTGACTATTATAAGAACAGAAAAACTAGGCATATTCAGTGTCGCCATGCTAGAAACAATACTTCACCATTTTGAGGTTCTTTTTCGAGCAAAAGATCGAAATGCGGACCTGATTCACTTGGTGAAAGGCGTTATTCACGAGTGTCGGTGTTGTAAATAAAGTGATGCTTAATTATGATCCTGGGACGTAGAAGGGGGAGGAGGCCTGCAGGCTATCAATTTCTTCAAACAGATTTTTTGTCAGCACCTGCCGTTTTCAGAAGCTTTACGTATGTATCCGTTAGCCACATTATGGCGAAGTTTGATATAAAATGCATGTTTTTCAACTTTTTTTGGTGAGAAAGTATACGATATCGACAAACAGCATATCTTCTTCTTTATTCGTCTAGCATGAAAAATTTTCAATTTCGACCGTTTTTGTATGATAATATCCACTTTCTACCTCATCTCGTAGAGCACTTTAAGGCTATCTTCAAAAGGCGAAATTTTTTCGAAATATTGTAACAAAACGAAATCCAAGAGTCCATCAACCCCATCCCTTGTATCACAGTGGGGGAATGAGATTGCTTGTACATATGAGGGTTAACGCCGACAGATCTAGAAAAAAATAGCCTAGAGGAATGCGGGAAGCTGAGGCAAAAAGCACAGACCCAAAACATATCCCATATTATAGAAACAACACAAGCGAAAACAGCTTGCTATTTCTTGCTGGTTGGGCGAAACGGACGGGCACAAATGGAATGAGCTTGAAAATTACAAGAAAGGATAAGGGAGGCTCGCACACAAGCAAAGAGCCTCTTTCGCGTGTCAGGCAGGCATCGATATTTCACAAGAAAATCAGTCGAAGAAAAAAAAAAAGAAAAAGGTTTGGCGAATACTGACCTTAATCATTGACGCACGTGGATAAATTGTTAACGTCATTTGGATATTGCGTCGCATCTGCGCCTACCAGGACATAACTTTACTCCGCTCCTCCCCAATTCCCCTTTCATGACCACTCCCTTATTGACTTTGATAGGGGAAAGCCGCTGGATGGGGAATTGAGCCGTTATGGCCTCTGTCTTCTACAGAGTTCCTTTATTTAGAGCTGGTTTCAGTTAGTCAAGCAAAGTTATTTCCTTTCTACTACGTACGGGGCTTAGAGTGTCGCAGGGTAGACCAGCAGAGATGGTTTCCGTGACCTAATGGCTTCTCTCTGCTCCAGCTTCAGTCAGTACACCACCTTCCTAAAATAAGTACAGTTTGCGCGTCTAAAGATGTGTCTTAAGACCTTTTGTTGTACTATACCTTGAACTCTTGTAACCTTTGTTCGTGCAATCAGAATAAACCATTTAGAAAATACATTCTTAGGGTGGGGGAGGGTGGAAAAGGACAAAATTTAAAATATAAATTATTTTTGTATCCTGACCGCGAGAAATGACAACCCTCTGTGACAAGCCTCTCCTTAGACATTGATTTTATATATATATATATCCTAAAGCCCTTGCCGTATTAGCTGCTCGCTGTCATTGTTATTTTTAAGTTAAAAATAAAATGTTGTTGACGAACATTTGTATATCGCGTTACTGATCACAGTGTAACGCAACTCCCAGGTTGAGGTTGGAATCGTTTTCTTTCTCGTTTGTTTCCCCTTAAGACTCACGGCGACTGGAACTGGTGAATTTAAAGTATAGCTGAAAGCAGTATAGAGATTATAGCTTCCTCGTGTTATCTCATGACCAAGAGAAAAATACTTTTTCATCACCTCTATGATGAAACCGCCGAATCCTTTGCCGGAGGGGAGAGTTATTTATCGAACAAGGTGAGTGGCAAATAAAGTAACTACAGTATCTATTCGAGGTTTTGGACCTCCAGAATCGGTTTCATAGCAAAAACAGGAAAAGTACTTTGTATAATTTTTTGAACCACCACCGACATCTCTTTAATTAGGCGGATATATATAACAACACTTGAATGGAAATTCATGTCACGCAAGACACCATTGGCGAAAATGGCTTACTAAACTTCGACACAATTTCTCAGAATCAAATTCTGCCGCAAGTTTTATTGTATAATTCTAGGAAATAGTGCTTATTCTATGTCTAGAACGGGTTTTTACGTCTGGCCTAAGTGCCTCAATTGAGAATTTTGGCATGTTTCAAAAGCACTATTTCGTCCAGTTGGAGTGACTTATTAGATTAGTTCATTTATCATTTTCAGTTTCATACGATTTCGGTAGGGAAAATGTCCAAATGACACAGGAGCGGTAAAAAGAAGTAATAAGCTATCAAATGGGTGTAAATGTGAAGGTTGTGATCGTGCGAAGTCTTTTTAAACGATAATTGAAAAACCCCGTACTACGGCGCCCCAAATAGCCAAATTTTAGTCACTTACGGTATACTGACAATCAAATCCTCAAAACGGGAGCAAAATAAACTTTTGGATCATTTCAAGTGCATTTTAGTAGTAGGGATAGATAGTAGTATTTGTGGTAGAAATTTGAAGGAAATCTATTTTTGAGTCCGAGATCGAGTGGAACACTCTTAGGGAGACAGCCTCTTAAACTGTCAAGTTCGAGCAGCAAAGTATACGCGACGCGCGCCATGGATGAAATGTGATAAATTTAAAAAATCCGACGCAGTTTGGTTTGCCAACATCTTTCACAGCCGAATTTTGATACCCTATTTTGAAACCCTATTAGTTCATTTATCTGATTAAATGATGCATGGTCCTTTTCGCGGTCTTGATTGAAAAAAGCCCTGGCAATTATTATTTTTTCCCGAAATCTACATTTATTAACCTTTTCAACGATATATAGTTTGCAGTGTTTTCCTTTAAAATGCCGCGCACACTAATTTTTTCCCGGAGGACAAAGGAGGGCACCCGCGAAGGTCCGTAGTAACCTTAAGACGCAAGCCAATTCCTGTCAAAAATTAAAGAAAAGGTGTCTGCAGTAAAGAAGAAAACCATGACGTAGGGAACATCGTTTCGCAACTGCATCTTAATGAAATTCTAGTGAGAGGCACAGTTCAAAAATTGCTGGAACAATGTGCAAAAAAAGCCACTGAATGCAGAAGAGACAGTTCCCCACTGCTCAAAATCAACACAGTACTTCAAAGAAGTTCTCTACCCCCTCCCCCCTCAAAAAAACTGTAAACCGAGGCATAAAAGTTAACAGTTGTGATCGAAGGTTAAATCACAAAGGCGAGCAATCAGTACATCCTTCCTCTTAAAGCCATTAAGTGCATTTTGCGTCATTTTGCAAATAAATCTCCATCAACAGCAAATTGTGCATAAAATTACATTTAATTTGAACGGATCTCAAAAGCTACACAGCAATTACCTGTCCTCCTTCGGTAATCTTTGAATTGCCGGAGTGTTGCTCATTGCATTGATATGGGCCTTTTGGCTTTCGGTTGTTTCTTGCAATGCTGTAATCCTGCGAAATAGAGTAGTTGCATGGTATATTTGCAAGTGAACGTTCGTTTACATCCTTGAGACTATACAGGTAACGCGGCAGTAATTATTTGCCTAAGAGAAATCAAGCAGGAAGGTGTGGAGAAAAACGAAGACCATCGTCCAGAGGGGGCATCTTGATGTAAATAAATATAAAGTTGAAAAATTCCCTTGCCTACCTTTTATTTTTAGCTTCAATATCAAACAATAGAGATTTCACTTTTTCCTCCAACTTTTTGTTTTCTCTTTGGATCAGTGTCGTCTTATAGTCATCATCCCTGTGTAAAGTGTATATGGTATTTTAAAAAAAGGAGAATTTTGTGGGGGGTCTATCTGCTCATAGTTCCCCGTAGAAATGTGATTGTCTTAAAACAAATATACGAGGCTTCGAGGGCTTGTATGCAATCGGAGTCACTTTGTTGGAACACCGTCGGCACAATCGTGTCTTCCTTCCTCTTCCACTAGGCAACGTTTGAGTTCTCAACACTATTTAGACAACAGAGTTCTTCTGTCGAGGGCACTATCTTGTGATAGGTTGTCCGAGGAAATTTGATGTTCACAACGAATATTAGCCCGAACACGTAGTTCGAGGGCTTATATGAATTTTGAACATCAAATTTCCGAGGGAACCTATCACACATTAGGGCCCGAGACAGAACAACACTATTGTTTTTCTTGTACAACGCTAAATTTTGAGCAAAATTTGCCGCACACGTGCACTATTCGCTGATAGGCGCCCGCTGAGGAGAGACACTATAGCGTCTCGTGATCAATTTCGCCCAATGGGAGCACGCCGAAATTTAGCGTTGTACTTTAAACAACATTGAATAGGGATAGGAGGGGAGGATTTGATTGTAGTTTAAGAACAATAGGTTTCCAAGGGAACTAATAGACGACGAATATTCCCGAGACACTAAATTTTCTTCCGGACAAAATTCGCTGCAACTCAGGCATTTCGAATTTATAGCTCACCATTTAATTTTTTTTAATCTATCTACTAGGTATTTTCGACAAAAGCCAGACCTCATCTCCCGTTAGTGTCTTTTCGTGGATGAAGACTGTCATGTAATTGGTTTAAGTCCATCATGGTGGGAGAAATTAAATTTATAAAAGCGTTCCACTACGGAACATTTTCTTTTGGTCACTTAGCTCCTGACCAGAAATATCGAGAATCCGACGACAGAAGCAAAATTTCATATTTCATTTTATTTCACCAAAAATACCCCTTTGGTAAACTATTTCCAAAAATCATATTTAAAAGTTCATCCGCTCTTTGGTTTTTCCAAAAATTAGAAAAGTTCAAAATACGGCTACAAGCTTGCTTGCGCTCCCCGGAAACAAGGGAAAATCGTGCATTTTTAGCAAACTCTAGCCTGTTCCAGGCGTTCAGATAGTAGAGCGCGAGCGAAAAATAACGCGATCGAAAAATAACGCGGGCGAAAGAGCAGGAAAAAAACGAGGGGAGACTGAGGAAGAGGACGAGGGAACGCCTGTGAAATTAATTTTAAAAAGCTCATGACGGTATACCCTCTGATTGGCCAAATTTGACACCTCCTGTCAACACCAGACGGTTGTTGACGCAGACAGGAAATGCGATATGGCGTGCCCGTGCGAAGGTCATCCTCCATCGAGTCACGCACGGTTGAATAACTGCACGGCAAGCGCTTGACGATTTCCCAAATGTGGATACTTTACAAATGGAATAAAAATATTGTCTTCAAAGCGTGTTTCTGGGAAGAAGTCTCATCGCTACTCTTCCAACAGGATTTGGAAATAGCTTGATCTTTTAACTTTTCCCAAGGTTAATCAACGCATTGCAAAGAAACGCTGTTTTTAAGATAATTGTGGTCACTCCGCTCGTCGCAATCATGAAAGACCAAGTAGAACAGCTTCAAAGCATCGGAATTAGAGCGCTGGCTATCGGAGTAGACGAAGAAGAAGACGAAGAAGGAGCAGCAAAAATGGATCAGCTAGATTGTTTATGAAAGTCTTGAAAGCCTGCTGTGTAAGGAATGGAGAAAAGAACAACAACAAACATATCGTAGCCATCGCAATCGATGAAGACGACGAAGTTCATTCCGTCACAGAGTGAAAAGCTTTCTATTCATCAATTTGATAAACCGATGTGTATATAAAGTCGTCTGTGATTCTCGTTACCTTTATTTGTCCAGTAGTGGAGATGACATTTGCGTTTCCATCTCGCAGAAAATTTTGCAATGTTCATTTGGCATGTCAAATTTCTTAAAGCATCATCTACTTTTCCCAACGCTTCAAACTCGGGTGAAACCTATTTCGGTGAGCATAATTACATAACTTTCTTGTTTACGACTTTGAACTGACCCTGGGTTCATGTTTCTCTGCCGCTGTCGGCGGTCTGAAGTGGGCGGCATGGGCTTTTTAAAATTAATTTCACAGGCGTTCCCTCGTCCTCTTCCTCAGTCTCCCCTCGTTTTTTTCCTGCTCTTTCGCTCGCGTTATTTTTCGCTCGCGCTCTACTATCTGAACGCCTGGAACAGGCTAAGCAAGCTCCTACGCAACAATGGAAATCGTTCCTGTTTTACCATTTGGCGCATAAGTACATCATTCTTTCCTCTATCTAAAAATATAAAAATCGGAAAGAAATTTGCACTTTTAGGCTGTTTGTTGACCTGTTGAAGATACTAAGCTTGAAGGGTTCAAAGTCAAAGTAAAATTTGGGTCAACTTCAGAGGTTTTAACTGACCTATCATATACTTTTCAGACCAAAAATATACATCAAATGTAAGCTCAACCATTCCTTTGTACTCTATGAAAGTGTCGTCTTTGGCCCGCTAAAAGCGACTCGTTGAGAATAAAAAGCGTGCAGGGTATTTTGAGCAGTTTCTGTAGAACGGCCACTGTCACGCGAGCCACATCGGTTCCACTAAAGCAGTCAAAAAAGAGGTTTCTCTGGCTCCTTGTTTTGAATACGTTAATAAATGAAAAATATACTACTTTTCACTTAGAGGTAACTATGTTACTGTGGCTTAGGGGCAACCCGGTTTACTTTTCTACAAGGCAAATTTATTTATGATTTAACAATAACAATATTATTTCGTTGATCCAAACTGATAAACCAAAGATACTCTCACCTTAAGACATGATCTTGTGAATCTCTTGGATCAGGTTATCACTCCTTTTACCAGACTTGTTGGTTGGATAAGTTATGATAATTTGTAGATTAAAAAAACAAAAGTTACAGAACCTTTTTCAAACCATGCTAAACTATGCACTCCGTATTTAAATTAGCATAAATGTGCGACACGAAATCGGACCTTTTCCTGATAGGCACGATATAAGATAGCGTGACGCAGTAACTACCTAAATGGGCTTAAACCAGGAGCCCGTGCTTAAACAAGTTCTCCGGTAAATAGCCGTTTTGTATGTATATATACGGGTGTATACAAAACCTGGGCTAGGCCATGGCCCGGACCATGGCCCGGGCCATGGCCCACCCTATGGCCCACCCTATGGCCCACCCTATGGCCCACCCTATGGCCCACCCTATGGCCCACCCTATGGCCCACCCTATGGCCCACCCTATGGCCCACCCTATGGCCCACCCTATGGCCCACCCTATGGCCCACCCTATGGCCCACCTTATGGCCCACCCAAAATTTTGCAGTTTTTACAAAGATAGCACGGTCAGGAAAATTTAGTCGAAATTTAGTCAAGCGCGGTATGGAGCCGGCGGAAGATTGCGGACATCACGAAACAGGATACTGTGCTACCGTAAAATATAATGCCTTTCGACAATGGTTGCAATGGGCAAAAAAACAAGATTACCTCTACCCGACCTTGGGGAACAACGATCTGTGGCATTAAGAAAAAAAATGTAAAAAAGTAGATAAAAGAAATTTTAAAAAAAATTTTAGTAATTTGATGAGCCAACAACTTTTTTAAATTCATTAATTTTTTTCCGCAGAAATGAAATTAAGAAAGAAAGGGACTTATACACACACCAGCTATGGGGCTCGAACCACGCATATTCCGATTTGAAGGGCGCGCGCTATGCCACAAGACTACCAGGGCATCTCTCCTTTATACAAGACAAATTGAATCTAGTCAACCCCTTCGCACGTAACGTCACCGTTTTTCAAGATGGCGCCCGCTTCTTCGAAAGTCAAGCCAATTAAACACGCTTCGATTTCTCACCCCAGCGCTTTCGCCCCCACACCAACACCACGTGTCTGAGTTCACATCATTCAAAGGCAGAGGAATTCCTCCACGGAGTTCCCACCAGGGATTTTTTCCCCCTTCAAAACAAAACTTCATATCTGCGCTCGATCCGCGTGGCAAACACCAAAAGCGCCATAAGATTAGACGAAAAAATCCTTTTTTCCCCAATTCCTCCTTGAGGAAACATAGGCCCGCAATGTATGCAGAACCGACGAAGTGCTGGTTCGTCTCGAAAAGAAAGCAAGCGGGGCGTGCGTGACTGCAGGTTCATTAACAGTCAAGCATCTGTAACAGCAAGTTGCAGCAAAAGTGCGTAACTGTAACTAACGCTGAAATTTGACCAACTGAAAAGGCGACCAATACCCTGAAAAGGAGGTCAACTGAATTATTCACCCTCTCCTCACCAAACGTAGCTCCACAGACTACGCCCATGACCTCATGCATTCTTCACTCAAGATCATTTTTCGCTGTCTTTTGGTCAGTCTTCCTCAAAACCCTGAACAAAAAAGCCATCACAATTCTCAAAACAGACGCATTTCCAAAAATGGGCGATAAATTTCTCAATATAAAAGAAACCACATCTTTACGATTGATCAGCATGGGCACCATAACAGCCCAAAAGAATTGAACTTTTCCCCACGGCTGGGGACCACACTTTGTGTACAGTTTCCTTTAATCATGTCAAGGGCTCCTTAAGCCAAATCGTGAATGCAAAAATGATATAATCATTGCTATGCTCTAGCGTACAGGTTACAAGAAAGCGCATTATAGGCATTTACCAGTCGTTTTGACACACTCCACCCTCGATAAATGTTTTTACTTCGCTCAATGTGCCGTGCTAACTGGCGTAACGAAATTTTTGCCTTTTGCGTTACCGAATGATGTAATGTTTAAAATCTGATGACTTAGCTCATCTGTATTATCGCTTTGAATATTTAATGTTGTTGAATTAAACTAAAAAATGAAATGCCGATATAAATTTGTCCACAACTGAACATGCTTTTACTGAGATTGGTGAGTGAAGTATTTATATACTGTTTTGATTAGGGCACTATAAAAACATGATTATCGTTAAAGACAAACACATCGTCAGAATCTCAACGTGCTAACCGGCGTGACAAAAATTGTGACAGTATTTTGTCTTTTGCGTTACCGAATGACGTAATGTTTAAAATCTGATGTCTCAGCTCATCTGTCTTATCGCTTTGAATATTTTGTTGAATTAAAATTAAAATTTAAAGATAAATTTTGTCCACAACCGAACATACCGTTACCGAGAGTTGTGAGCGATGTATTTATATACTGTTGTGAATATGGCACTAAAAAAACAGATTATTGATTAAGACAAACACACTGTCAGAATCTGGAGAAATTAATAAAAAAGCGAAGTGTTCGCTTTATCTCAAACACGTTAAAGCATGTCTTATGACGTAATCGTTAAATCCGGTTTGCTCTTCCGGAGTCAGCAAGTCAGTGTCTCGAACTCTAAAATCGAACAAATCGGTTCAAAATCAAAAGTAAAGCAGGAAAATTAAAAATACTAACTGGTATATCCTTCTGTGCCGCTTATACTATCCAAGAAGATCCAGCCTCGTGAAGTAATTCATTTCCCACCTGCCAATAACCTTTCTTATCGTTGGCAGCTAGACACTTTCCAAGTACTAAACATAACTACAACAACATACACCAGAATTTTCCTCTCATAACATTAAATTTTTCTGAGAACGATTCTATCCTTACAATGTGTGAGCAACACTTTGGTCCCACGAGCATCAACTCCTGTTATTATCAGTCCTCCTTACTTTCTTTCACTAGTATTGCACAGATATTTCAGTCCGGCCAAAGCCAACACTGCTCGGCGGACGAGTGCTTCTACACCTACAATACTTTTTATGTGGACCCTTGTCCTATCGTGCGTGCGTGTGTGTACTAAGCGATGTCTGTGTACAACTTCTTCTCTATATGTTCATAGATCAGCACAAAATTATACCACAACACAGTCGAATCTTCCAGCAAGCCTCCGTCACCTTTCTTGACCTGCCAATTTAATATGGCGACTCGTCCGCTCTTGTTCTCACGTCATCCCATCCCGTGGGCCATAGCGAAATACACACCTTGTGAGCCTTACACGACATATTTTGACCGACCAAACCAGTCCACGGTCTTGTCACGACTGCTCTAACCCGACTTCGTCGGTTAAAAATTAATCTTGGACAAAAGAAAAAAGAAAAAAAGAAAAAAATTTCCCCGCAACCTCGGCTGAATTCGAACTCGCTCACTCCAAAAAACACAACACTGGACCTCCCCGCGAACTCCCCGCGTGATGCCCCAGTGCGCGCGCCTGCCGCCCGTGCCTGCCGCCCGCGCCTGTGATCCCACACCCACCGGTCAGCGGCTACCCGTCCCAAACCACATTCCATTCTGATGACGTCTACTACTATTGAGAAGTAGCAGAATTCCTTGGAAATGAAGTTGACAGTTCTTTTCTTATCTTTCTATACCTCTGTTTCTTTGTACGTGTGTTAGTTTGTTTTACCTTGTATGCCTTTATTCTTGTTTGGCTTTTTTTCTGGTTATTTTTGTAAAAACTGCAAAATTTTGGGTGGGCTATAGGATGGGCCACAGGGTAGGCCATAGGGTGGGCCATGGCCCCGGCCATGGCCTAGCCCAGGTTTTGTATACACCCTATATATACGAGGTGACATTTCTCTAACGAGGGAAGGGATTCAAGGGTCATTTGCAGTTTCAAATATTTTAGGATCGGACCATTTCTTTTAGAGGGAAAAACGAAATATTCCTGCAAAGCTTTTGCGGAGGAAAGACCACAAAAACACCAGGGAAAGGAAATTCAAGCAAAGCTTTTAGTTACAGAGGAAAACTGAATAAATAACTCATAATCATAATAACTCTGCAGAAAAATGCAAAAATTTAATGATACGTCTCTTATTGTCTTTGATCGGTTTTAAATGGACGTGTGAAAGCGCCACCACAAGAACAACTTGAAACCATTTCCTCTAATATGCTGATGTAGGGTTTCAAAGGAGGTGTTTACAAGTCAAAGTGCTCGCAGTGAAACTGAAAAAGTCCAAGTTTGCGGTTGCCGTTCTTTGCCATCAGCGCAGATGTCGTACTGGTCGTACACGATAAGATCTTCCAGTTGAAACCTTGAGAGGATCTTGTTTTGCGGTACTCGAAGTGGTTTATTTTTCAAAGGCACGGAAATCGTTTGCCGCTAGATCCTAAAAGAACGCAGTGGCTAATGCTGGGCCGTCACACACTTCTCAGGCTTCCCATCGGAATCTGGCGATCCGGCTTATTTTCGCCCACGCGACTTCATCTGCGTCCACTTTCCTTCTTGATGAAGGGCCAATTTTGAATTTTTTTTCGAGGTAGACTTTTTTTATCATCGAAGTGGGAACCTTTCTTTTTTTCTTCTCTAAAGGCCCAACCCTCTCCCAAACTTACGAACAACGTCTGAGGCTATGTTCACACAGAACAGTTTTCAAATGGTTCTGGATCAGACCAGGTCTGTTCACATGGGACCATTTCATTTATGAGCATCTGTTCACACGGGACCGGTACAGAAATGGTCCGGTACCAGTCCACTTCTGGACCAACGTGAGAAAATCAGCTGTTTGTAACAAAACGTTATCCACCGGGAGACCAAAATGCGTGAAAGACGATCGAAGAAGGCTGAATCTATCGATTGAAAGAAGCCAAAGGCCTCTGGCCGGATAACAAATTACCCCATCCCTGCCGATTACAAAATACACAAAGCTTTAACTTCTTCTTTTAGCTTTTAACCTTTTCAAGCTTTAAACCCAATTACAATAAGTTATGTGGCAGTTATGCTATCGCAGACAGTAGTTTGGTCTCTCTTTAAACTTCTAGGTGAGTTTAATCAAAAACACAACACTGAGGGCGATAGAGTATAACTAGTGCCGAAGCATAAATTGGGCTGTTGGAACCAAAACGAACCGGTGAAGGTGTTCACGCAGTACCTGTCCAATATGGGACCAGAACGGTTCCAAAATTGGACCTGCATCTTTGCAGGTCCAAAAATCGGACCTTTACTGGACCGGATAGCTGGTACGGATAGCGGCTTCCGTGTAAACAGAAGACCTATCCGAACCGGAACCGTTTGGAAATCGATCCGTGTGAACAAAGCCTAAGGATTCAGAGGGCTCTTGAGATTTCAGCACAGGTATCATTCCACACTTTCCTACGACGGTGAAAGGCCTAGCACCGATTGGAAAAGATATACATAATTCTCCCGAATTAGCTACTTTCTTTACTTTCTTTTTGCGAAAAAAAACTTTGCTTTCACTTGTTTTTTGCAGCGTTTCTTCTACAAAAGCTTGTCAGAAACGTTTCTTATTTTCCAACCACCCCCTCTAAAATATCCGACCCTAAAATATCTGAATCTGCAAATGACCCCTAGCATCCCTCCCCTCATAAAAAAACAGCAAGACAAGATATCCTCTCAAGGTTTCAACTGGAACATCTCATCGTGTACGACCAGTATGACATCTGCGCCATGAACGGCAACCGCAAACTTGGGAGTGCTTTGACTTGTAACTCCTTTGAAACTTAGAAGGAAAGTTCCCTACATCAGCATCAAGTTGTTCTTGTGGTGGCGCTTTTGTTAACTGAATGTGTCCCACGAGACTTAAAATGGCACTCGCACGTCCATTGAAAACCGATCAAAGACAATAAGAGACGTATCGTTTAATTTTTGCATATTTCTACTTAGTTATTCCGACTATGGTTTATTTATTAATATTTTGGTAACTAAAAGCTTTGCTTGAATTTTCTTTCCGTGGTGTTTTTGCGGTCTTTCTTCCACAAAAGCTTTGCGGGAGTATTTCGGTTTTTTTTTCAACCACCCCCTCTAACAGTAAATGATCCTACCCTAAAATATTTCAAATTGCAAATGACCCTTACGATCCTTTCCCTCATTAGAGAAATGTCACCTCGTATATATACATTCAAAACGGCTATCTACAGGAAAACTAATATATATGTTTAAGCAACACAGCATGAAATCATGGATTTACGAATGTTTATATCACGCGTAAACATACGTAAATAAAAGGCCTTTTCTTTACGCATCGGTTCCGTGGTGCGTAAAGACGCGTAAATTCACAGAGCGCGTAATGTTCACTACAGTGCCTTGAAATGCCATGACTGAGTCGGATGACGAATCACAACCACTTTTTTCAGGGGATAGGTGGTTGTAAATAATTATCATATAACCCTCACCATCCGTAAAGACTGTTTGAAAAATGCACTCTACTGAGGGTCGTAAATGTAAAGCGTTTACACGGTTTTCACCATATCCGTAAAGGCGTGCTTAGAGAACGCGTAAACATTTCCATTCTGGTAACCTTACGGAAGTCGTAAATTATCGTAACTGAAGGCTTTACGAGTTTTTCCGATATCCGTAAAGACAGCGTTTAAAGTCTCTCTAAGACATCTTTACGCACTATCGCTTCTAGGGCGTAAAGACCTTCTGAACGGAAATGTAAAGAAGTCCGTAAAGATGCGTTTGCAGGGTCAATACGCTTTCTTTACGTAGTCATTACGGGTGCGTAAATTCAAGATTTCATGCTGTGCAAGGGCTCCTGGTCTTAAGCCCATTTGGGTCTTCCAGCTTTCTGAGTCACTGCGTCACGCTATCCTATATCGTGCCTATCACGAAAAGCTCAGATATCATGCCTCGCAATTATTAACCGGCCGTCGCCATTATAACAAGGGCACGGTTTTGTCGTGATGGTCAGTTGGCTTAACATACGAACAAAGGGCTGTAAAGCTTGTGGTACGGGTACTCAAGAGCGGTACTGTCTTATATAAGACGCATGCGCATATTAGTCTGCTGAATGTTACCTTCGTGTGTTCTTGTCTTTTAATTTACAGTATTTAAGATATCAACGACGAAGGGCTGTTAAGGTTGGGGTTTTTTGTATTTGTCTTGTATAACGCATACGCAATTGAGTAAAGCAGCTAATAGGATTGAATGCGAAATTGGCTGTGTTGTCTGATCTAGTTAGTGGTTATGGTGAAACTTTTTTTAGCGCAGGAGTTTTTTTATTGGGATTGACATTTTGAGGGATGTAAAAATGTGGGAGTCAGAAGGATTTGTGAATGTCAGGAGCATATCACGCTTCTGTGAACGTGATTTGCTTTGAAAGTTGCGTTTTGTATAGGAGCGTTTTATGGCGGGGGGGGGGGGGGGGGGTGGTTTGCGAAGTGGATTGTAAGGTTTCTGATTGGTTAACATGTATTTCGCAGCCGACAAAAAGGACAGTTGCGTTTTGCCGGCTTGGGCTAGGAAGAGAAGGAATTGGTACTAGTATGATGATGCAATATCAGTGGATTGCACCATCAGTACATGATAGTTCTTGTGAACGGAGAGAGATGAGTGTTTATTTGAGGCGACAAGTTGATACGAAGGAATCGTCATTAATAAGGAGATCAATTAATAAGGCAGGTGTTACGAGTCTTTTTGCATTGAAAGAACGAAAATATCTGGATATTATCGACGGATTTGTGTGGTTTGCGTGTGGCGTTTGCTAAAGGCTACGAACAGTCTCTCTTTCCGTTCAGAGATAGTGAAGGAAAAGAAAAACAAGCGAGTGAGCGCGAAATCGATTGCGGCTCGACAGGCGCGTTAGCTTTCAAAGACATGGGCGACTTTCGTCTCCGCTCGCCTGTTTACTTTTGCAAGGGGATTCACGGGTTAGCAAACCGGATTTAAACATCACGTCATGAGATATGCCTTGACGTGCCCCATATTCTGACGATCTGCTTGAGCTCGTGTTTATCAAGCATTATATTTTGATTCTACTGCTATGTTCACTGTTTGTATTTAAGGTCTAGGCACAACAGTAAATACTTCGTCGTCCCGGTGTGAGCATTCTCAGTTGTGGACGAATTTATATCGACATTAAACGTTTGAGTGAATTTGCGTTTTTTTAGCACAAATAAAAGCGATAAGAAAGATAAGCTGAGTCATCAGAGTTTAACTGATTACGTCATCCAGTAACGCTATAGTCAAAATATTGTGTCACACAATCACACGTTTCGTCACGCCGGTTCGTATAAATAGAGGATAGCGCTAACATTTGTGAAACCTAGGGTTGGGGAGGGTCAGAATGGCCGGTTAAAATGCCCAATGGGCTTTCTTGTGCTAATTTGAATACGGAGTGCATGGTTTGACGCGGTTGTCACTTTTGTTTTTTTAATCTACAAATTGTCATGACTAATACAGCCAATAAGTCTGGTAAAAGGAGTAATAAGCTGAACCAAGAGATTCACAAGATGATGTCTTAAGGTGAGAGTATCTTTGGTTTATCAGTTTGGATCAATCAAATAATATATATTGTTAAAATAAATGTGCATTGTAGAAAATTAAACCGGGTTGCCCCGAAGCCATAGTAACATAGTTACCTCTAAGTGAAGAGTATTTATTTTTACTTTATTAACCTATTCAAAACAATGAGCCAGTAAAACCCCCGGGGGGGGACTCCCATATGAAAGTGACAGAGACGCTCGTCGTCTCGCTTAGGGTTGTAAATTGCAGATTTTGGTCTCACTTAGGGTGTTGAGGACGGAAAGCCAATATTTTTACCCACACAGGTATCGCTTAGGGTTCAGTGTGTGAAGAAATATCTATGTTATACTGTGTTAGTGGTCTAGAGCAGCACAGAAATCGCCGTTGTTAAAATTTACTCATAGGAGACAGCATTCGATTGCAACATCTTTAGCGCAATTAACCGTCTCTATAGCTCTTATTTAGTTGTCTCTTTTTGCATGGTCTCCCTTAGGGGTTAAATAAAGCCGGAGCCACGCCCAGATTGGTCTCCTTTAGGGTGTTAATTTTAATTTTCCGACGAGCATCCCCGTCACTTTCATATGGGAGTCTCCCCCCCCCCCCCCCCCTCCATGGAGTAAAACCTTGTTTTATGACTGCTTTAGTGGACCCGATGTGGCTTGCGTGACAGCGGCCGTTCTACCGAAATGCTCAAAATACCCTGCGCACTTTTTTTCTCTCGACGCGTCGCTTTTAGCGGGTAAAAAACGACACTTTCAGAGAATGAAAATGAATGCTTGAGCTTACATTTGATGTATATTTTTGGTCTGAAAAATATATGCTAGGTCAGTTATAAGCCTCTGAAGTTGACCCAAATTTCACTTTGACTTTGAATTCCTTCAAGGTTAGTATCTTCAACAGCTTAACAAGCAGACTAAAAATACGAATTTCTAACCCATTTTTATCTTTTTTAGATAGAGGAAAGATTGATGTAGTTATGAGCCAAATGGTAAAACGGGAACGATTTCTATTGATGCGTACGAGCTTGCTAAAAATGCACGATTTTTCCTTGTTTAAGGGGGACGCAAGCGAGCTTCTAGCCGTATTTCAGGGGAACTTCTCTAAATTTTGGAAAAATCAAAAAGCGGAGGAACTTTTAAATATGATTTTTGAAAATAGTTTACTAAAGGGGTATTTTTGGTAAAATAAAATACAATACGAAATTTCGTTCTTGTCGTGGGATTCTCGATATTTCTGGTCAGGAGCACTTAAGAGCATTTCTCACGTTCCTGAGATTTTTCTATATGTATATAATCAAACTAATTAGTATTCCTGTCAATCTTATCTCAATCTCTGGGGGCATCCAATTTTTCTGGCCTCCATAACAAAAAGAAGCAACTGAACTGCCATATAAACTAATTCTTGATTTGCGACGGGAGATTACTTTTTTCTTTAACTAGCGGTGATATTTTCATACCACCTGGCCATGAAGCAAAAAGTTACCTAGATCCAGACAAATTGTTTACTTGCGTTGCCTTTTCTTCATTAGCTTTCTGCATTTCGATCATCTGCATCAGCATTTCTGGCAGAAATCGTAAAGCGTCTCGATTGTCCTCTAGCGCACCGATTAAAGAAGACACCAAGGCCTCCTTTGCTGCTTGGTCAGCCTCGTCGTTTTGAACATTTGCCATTATCTGCTCATTCACAGAAACAGTGACTTATGTTCAGAAAACGAAGTGCGTGCAATAAAGATGAGCAATTATATCTTTGTGATTGCGACTTCTTGGAAAGAGCGGAACTTGATGTCACTCTGTATTAAGTGACATGCCGGGGTGACATGCTGCCAGTTTTGAAGCCTGCATTCGCCATGCATGAGTTGGGACATTACTTTAAATTCGCGAATTATAAATACAACAAAATAAAGAATAGTAAGAGACATATAACGCGAAAAACTATCTCAAGAAATCAATATTACTAAACATAAAAAAAATGGATTTTTCTACAACCGATTTGTTACTGAATTTGTTTAGCAGTAGCCGCCCATGACAACATAATTCTCAGAAGAGGAAATAAAATCCCCTGGGGGCAAATTAGTGACCTTCCTCTGTTTCTCAGAATTTAAAGATGTTTTGAACCCACTGAAGTCTTCTTAGAATTGAAGTTAGTAGGTCTTGGTCTTGTTTTCGCTTGAAAATGGAACGAAAATTGATCATTGGGACTTATTACGTGGAATGAGAACAAGTATGCAACGAATACATGTAGCTGAAGGTGAGTTCTTATATTGACTGAGCGAGAAGAACACTGGCATGTTGCTCCTTTATTAGTCACTTCAATTCTGTTATGAATGTAATATGGTTAAATAAAGTCCGCATCAGCACGTATTACGCAAAGTATGTTTTGCCATCGGTCCTAGATCTCCACGATTTTAACAGACTGGGAGCCTTTCAAGCTGTGTCGTTTCCTAGAAAAATGAGCGCTTTGTTAAAGACACAGTGACGACAAACTTGCACGTCGAATTATTAATAAAGTCGCATCAATTGTGATTCATTCGCCAAGCGAATACCGAAGTCACTTACCCCAAGACCTGCAGAAACAACAAGCAATAAACTTTACAAGGGGAAATGTTGGTGTGGTAAGCGTAACTACAATTTTTGCGAGATTGGGTGACGCTTGAATAACAATCGAAGTAAATGCGTGAAACATTATTAGACGACTTATAAACTAAGCCGAAATCACAACGAAAATAATTGTTGTCACAATGCCAGTTTCTTCTCTTAAAATTTCATTCTGAGCCGACTTTTTGGCGCTGCATAGTCTCGGCAGTTTGTTTTATTCCAGGGTATTGTTACCACTAAAGGCATATAAAAATATTATATATAATATAAAATTGCATTACATGTACCTAAAGGATTAAAACTATGATGAACTTGTATATCCAATTGGACGGTATACACTTGCACAGCCTATTTTAATGCTGTAGCATGGTTGTGTGTGTGTTTTTCGTTTTTGAAAAGAAAACGAAAGTCGTCAGTTCATGGGTAGGTCAGTTCGTAAGTCATTTCGCTTTTGCTCGGGTCGTACGTTCGCTCTTCATATTCTACCAGTTGCATTTACAGTAAATAAAATGCATAAATGTTGACGTAGAAATGGCGGTTTGGCTGTATACCATATAGTAGCGATAGCTACATTTTTATTTGTTGTTTATATTTGTTTTAATAGACCCTCAAAAGGAAGGCAGCGACCTTTCCTCCTCTAAACAGACATACATAGCTGTGGTGGCAATAGACTTCGGTACAACTTTCAGTGGGTTTGCTTTCGCCTTCAATCATAAAGAAGGAGAACAAGGTATCCATATGAACAGGGAATGGGGATCAGATCAAGGCTATTCTACACTGAAGACACCTACCTGCCTATTGCTAAATCCAGACCAGAGCTTTAATTCTTTTGGTTACGAGGCGCAAGATAGATTTGCTGAACTAGAGGAGGAACAAGCACAGGAATTTTATTTCTTCGAGCATTTCAAAATGATCCTTTACAACAGCGAGGTTAGTCCATTCCCTGAGTCTAATTTGTATATAAGAATGAAGAAAGTTTGTAAATTAAATCCGCAAATTTACGGAGTGGTTTGAATTTGAAATCGTTGGCAAAAGTAACTTATTTTCTTAGGAGAAGTATTTATTATTCTTGGTTCAAATCTCGAACACCTAGCCTTTAAGTCTAACCTCAGGAAATGCCATAGTTCTCGCGCTCTCTTACTAGTTGAAATCCTAGAAGCCACACAACGGTGTGACCATGAAAAGGGAAACGGATAGTGTTGTTTTTTTTATTTTTAGAGTGGGATATTTTTAAACAGCAGTACTAGTGCGCCTTTACTAATTATTTATCTGTCTTGGATGCCAATGGCGATGTAAATAACCCATTGAATTCTTGATTACCCTACTATTTACTAATTCTTTGACACTTTTAATGTTCCAGTGACTTGTATTAAAAATTCAAAATAAATACGCTGACCTTGTTGCCTCACAGCTGTATTTTCTATGACAAGAAATGGAGGGATCCCCGCTCCAAAATCGTTTGCTGGTTGTAAAAACATCTTCCGAAGTGGAATGCTTGCAAAGAAGCTGGTTTCCACAGTAGGTTCATTCTTGTCTAATTTAATTCTTTACAGAACTTAAATAGAGAGACCATTTTAGAAGCCAGCAATGGTAAACACCTTAAAGCCTTGGATGTATTCACATCCTCCATACACTATCTCCACAAAACGGCGCTGGAAGTGATCCGTGATAGAACGGGTGATGAAAATTTTAGCAGCAATGACGTTCAGTGGGTGTTAACTGTGCCCGCAATCTGGAAGCAAGAGGCAAAGCAGTTCATGAGGGAAGCAGCACTTAAGGTAAAAATAATGTTCAACAATAAGAAGTGAAATTAATAAGGGTAAATAGGAGAAGCAAAAGGAAAAGTATTGACTGATGGATGGACGGACGGACGGAAAAACGGACGGACGGGTTGGCTGGTTGGCTATTTGGTCGGTAGGCCGGTCGGTTGGTTTTTACTGGCTAAGCAAGAATCTGATGTCAAGTTTTCGGTATCTTACCGAAGCAGCATGCGAAGTAACGAGCAAACCAGACGGTTATTCCATCACTTTAATTTAGGAAATGGCAAACGATCGGGTTTACAGAAATTGTAAGCATGAATTCAGGTAAATGGCAGCTATTTTCAAACACCAATTATATGGGAACATCATGTGAGTTATTTATCAATCTTTCTTCTTTTGACAAATTGTTTCTTTCCACCATTAGGCAGGTTTGGCCTCGCCCTCCAATCCAGAACAAATACTTATCGCACTGGAGCCTGAAGCTGCCTCAGTTTATTGCAGGGAGCGGAAAATGAGAGAGTTCGTTACTGAGAGTGGAAATGATGACTTTTTAGTCGCAGAAACTCTGGCTTGTCCGGAGACGCAGTACGTGGTCGTTGATAGTGGAGGTATTGAAACTACAAGCTTTTAATTTAATCCATGAATGGATAACTATCATCCGTTCACTTTCTGTCAGTTGTTTTAGTAATTTAGAGAGACTAGGGAGCCATACCAGAACTTTTTAACTTCCACTGTGCGGCCCGATCCTCCCAAAGCTAACTGTGTAATACCTTTCACCGGCTTAGACCGAGTATCTCAAACAGTATTTCAGTAGCCCCTGCCAAAAAGCGCCACATATTCTTAAAAATAAATTTTTCCGCACAGAACCAACGCAAACTACCAATAAACCAATCAGAATTCCATGTAACTACCTGCAACAGGCTAACATAAGGCTCGGGGAAACGCAAGCGGCAAAAAAGGGTCCTTTTAGATTTACTTGTTCCGGTACTCAATTGAAACTATTTTGCCTTTTTTTAACTATTTCCTCTTGATTTTTGTAGGTGGTACCCTTGACGTTACTGCGCATCAAATTCAGCAGAATGGCACAATCAAAGAAATCTACAAAGCCACTGGGGGACCTTTTGGCGGACAGAAAGTCAACAATCGGTTCAGAAATCTCCTTGAAGAAATCTTTACTAAAAGTTTTATTCAGAATTATTCCGCCAAAAACCCCACAGATTGGCTTTACTTGATGAACGATTTCGAAGTAAAGAAGCGAGGCAAGCGACTATGTGAAGGAGGGACAACTAGAGTTAGATTGCCCCATAGCTTTGTCTCCAATTTTCCTACTGTCAAAGGTTGGGACATAAATGCCGTGATCCAAGAGCAATACAGCCTGGATGAGATCAAAGTTCAGAGAAACGAATTCCTCTGCCTTGAGCCAAACGTTATGAAACAACTCTTTCAACCGGTCTTGAATGAGATCACTACACATCTGTCTAATCTTTTCGCCAATCAGCAATTATCAAATATCGAGTATATATTTCTTGTCGGAGGTTTTGCTGAATCAGTATTGCTCCAGGAGTCCATCAAGAATCAGTTTGGGAGAAGCTACCGCATCATGGTGCCACAGTACGCTTCCCTCGCAGTCGTTCAAGGCGCGGTCATGTTTGGACAGAGACCTGACGTGTTCGAATCAAGAGTTATGACTTCTACCTACGGCATTCGTGTGAACAAGCTGTTCCTTGATGGTCTTCATCCTGAATCGAAGAGGGAGGTCATAGGAGGAATTTCGCGCTGCAAAGACGTTTTTTTCAAGCTCGTTCGAGTTAATGAGGTCGTAAAAGTAGGCGAGAAAAGACAATTCACTGGCTTTGAGCCAGTGTCGGGGTCACAGAAAGAAATTAAAATCGATTTCTACCAATCCAACCGCGCAGATGTCCAATTTGTCACAGATTCTGGTGTTGAAAAGGCTCCTGGCCGCGGATTAGTGCTTGAAACGCCGGAAGCCTGGAAAACTAAAGACATAGAAATCAATTTGTACTTCGGAGGAACGGAAATCAAAGTGACTGCGGTAAATCGTACAAGCAATAAACAGTCCACTGCCTGCCTTGACTTTTTGGCAGTTAATGATGATATCGACTAAGATTTGAGCACCAGTTTGGTTTTAACCCTTTCACTCCCAGAGTCAGTTATGAAGACATTAAGGTGGTTCTAACTTCTGAGACTGAGGACGAAATCCTATAATGTTACATTCAAATGAAACCTCGTTAGCAGCACTTTCACATGGTACTATTTATATTTAAGTATTTTTCTAAATGAAATTTGGTATTCGTCTTAATTTTGATTTTAGGCACTATTGGGAGTGAATGGGTTAAGCTCATATGCGAGGAGATTATGATATTGTGAAAAAACAGTTTTATTATATAGAGAGTCCCTGGATCATGAGAAATGTTATTAATTTACCAAATTAAGTAGAATTTTTGGATGGTGTTTGCTATCTTTTGCCTGCGATTCCTCTACGTATAAAATATAAGATGATAGCCTGTCAGTAAGGACCAACCAGAGCAGCTGCTTTGTCATATCCAGGAGCAGCATATACATTTTAATAAACGCAGTGTTTATAGTGTCATTCTACAGAAAAGTTTGCTAAATAGTTACGAAGTCCACATAACTTTATAACCATTCAAATTTAAAAAGCTTTTTCAATAACACTGCCTATTTGTGCCAAATAATATTGTATCGTTGGCATTAATAACGCCTTTCCCAGAGCTGTTCTAAGTAAGTTAATTACAACTACAAAGGACAGAAGAAAATAAGACGATCACCTACGGTTCAATCAGATTCAACCAGGAATTAACATTAGTATCATTCATCCTTGCTTTTCATCCAATGTTATTTTAATGGGAAGTGTAAGTTCAGTCATATGGATAAAAGAGCCGGGAGACTCATCCAATCAACCAGCCTCATAATTTGAAACGTATACCCCCTCCCCAACCCCCCCTCCAGCATTTATAGCATTTACATATTTACTCCTCCTTTACCATGGTCACCCCAAAGCGTTTGGTTATAAATTTTCATTACTGCTTACTTTTACTTCTGTGGAATGAGTGGAAATATAAAATGTCAAAAAAACATAAGACAGAACTTTTTGTCATCATTAATTCGATTTACTTCTAATATGTACAGTGAAACACAATTATCTTCAACGCTAGGGCTTTTCCACGTCACGAAATTTCGCGCCAACACCAATGAGCTGGAAGAGAACGCCTGAGTACTAGGCTGGGTCTTTCTCATACTGTGGGTGGTTTACGCTTTGATGGTGAAGGTCTAGTAAACAGCGACGGAACAACGTGACAATAGATCTTAACGGCCCAAAAGCCTCGAACACGCCTTAATTGGTGCGATTTGAAAAAAAGCCGTACATTTCCTCTGATAGCGTGAATCCACTTTTTACCCCTGAACCATTTGACTGGGGAACTTAGAGAACGGCTCTTTTAACCCATGAAACTTAAGATTTATCAACTGAGTTGATATGGTAAATAAATTGAAAGCTGTCGTTTCGAGGGCAAATCAACAGGATTCGCTCTGACGAAGGGCTAACTTGCTTGAAGCTTTGAACGATCGATGAAGTATAAAAGTTAGCTATACGTATACTAGAAAGATTTGGAACACATTTGGGCTTATATCCTTTGAGTTCTTATTAGTTTTTCGCTTTGACGTTTGAAATTTATCTCCATTCCGGCGAGTTATCGGCCATCTGGAGAAAGGTGTGAAACGAAACATGTTCATTCAAACCTCCCACGGTTAAAAAGAAGGCGCAATTTAGTTTTGTAATTGACCATATTCCGAGCATACTACTGCACAATCGCTACAGTAGCTTGAACGTCACACGTACGTAGCTTAACCGACTGTCAAGCCGCCATATTAAAACGTCACGGACGCTGTGTTGTTGTTATGTACCCTGCCGAGAAATATGCCACAAAAGCCACGATAGTTCCGAATCACTTGCCACTCCAGTACAAAGATAGGATAATCGTCATATTAGATAGAAATGATTGTCAAAATGACTATTGCAGGGACTGATCAAACAACGTGAAAAGACTTGAGTTACGATATTTCGACTGGCCAATACCAGTCTTCATCAGGTTTATTAAGGCAAATCATGAATTTACAGAAATATATATGTAGTAAAACAATGAGCGGAAGTTACATACATGACGTGGTATGGTGTGGCTTAAAAATGATAGAAAATTTTTTTTCTATTTATAGTTACAAATTACAGTCCATCACGTTTATTAATGCCTAGAGGTTCAAGAGTCTGAGCCTTCCTGAAAGAATCGCATTCATTTTCAAGTTTTTCAATAGGGATAAGTGCATATGGGTGTCGGAGTGGTTATTGCTGAGAAAGTGTTCTGAAACAGCTGTACATGTATATATATATAATTAGAAGTATGGTTGAGTACGACCTGTACTCAAACCTACTTCTAATAAAGAATAATAAAAGGTAAGATACAACAAAGCGGGAAATTGAAATATTAGGGACCGTTCAATTTTTATGGGGTAGGGGGGGCTGGCGGGATTTGATGGGTAGTACCTGTAAAATATAATGACCCCCCCCCTCTACATTAGAATTTTTTCACCTGGCCCCCCCCCCTTGCAGTCCTAAATATTTGAGATGACCCCCCCCCCAAAAAAAAAAAGAAAGAAAAAAGGGATAAAGTAAATCAAGCTGAAAATAAATTTAACAGTCAATTTTAACACTCAAGTCCTGCAGGAGTAAATGTGTTTATTCAGACAAGCACTAAAGGTAATTTTCTGGTAGGGGTTCCAGAGGTATCTTCCCCTGGAAAATTTCGAAAATTTAGAGATGCTCTAATGCAATTTGCTGCATTCTGCTGAAGTACATAAACAGACAAATCATACCGGTTTAAAGCATTATTTTGGACATTGTTATCAGTTGTTCAGTTGTTTAAGAATCAGACTAGCAGAGGGCAAAAAAGAGCTGACAGTCCCCTGGCTGTATTTTGTAATGAAACAGTTCGTGGGGTAGAGTAGCCGTTGGGTGTATAACGAAGTAGGGGGGTCCGGGGGCATTCTCCCCCGGGAAAATTTGAATTTTCAGAACCTTAGAAACGCTATTTTTGGCCTTCTGGCACTGATGTTTGCATTATTACAGAAGCTGTCACTACTAAACTTAAAGGCAATTTTTTTGGTGACCCCCCCCTTTACACACCATATTTTTTCTGCTGGCCCCCCCTTTGAAGCCATATTTTTTTACATGGCCCCCCCTCAAATCCCACCAGCCCCCCTACCTCATAAAAAATGAACGGTCCCTTATTCTGTAGAAGAGAGTACTTGTGTAAGCTAACTAATTAACAGGTACTTTACAACTGACAAAACGTTGATTGATTGATTGATTGATTGATTGATTGATTGATTGATTGATTGATTGACTGATTGACGAGTATTTAAAATTTATCTTGAAATCATTCACTGAGCTTCTTCAGGACTTCCTTTCTTAGTTTAAACTGACCATCATATGCCTATCACGGTCACCGTGAGGTGCGAGTGATGAAGACAGTAGAAAAGCGAAGAATACGGAAACAACACGCGAGCTGAGGCGCGAGTAAAATAGTAACACGTAACTCTTTCCTGGTCATATCTCTTTTGATAACAATATGCAGTGCTTTCTTCATGTGAACACACTCGGGGAACATTTAATATAAAGTTTCCTTGTTAAGAGAATTTGAAATTTCCAAGGCAACCATAAAAAAATCTGTTCGAATAATAAACCATGCTGCAATGTTTTTGGAAAGAAAATATAATTAATGAAAAAAAAAAGACTACTTTTCTTCACGTCTCTCACATGTCGTTTCATCACGTTCTGCTATGTAATTTAAAATAGTTTAAATACAAATAGTGGTCATTTGAGTGGCGGAGCAAAGGAAAGCTGACATAATGTTCCTAGACGCGTCGCAGCGAAAAAAGCTAAAAAGGAGGTAAAAATATGACGTAATAACACATACGTACCCCTATTTCATGTGACATCATCACCACCTTAAAGGAAACAATTATATACTTGTTAAACCAAGCAAAGATTGCGTGATCACAGCTTTAATGCTGTTGAAGTTACGGAGAAGAAGGGGGTGGGAATCAGAATCCCAGGCTCAGAAACTCCAGGGTCCAGGCTGGCTGAATAGGGTTATGTCTAGACGTCGCAGAATGAGTCTTTGCGCCCCATGTTAACAACAACTAGCTATAAAACCTTAGAAGAAGCAGTTTGGACTGTTCCATTGAAGCCAGTTGAAATCTTGCATCGTTTCGCCATCGAAATGTTTATCTATGCAAGAAGTCAATTTTTGTTTGGGCAACGTTCCCACTTGAAATATCCCGGGCTGAGGCGGTTATTTCTGTTCCACCAAAGTACATGCTGACTTCAAGTTCTCTATCTTTACCTTTCCATGTATCAGGTGACTCAACTGTAACACTTCCCAGCTTTTGCATTCCGGCATCTGTGGTATACATGGCATCAGGACTGCTAGCAGCGTAAAAATTATACGTGATATTTTTATCGGTTGCGTACAGTGGCGAGTACATACTTGTAACCTTTTGCCCGATTCGCACTGAAGAATTTTCTCTTACAAAGAGATTAAACAAATCGTTACACTTCTCAATGCCATCCACCACAATCTTCTTGTCTTCACGATGGACGCCATGGATGAAATTTCTTGAGCAATCTGCGCCATACGTTTTGCAAACCACTCTTTGGGTGATTCTCGCTGGCTTCTTTCCAAACAGAGCAGCACCCTGGACAACTGCTATGCTGGCATGGTTGGGAGTGAGCACTCTGACACTTCTAGAAAAGGCGTTTTTGACTTCTTTTTGAAGAAGAGCAGAATCAGCGAAACCGCCAACCAGGAGCATGGTTTTTACTTTTGAAAGCTTTGATTCTTGTAGCAGGCCTTTCAAGTGGTCCTTGATGCGCTCCAATGTGGGACCGAACAATTTCTTCATCATCGCTGAGCTCAGAGCGAGATACTCGTTGTTTTTCAGTTTAACCTGGCTGCTTCCATAGCGTGCCATGGCTCGACTCTGGGTATTGCTCACCAGGGACACAAAACTGCGTGGTAGCCGGATGTTTGTCATCACATCACTGTCTAAAATCCGGTCTCCTCGTTTTTTGGCCTCAAACTCGTTCATCAGAGAGAGCCAATCCGAAGGATACTTTTGGCGGTAATTCCTAAGCTTTTCCGCTCCAAACAGGTCGTCCAGAAGACTTTCAAATTGTTGATTGACCTTGATTCCACCATGTGGGCCCCCTGTCACCTTGTGTATTTCTTTGATGGAACCATCGTCCTGTATCGCGTGTACAGTCACATCGAGTGTACCCCCTAAATAGAAATAGCTTCTTAGTTATCTGCAAAAAAAGCTGCAGTGGCGAAACTACAAGCAACAAAATCAAGGGCAACAGAGTTTTTGCCAAAATTGTTAAGTTAGGGCAAATTAATGACTTACAGTTTCGTGTTTCCTAACTGAGGGTTTCATAGTGAGGCGGGCATTTCAAAGAATGACGTTACTGCCTGAGTCAGATTAAGTGTGCGCCTTTTGGGAGTGTTTTGTCCATTTTCATTAGAGACAATGTCAATTGCTAAAGGTAGACATATTCCTTGCAAAAATTTTGCATACCATGGCCCTTGACGGAGGTGACCAGGGAACATATAAGACTGTTGAACACCAACGATATGCTGTACGTGAGACCGACATGACATATATTTTACAGACAAGTTTGCAATTGTTGTAATTGATAAATGAACTTACCTCCAATGTCGACAACCATGTACTGGGTGTTAGGCTGTGACAGTACACTATCTGCAGAACCACTGCCAGTCTCTGACTTGAAGTCGCTCATGTTTTTTTCCAGGCAAGATAGTGCAGCAGCTTCGGGCTCAAGAGCAATCATGATTTGCTCAGGATTTTTTGAGGAGCCCAACCCAGCCTAAAAAATGATAAAAACCTTATTAAATTCCGGAAATGTTGTGCAACATTTTGGTGTTCTTTTAGTTGAAATCCTAAAGTATGTTTTTTTGTATGCTATTTGTTTTGCTGAGGCTGGTCATTGGAATTTTCCTGGAAGAAAAATTCCAAAATTCAAAGTTAAAGACAGGGTCGTTCTTTTGTCTGGAAGAGCAGTGCTTTACACTATTTTGTTCTGTTTAACTCTTACACTTTTGGTGCGACCATTTAAAGCGTTGAGCACCACCGTACTCAGCAATAAAATACAGCTCTATTCAATGAATACTAAACACGTACCTCATAAGCAGCCTCTCTCATGAACTGTTTTGCTACTGGAGACCAAATGGCAGGGACAGTTATCACCCACTGGATGTCGCTTACGTTGTAATACTCATCTCCCGTCCGCTGACAAATCACCTTAAGCGCTTCATCTTTAAGATATTCCATTGAACGAGCAAACACCGTCATAGCCTTAACGTACATTCCATTCGTTGCCTTGATAGTTGTTTCCGAGTTGACGCTCTGCAAAAATAGTGATTTGAAACGATGTTAAATAATTTAAAATGATGATGATGATGATGATAATGATGATGATGATGATGATGATGATGATAATGATGATGATGATGATGAAATAACGAACAAACAAAAGAGCAAGGGATTGATTAGACGGGTGAGTTAAAGAGTAAGTGAGCGAGTGAGTGCGAGAGTGAGTAATTAAATTTATAATAAACAAATTTTAATTACATAACTACAAGTTATAAAGTCTTAGTTAAACGCTCACCAGGTAGCCCTACAGCGAATCAAAACCTTTTAATAAAAAGTAAGTTATGCTTAATTGACTGGAAGAGTTCTTTCCTCAACTTAAGTTCAAGGAACTAGTTGAAATATATTAAAAAAAAAAAAAGAAAATAAGTAATGAATATATAAGCGAATATTTTGACTGAAGGAAAATTAGAAAGGAACGAAAGAAGGAAGGAAGGAAGGAAGGAAGGAAGGAAGTCATGTTCGAGTAGACCTACTAATTCCTTTAGTAAATGGCTTTCATTTTGTGACTGAAGGCATTTGCAAACGGTAATTTGATTCATCATTTTCCATTCTTACCTCGTCGTTGTGAAGGGCCATTTTAAAATGCTGGAAAAAGTAATATCCCCTTTCCTTGGACTCATCCTGGAGGTTGACATACTTTTCTACTGCTTCATAACCAAACGAGTCAAATGACTGGTCTGGTTTAAGCAGCAAGCATGTCGGTGTCTTGCTTGTACGACCACCTTGTTCATTCACCCATTCTCTGTTCATGAATATGGAATCCTTGCCTTTGTCTTTAATAAATGAAAATGCAAATCCACTGTACGTTGTTCCGAAGTCGATGGCGACGACAACCATATATGATGAGTTTGGTGAGTAGAGTAAATCTAGAAACCGTGAACATAACTAAATTTCTACGTTGGCTCAGTTCATAATTAACAAATATATATATATACCTGCAGAGATGCAATGATTCTATTGGAGGATTTCATTTATTGTTTTCAATGAACCTGGTTCTCCCTCGCATGTTTAAGACAAGCGATTCTTTTTAAGTCTGAAGGTTGTTTCCGTTATAAGCAAAGAATCTTTTTGTTGTGATTCCATGATGGAAAGAATGTTCTCGCTTCCGTAGAAAGTTGTTTTCCACGAAAGCCGGAACGGAAACGGTCAAAAAGTTGGAGATATACAACGTTAAACATTATTCAATCAGTGCGCGGGAATTCGCGTAGTCATAAGGGACCGTTCATTTTTTATGAGGTAGGGGGGGCTGGTGGGATTTGAGGGGGGGCCATGTAAAAAAATATGGCTTCAAAGGGGGGGTCAGCAGAAAAAATATGGTGTGTAAAGGGGGGGGGGTCACCAAAAAAATTGCCTTTAAGTTTAGTAGTGACAGCTTCTGTAATAATGCAAACATCAGTGCCAGAAGGCCAAAAATAGCGTTTCTAAGGTTCTGAAAATTCAAATTTTCCCGGGGGAGAATGCCCCCGGACCCCCCTACTTCGTTATACACCCAACGGCTACTCTACCCCACGAACTGTTTCATTACAAAATACAGCCAGGGGACTGTCAGCTCTTTTTTGCCCTCTGCTAGTCTGATTCTTAAACAACTGAACAACTGATAACAATGTCCAAAATAATGCTTTAAACCGGTATGATTTGTCTGTTTATGTACTTCAGCAGAATGCAGCAAATTGCATTAGAGCATCTCTAAATTTTCGAAATTTTCCAGGGGAAGATAACTCTGGAACCCCTACCAGAAAATTACCTTTAGTGCTTGTCTGAATAAACACATTTACTCCTGCAGGACTTGAGTGTTAAAATTGACTGTTAAATTTATTTTCAGCTTGATTTACTTTATCCCTTTTTTCTTTCTTTTTTTTTTTGGGGGGGGGGGTCATCTCAAATATTTAGGACTGCAAGGGGGGGGGGGGCCAGGTGAAAAAATTCTAATGTAGAGGGGGGGGTCATTATATTTTACAGGTACTACCCATCAAATCCCGCCAGCCCCCCCTACCCCATAAAAAATGAACGGTCCCTAATAAAAAATATATATATTTGGATACTAAAGTGCAATTTTGAACAAGTTCTAATTTGCAAAAACCAACAATTAATGGCCAGAAACTATGCCATTTTCCGAGAAGTCGATGGAATTGAAATTCTCTAATCGCTTAAAACAGGTCAAAAGGCCAGCATCCGTTTATTCTCAGAAAAGGGACTCTTGTTATCGCGAGTCTTACTATAAATGTTGTAGAACTCTGATTTCCATGGTAACTTATCTTAAGCAAGTACAAAACGAGCTACGAATTATACACAAGGCAAATAACTTCTTCTTCGATCTCAAAATATGAGCCAATTTTTATCCAAGCTTTTTGTGACGTTTTCTAAGAAAACAAATTACAGACAACAAACTTAGCTTGTGGCTTTAGAACTACCAACATTACAAATTGAAACATCGAACATATTGTTTCCGTATCTAAATTTTTAGTTATCTCGGAAACGTAAAGATACTTCAATCGTCTATTCTAATAGTTAGCTTATCTAAATCCAAAAATTGTCACGTTGCTTCCTCTAGGTATTGTAAGACTTGAACCAAAACATATCAAGAAGTTGCATTAGGGTATAATAACTATTTTTGTTACCAAATGGTAAATAACAAAATGTGCTCTATCCTGAAATGCACGTGTAGCTTTGTTCTTACCATTCGATGCCATGTCTCTTGTTCGGTGTCTTGAAACTGTCACCGATTGCCGATGTACCGAGAAAGCCTTTTTTCTGTAGTTAATACTTGCCACCTTCGACTGTGACTTATTCTGAGAAGAAAGGTTTTATGTTCAAGGGGAGTGGCTATAAATGATTAATCGATCATGAGCGTTGAAGGTTAACGGCCGTAACCATCCTGTGTTTCTCGGAAAAGACAAAAATAGAACAAAACACAACACGACACAATAAGTGAGAAAATGGACAACGACAGAAAGTACTCCACTCAAACTCAAACCGCCATCAGCAGGCTGAAAGTACACATGTCAATAATATCAGTACGTATTTAGAGAATTGAAGAACCGAATGTTGCTTTCTATTATAGATGTATTTTTTACGACTATGGGGAAAAAGTAGCTCTTAACAAGGGTTTTTGGAAACCAAAAAGGAAACTGTGGGTAACCATGCATTTCTCAGAGATAATTAAGCGGCAACAATAATTATAAAAACGCGTTAAAATACAAAGAACGTATGGCAATTTCTTTCCAAATTTAAGCTCAATTATCTCTGAAAAATGCGCTGTTACCCCTAAGTTTCTTTTTTGATTCTGATAGCTTTTGCTGAGATCTGCTTTTTCCTCACAGTCTTAAACCGCGCAAAAATATTGTTGTATTGGTGGGCAAATTCCTTAAGAAACCCGAATATCCCGTGGAATATCCCCAGAAGCGATCGTGGAAACTTGAATTATTGAAACAGAATGTATATTAGTGACGGTCAAGTAGCCAACTCCAGTTAAGACTTTTCAGCTTTATTTGCTCAACGTTTCGGCCGTCTCGGCCTTCTTCAGGAGCGTAATGACTGTATAACGGTGAGTGTCAACGGAATTATTTAAAATGTGGAATTACAATAGTGATTGGTTACATAAGCTCACGTGCGACGCAGTTAAGTGCACGTGGCGATGTAGTACAATGGTGAACTATATATATAACATACAATAAAATTCGAAAATAGAAACAAAACAGAGAAATATTCGGGAAATTGACATTAAAAAAACCATAACAAATTGAATGAAATATAACAATTAGGTTAAGTTAAACTGTTTATTGCCGGCTTCAATTTATTGATCCAGTATTCTTCTCTTCCCCTCCTGGTATACTGGTCTGTTGGCCGTAATTTCTCGATAACTGTCAGTTTCATATTTTCACGGCCACATCTTTTAAAATGCCTCACTGTGGGAATGTTCTTGTTGCCCACGGTTACATCAGAGCGGTGTTGATTAGCTCTGGTATGGATGCTGCTACCAGTCTCGCCAACATATTGTTCTTGACATTTGTCGCATGTGATTAGATAGATGACCTTCTGAGTGTGACAGTTGGTATATTGTTTTAGTTGGATAGATTCATGGGTAGAATTGCTAGTGATTGTCGTGGCAAATGATCCATACGATTTACAGCAGGCACATCGTGGATCGCTACCGCATGGCCAAAATCCTGGCTTAGTGAGAGGGGTGGTCTGGCTTTGCTTGTGAACACGGGAGATATTAATTACAAAGGATGCCAAACCCGGTAACATCTACTTTGTACCCAAAATACACAAACCACAGCGTCCACCTCCTGCCCGGCCCATCTGCAACACAATCAGCTCAGCCACGAAAAACATCTCCGAATGGGTTGATGACCAGCTACAACCCCTAGTCTCGAAACTTCCCTCCTATCTTAAGGACGACAACGATTTCCTCCGTAAACTAAACGACCTCAACAGTAACCACACTCTACCCCCTGGCACGCTTCTAATGTCACCTGGGACGTGAAGTCTCTCTACACCAACATCCCACACGAGGGCGGCACGAAGGCATGCAACCACTTCATGACTCTTGATAACTTCCCTGACAACAAAATTCAAACTATCCTGAGCTTCATTAAACTAGTACTAACCTGCAACAATCTGGTATTTCAAGGGAATCACTTTATCCAACAGACAGGCACTGCCATGGGTACAAGAATGGCACCGACTTATGCAAACCTGTACATGGGGTATCTAGAAAATGAACTTCTGGATAAATCGCCTCTTAAACCGTTAGTATGGAAAAGGTACATAGATGACATTTTCTTCCTGTGGACTCATGGTGTGAACAAGTTAAATGACTTTCTCCAACAGTGCAACTCCTTTGATCCACACAAAATTTGAACAGACTTTCTCACCTACTACCATACCATTCCTTGACGTACAAGTCATCATTAAAGAAGGCAAAATCGAAACTGACCTGTACACGAAACCAACGGACACTCATCAATATTTAAACTGGACAAGCTGCCATCCACGCCACACTAAAACCGCCATCCCTTACAGCCTCGCTCTCCGACTCAGACGCATCTGCTCTAACGACCACTATTTTGAAAACAGAGACAAAGATCTTCACAAAATACTTCTGGAGCGAGGTTATAAAAATGGTTTAGTAAAAGAATCTATCACAAGGGCCAGAGTCATAACCAGGGATAAGGCACTTTCTACAGAGTACAATGACGAAAACAGTAACAGAATACCCCTAGTTGTTACCTACAACCCGGCACTACCCAATTTACACAAAATCTTAAACCAAGCCCACCAGCTCCTATATATGTCACCCAAATGTAGAGATGTCTTCCAAGACCCTCCCCTTGTTGCCTACAGAAAAGGCCGCAACTTATCGCAGATCCTTACAAGCCGTCGTCTGCGACCAGTCAAACCAAATGAGCCACTCACTTTGCCTGCCCCACTCAACACAAACACACCCACAGGCACTGAATGCAACATCTGTAGCCGTTCTTTCTGCAACAACAAAGGACTTAAAATCCATATCTCCCGTGTTTACAAGCAAAGCCAGACCACCCCTCTCACTAAGCCAGGATTTGGCCATGCGGTAGCGATCCACGATGTGCCTGCTGTAAATCGTATGGATCATTTGCCACGACAATCACTAGCAATTCTACCCATGAATCTATCCAACTAAAACAATATACCAACTGTCACACTCAGAAGGTCATCTATCTAATCACATGCGACAAATGTCAAGAACAATATGTTGGCGAGACTGGTAGCAGCATCCATACCAGAGCTAATCAACACCGCTCTGATGTAACCGTGGGCAACAAGAACATTCCCACAGTGAGGCATTTTAAAAGATGTGGCCGTGAAAATATGAAACTGACAGTTATCGAGAAATTACGGCCAACAGACCAGTATACCAGGAGGGGAAGAGAAGAATACTGGATCAATAAATTGAAGCCGGCAATAAACAGTTTAACTTAACCTAATTG
Organism: Siderastrea siderea; assembly: GCA_964030785.1. NCBI lineage: Eukaryota > Metazoa > Cnidaria > Anthozoa > Scleractinia > Rhizangiidae > Siderastrea > Siderastrea siderea. The sequence goes on from OZ034977.1 coordinate 20,221,162, forward strand.
TTATATTTCATTCAATTTGTTATGGTTTTTTTAATGTCAATTTCCCGAGTATTCGTATCAAGAAATGGTCTATTGTACCGGATCAAATTCGCACAAACAATAGCCTGTTGTTTGCAGGAACAATAGCCTTTTGTTCACAGGGACGCTGTGGAAGCCATGCCGAGATCACGACGAAAAGTTCGTCAAAGATCGTAAATTTTTCGACGTGACAAACTTTCTTCTTAGGTGGGGGTGGGGAGTGTAGATTGTCCTAGCGTGATGCTATTTTCTCTGGGGTACCGAGGGGAAAATGTCTTCTCGCCGAGCCTTCGCTGTATTGTCTGTTAGCCATTGAAAATACAGAATTTTCGGCAAACTCTTAAAAGTCATAGTTTAGTATGCGCCGTTCTTAAATCAAAATAATTGTTGTTATGAAATAAGAATCTGTCCTAGCGACATCGTTCATTAGATTTGGCTACCTTTTTTAGTCAGCGCTTATTGCCATTGAACCTAGATCGCTTTCCAGTTGGTAGGAGAGGGAAGCATAAACAATCTCCTTTGTTTAAGAAATTTAGCTTTTTAAGGAGCGTTTCTTGATAGCGTCAAACAAAAACGCATTTTCTTTCTGTTTGTGTAGGAGGTACTCTGATACATTGCCAAACCGGTTTACTTTAAAGACTCGCACCTCTTACAGACGCAACTTAAGTTTGCGTTAAGTTTTTTCTAAGTCATGGACGCGGGAACCGAATTCATGACAAATCGCTTCTATCTTGATTTATATTACGCTCGGGCGGTAACTTAAACTTAAGCGCGCCCCCTTAAGATAGTTTTGTGTTACAAAGTTACTTGAACCGTTTCATTCATAACTTTATGTTTTCAATATTCAGAGTTAGTATTTCAGTTTGAGAGATTTGTTTTGCTGCGTTTTTCTCACCTATTGTTTTCGAGCCTATACAAAGTTTTGAATAGTTCCTTAAATAAACAACCCGGCTCTTCTCAATAAGCGCACCGCCCATTGTATCATTTTATCTCACCTCGAGATTATTCAACGAAGTGGAAAACGCGTGTTCGGTTTATTTATGCTGTGCGAGAATTGACTGGCTTTTAAAATTAATTGCGTTTTGAAAGAAAGGAGTTGTGTAAAACACTGAAAATGAAACACGCGAACAGACCTTTGCTGGATTTTCGTGTGTGTCAGGTGGAGATGTGTTTTCTCGACTTTGAGGGAACCCAATGTTCAGTTAAAAGTTATGCAAATAGCCATGACGGCGGAATGTTTTTTTTTTAACCCAAATGATATATGTAGGGCGAAATTTTAATTCCCCCTTTCTCTTTCAGTTTCACTAGAATTGAATGGGTTAACTGCTTTTTGAAAGTAAGGAGTTGTGTGGAGCAAAATGGAACACGCGAACAATCCCTTGCTGAATTTCGCGCGTGCCACGTCAGCCTGCAGATCTGTATTCCCTCTGATATAGTCTCTGATTAGCAAACTTAAATGCCGCCGAAACAAGTATAGATGTTTTCTAATCGTTCTGTAAGCCGAGAAACTAAGCTGCACTTTTTCTTTGTTGTCCGGTTGTTGAGCGACATTCATTGCCATAACCATCCACCCCTGTGTAGCTATTCGTGCCTTGACAAATGTTCCTCTTACCCTATCCCACAGGGAAATTTTGCCGGTACTTTGCTTTCGCCGAAGATTCAAATTTACCGCGAGTGCCGTGATCGGAAACTTTGAATTTCCCTCGTGCATTAGCTAGTCATTGTTTTCGCCGCTCTCAAAATGACCAAATATGGCCAGTTTCACACTAGTAAACAATACCTATTGTTTTCGAATTTGATCCTCTTTTCTTGATACGTCTCTGTTTTGTTTCTATTTTCGAATGTTATTGTATGTTATATCTATAGTTCACCATTGTACTACATCGCCACGTGCACTTAACTGCGTCGCACGTGAGCTTATGTAACCAATCACTATTGTAATTCCACATTTTAAATAATTCCGTTGACACTCACCGTTATACAGTCATTACGCTCCTGAAGAAGGCCGAGACGGCCGAAACGTTGAGCAAATAAAGCTGAAAAGTCTTAACTGGAGTTGGCTACTTGACCGTCACTAATATACATTCTATATATATATATATATATATATATATATATATATATATATATATATATATATATATATATATATATACACACGTTTTCAAACACATTGCAACTTGAAAAATATATATACATATATATTTACCTTTTGTTTTCATATTTATTCTTTTGTTTTCGCGTTGTGAAGACAAAAGATGTATATATGTATATATATTTTTCAAGTTGCAATGTTTTTGAAAACGGGTGTATATATATATATATACACTTAAGTTTCATGCACAAGGCGATCAGACTGTGCCGTTAATGGCAGTCGAAAGAAAATTTAAACTACATTCATGGAGGGCGGTTTGAGCGATCCTGCTTCTGATTGGCTGCATAAAACTTGTTTTCGTGCCTGCACTTGGCGATTAATTCAGATCTCTTATTGAGGAGAGTAGATCTGTCAGCGGATAGAATGCAGAGCTTCTCTGTCAGACACAAATTGCAGCGCGACGGGTTTCCCCTGTAAGAACTTGCTCGCGTGACAATTGACCACTTGATCGAGAAATCGGTGTTTCTGTCTCTTTGGTCCCAGATGTACTTTGATAGGACAGTGTCGTGGGAATGCTTACGATGCTTGAAAGAGAGCTTGTGGTTGTTGTATCTAGTTTTGAAGCTGTGCTCTGTCATGCCAATATAAACCTTTGTTTCGCCGGATGTGGTAGTGACAGTTGCTTTGTAGACGATGTTGTTGACAAGGCATGCACCGTCAAGAGGGCAAAGGTCCCTGTTTCTGCAGTTGCATGATTTAGACTCGGCGCGTGTGTCGCTATTTGCTAGGATCTTAGCGTTGTGGCTCTTGATGATGCTTGAGATGTTGCCCGTGCAGCTATAGCTGACCTTCACATTACTCCTGTTGAATATCTTGTGTAATACGTGCGATTTGGGGAAGTGCTTGTCGATAAGGCGGAGGAACGAACTCGCAATGTTCGTCTGGACATTCTCGCTGTATGGCGGATTGAACCAAATGATATTTCTTGGTCTGTTCCTGCGTCTGTGGCTTGTTTGGTTATTGTTCCTCGCATATTGAAGGCACTCACGATAGCCGCTGGTCTTGAGGGCATCATTGTAGACCCGCGAGGCCTTATTAAATTCGTCAGCATCACAAGATACCGGTCACAAGATAAGCTTGAAATTCTGGTGCTAATAGTTGCAGGTAGGTGCTTGATTATAGAAGGTGGGTGGTTGGACTTTGCGTTTATGTAAAGCGGATAGTTGTCTGGCTTTCTATACGGGCAAAACTTTCCGGTAAAGAGATTCAGTGTCACGTCAAGGTAATTGACAATTTTCAAATTTGATTGGGCTGTTATTTGAAGGCCTAGCTCTCCAATAATCTTTGAAAAATCTTTTCTCATCTTGTCAAGAGATCTTGCGCTCATATTCTTAAATACGGCCAGGCCATCATCCCTGTACAGGTCGATGTTTCCATTGGGATAGGCGGATGTAAGCTTGTGTAGGATATATAGACCCACCAGCTCACACACTTCAGCGCCATCGTAGCTGCCCTTTGCTACATCGAACTTAGGCGAATTACCTCTCTTAACCCTTGGTTCGTTGTTGCTGAACAGAAGGGTCTTCCTCGAGTGCATGATAATCTCAATATCTTCATCAGAAATGGTAGTAAATTGCCTCGCGTAGTCTAGCGACAACTTTAGAAGGGCTTCAGAAATGGACGGATAGAAATCAACTATATAAAAAATCAGGAAGGTGTGCTCACAGGCAGCCCAAGCTCACGCCTTGTGAAAGGGAGGAATTTATTAATTATTTATGGTTCTCGAGCCGGGACGTGACCTTCGAGTGAGACCTGTATTGGGTTGCAAGCGGCCGTTGACAATTTGAGACTTTGTATGGGGAATAATATATCGTCGATTTCCAACGTTAAATAAAACTAAATTTCAACATTTTTTAGTGAAATAAATAACACTGATTTACCTCTTACGTCTTTGTGTGTTTTTTGGGCTTATTCCATCGTTTTGGGCCTTCTTTGTCACGACTGTTACTACCTTCATAGACCGGTATTGGGTTACAAGCGGCCGTTAACAATTTGAGACTTTGTATGGGAAATAAAATATCGTCGATTTCGGACGTTAAATAAAACTAAATTTCAACATTTTTTAGTGAAATGAATAAAACTTACTCACCTCTTTCGTCTTTGTGTGTTTTGGGGCTTATTCTATCGTTTTGGGCCTTCTTTGTCCCCGGTCTTTGTCACGACTGTTACTACCTTCAGTCGTGACAAAGACCGGGGACAAAGAAGGTAGTAAGGTATGAAGGTAGTAACAGTCGTGACAAAGAAGGCCCAAAACGATGGAATAAGCCCAAAAAACACACAAAGACGTAAGAGGTAAATTAGAAAAGTGTTATTTATTTCACTAAAAAATGTTGAAATTTAGTTTTATTTAACGCTGGAAATCGACAATATATTATTCCCCATACAAAGTCTCAAATTGTCAACGGCCGCTTGCAACCCAATACAGGTCTTTCTCGAAGGTCACGTCCCGGCTCGAGAACCATAAATAATTAATAAATTCCTCCCTTTCACGAGGCGTGAGCTTGGGCTGCCTGTGGTGTGCTGACTCTTGTCTTCTATACCAGAGAACCAATCGATAACAGAGGGTGTGTTTCTCCATTGGTTGGCGTTAGTTTGGGATCTGATGCTGTTGTTTACTCTGTCTAGTACTAGCTTGCTGATCAGCCCTAGATTATTCTTTGCTGGGTTAAGTAGCCTGCATTACGGATTGTTTTGAAAGTTCTCCTTGTGGTCTTTAAGGGAGATAAATGCTTGCCTTCTTGCAGTTGATTCGATCCTATCACCAATTTCAAGCTTGGCAGTGATGTCATTCAGCTCCTGGTTCACATTGCTAACGGATTGCTCGTCTGATTTACGGTAGCTCTTGGTGATGTTCTCTCTTAGTAGCTTCTCGTATTTGGGTTTTTCAAGTTCGTAGACATTTCTTGACTTATCTGCAAACACGAGAACTTTATCAGACGAGTTGATCTTCTTGACATCACGCTTCAGCTTGTCTTGAAAGCTGTTTCTGACCTTCTTGAACCTTAGGTTTTCTATTATCTTAAACATGTCGTCTTCAAACGGCTTTAGGTCTTCAATTGGCGGCGGGCATCTTCTGGATTTTAAGTTGAACTTGCCAGTCCGGCTCTCAGCAGACGGGTTAAGGAAGAAAAAATCTTCCATCGCATTCTCTTCAAGACACTTTCAACCTTATCGAGCAATTTGATCTTGTACGTTTTCAAGGGAGGGATCGGGATGTCCTTCATGGAGTAGTCAAAACTTAGTTTTTTCATCTTTGCTGGGATCCGTGAAACAGAGAGTGCTCTACTCGAAAGGAGCGGTAATAAACAAAGAAAAATGTAAATGGTTTCACACAATCGAGTGAGTGCTCGATGCAAATACATGCAGAGCGGAATACTATAATTAATAGATGGAGACTGCACGGACAGTTACTTAAGTTTCACGCACAAGGCGATCATCAGACTGTGCCGTTAATGGCAGTCGAAAGAAAATTTAAACTACACAGATATAAACACAGAAGCAGGATATAAACACAGGAGCAGGATCGCTCAAACCGCCCTCCATGAATGTAGTTAATGGTTGCATAAATAAAATAATAATACTAAATAAATGAACGATACAAGGCAAAAATTTAACAAGAGACCGGAAATATGCTACTATAAAAATAATTAACAAAAGATAACAGATAACACTAGAAACTAAAAACTACTAATTCAAAAAAGATGACATTTGCAATGAATTTTTATTTAAACCCCATGGTTTAAATAAAAGAAAAGAATTTCATTCTAGGAATAGAATTTGTTATAATTAATTTTCTTTTTTGCGATTCTTCGTTCGCGATATAGGGCCGTTCAAAGGCCCTTTTCTTGGATTTTGTCAGCCTCTTAGGTGTTGGGTATACTCAAAGGCCCTGTCCAGGGAACTTATTACGGTCATTATTGTTTAAGGGCCCCCCCCCCCCCCCCAGGGATTTTGTTGTCTATCCGCCCTTTGGGGCTCCAAAGGCCTCGATTTGGGATTTTGTTATGATCCATGTTTGCGTAAAGTAGGTTGCTTTCCTTTTGACTGCTCTTTCTTTTGCCGCATTGCAAATATCATTTCTTTTGAATTAGTAGTTTTTAGTTTTTAGTCTTATCCGTTATCTTTTGTTAATTATTTTCATAGTAGTATATTTCCGGTCTTTTGTTAAATTTTTGCCTTGTATCGTTCATTTATTTAGTGTTGTACCTGTATCTACACCTTATAATTACGTTTAATTGTTAGTATTGTTTAGTTTTCCTTTTTTCGTTATATAATCGTTGTACTATATTGTTTTTATTTTTGAATGTTTTTGATTAGCGTCACTTATCCTCGTTTTAGTATTGTTATAATCACGCCGGTTACGTAACTCATAGCGTTGAATTGTATTTTGCGTGTCTTGTTTTGTACTGTAATCTTATTTAAGGTAGATTTGATAAGTTCAATTTTTCATGTAACTGATGAAGGTCTAAGACCGAAACGTTTTTATTTTTTATTAAATCTTTTAACTTTTTAGTCGTCAGAAGTTGTCCGTCCTCGCTCTCCTTCAACGAGTTTTAATTCCATGCAGTGAGGCTTGGACTGTGAATCTTTGATCCTCCTGACGCAGTGGCATTCTATGTTGGCCTGAGGCAACCATTAACTGCTCGTTACTGGAATTATAAATAAAAAGTGAACTTAGAGAAGTGGTCATCACAAGTGTACTCGATGAGGACCCACCTTGTGTAGGGGTAGGGGGACTATGCAAGATACCACCTGTCTGATAAGCCAAATGGACAAAATTTATTGGCCTCAAAATTTGAGTTGAGACTTTCATATTAGGTGTGCGTGAAGCTTGCATTGTTGGAGAAATGGCACAAGGAGGTTTGAGTCTCTTTCTTAGTTTCTACTCCTGATAGAGTGAGGGCTATTCCAACAAGACACCATCTGTTAAGGTGGTGGAAGGGGGTACATGAAGAGACCACCTGTCTTTTTGCAGTGTTGGGTCCTGTCTGAGTACTATAGTTTTGACCATTTCCCTGATATTTGACTTGATCTAACCCTATTCAGAACAAGAGGAGAGGGAGGGGGCTGAATCTGCCCACACGGACTTTGGAAAAGTGGAGCTTAAGTGAAAGTTAGTGAAGCTTCCTAGACTTTATCTGGTAACAATATGGTTTAGTAAATCATTGTTCATCACATTTGGCGTTGTCATGACAACCACATTCTGACAGAAATGTATTTGGACATATCATATATCATATATCACGATCATAGCTTTGATGTTCGTGGAGTTAACAGGTGCCCCCCCCCCCCCTTCTCCCCCGCTCCCAGGGGAGCCGAAAGTCGAAAGTAAGGGGTCAAAATTTTGCAGATACAGTGCTTTTATTTTATTTATTTATTTATTTCGCTATTCAGAATGCGATTTTTAGCAAGTTGAAACTAGCCTAGACTTGCCGATAAGTCGAGCTCAGAGTTTTTTTTTCCGAAGAGTGATTTCGGAAGCGCGAAAAACCCAAAAAACCGAGCGCGGAGCGCGATCGAGCTCGGTTTGTTTCCCTTCGCGGGAAATGGCATCAAGTGGCGTCATTTTGGCGCGAACTATTTTGGGTAACGTGTCAGTCGTGTGTCTTGTGGGCGAATCTGTCAAACTTACTTTTCGTGCAACGGAAAGTTTAAGGGGCCAGTGTCACCCAAAGTGCTTTGTGCGCTTGTGTTTTTGTTTTGAAAAAGCTTTTAGCACTTGGCTGGCCCGTTTGCATGACTTTTTGCAAATTATTCCGTGCCGTACTGGCCTTCCAGCGAGCTGATATGTACAGCAGTAGCCTCTGAAAATAGAAATATCTTCATCGCTATATGATACTGGAGAAAACAACTGTAGATTTGACTTTGTAGTCAACGCGTATGCAGCTATTTTAGCACCCGATAGATCGACCGATCGATCAATCGATCGATCTCGATGGACGTAAAACCAGAGCAGCCACTTCCACTCGATATAAAAATAAGGCAAAAACTAGAGTAAGAATATTGACCTCTACATCGCTAGATGTCACTGGAGAAAACTACTCCAGACCTGACATTGCAGTCAATACGTATACATGGATCTATTACAGACCGATCGATTGATTGCGCGATCGATCGCATCGACCGATATTGATGGACGCAAAACCAGGATAGCTACTTATTTTTTGTAAAAATAAAACATAAACAGACAATGAACACAAGGGATAAGTAAGCAAAACAACACATGACCATAAGCATTATTTTGGAGCAGGCCTGTAGCTACTGTTATTTTCTGGTAAATTAACGTTCCTTCTGTTTTCACCCAGCAGCGAATGTAGCACCATTTCGGGAAACGCAGTGTCAGTACTATTGCTGAAACCCGTAAATGTTTTTCTTTCCCTCCGCTACTGATACACGGACTCCTTAGGCCGCACAACTTTGGCAGAGCCCGGAAGACTCGGCCTTCGAATGAGCTTTCCTGAACCCTACGAAGCATCCAATTTAAAGATGTCCTTCTCCACCGCGAAAACACTTCCCAATTCGGAAATATACAATGAAATCGATACGACGACTCTTAAATTTCAACTCAAAATTCACACTAGTGCTTTCAGATCGCTAACGGCTAGGATGGAAGAAGATACAAATCAGACTTCACAACAATCATGAAAATGGCGGATTTTTCATGTATGAAAATGTACCTCGGCGCGCAGAGCATTTTGGGTGACACTGGCTCTTTAAGGTCGGCACACACGAGGGGACTAGTCCCTGTGACTGGTCCGCTGTAGTGTGTACACGAAGGAAATAGTTGCGAGGACAAGTCCCTTGAAAGTGCTCGGATCGAAACGAACCCGGCCTCGAAAAGAAGGATTTTAAGGTGAGGGAAAATTTTTCAGAGACAAGAGAAAAGCGTGGTTCTTCGTGTGTAAAGCGTTTGACTAAACTGTCAGACGAAAAACAAATCGACGGCCCGACAGAAAAAGTCCCGAAAAAGGACTGTGTCATCAAATCGAAGAAACGAGCTTCATTTACTCTACGGCGATTCCAACAAAATCTATCGAAATCGTAAATAATAAAGTATAAATGTTATGATGATCAGAACAAATTTAGCCTTACCCACAGGTCGAGCTCAGGATTTTTTCCCAAAGCGTGAGAGCGTACAGTGCCATCAGAAATGAGAAGCGAACAAATTCAAGCGACAAACTAATGCGCCGATCAATTCGAAAGTTCAACATCCCCCCCTCCCTCCTGAGCAATCACCCGGGCATTTGAACTTTTGAAAATTGGCTTATTCAAATTCCCTCCCCTCGGGGCAAAAAAGCCGATCAAATGCGCTACCAATTAGTACTAAACTACCTTTCCTCAAAGACAAATTTCGTCTTTAATCAAACATCTTACACGCCCTTCAGAGAGATATGTCATAATGACACCTTCAAATTTCTTTCAAAGACCCTTTTGAAAGAGTTATTTACTAACAAAGGCGAAATTCTATCTTGTAAATCCGTCAAACCCTGCAAAAACCGAAAAAAAAAACACGGGCGTATTAAGTCAGAACAAGAGATAAATCCGGTTCAAATTAATCTCCCACCCTTCCAACGCAACGTTCAAATTCCCTCCTCCCCGGGCACGATGCACAGTCAAATGCCCGGGGTATTCCCGGGGAGGGGGGGATGTTGAAGTTTCAAATTGATCGGCGCAAAAGTATCATATTCCCATTCTAGTGTTGTTGTTGTTGTTGTTTTTTTTCGCTCCTGAAAGTTTAGGTTTATTTTAGGTTTGCGACAACTAAAATATTCTTAAACTTTAATAAGCTTTAGCATTAGCTTAAGATTTAAAATTACCGGCAGGTTGAGTTTTTTTTTTCCATGGATTTCTGCGAAAAAATCTCAACTCGACTTGAGACAAATCGCAGATGATTTTCTGTTGAGCATAACTAAAAGAATGAACAAGACTTGATTCATCTAGTCACTATACTCGGCTTTGCAGTTCAATCCATGCGATGTATAATAGACCGTGAACACGGAGCGATCAAAAGAATACAAGTACGATTTTCCACGTCTCACAATGGATTTTGATCAACACAACTCAAATGGTTTCATGTGGCGCGATCCAGCTTAATTGGCAGCGCGTCAGTAGGGCTGTTTCTGATTGGATAAGACCCACGAGAGAAAAATTTCCCCTGTAGATTTGGCGCGCTGCAAGTGATAAAAGTCCTGGGCCCACCACCGGAACCGGAAATGAGAAGCGAAGGACTTTCGAGAGAAAGTTTATAATTCGCCAAACCGACAGTTAACTAATGGCCTGAAACTGATACAATTTTCCGAGAACCCGATAAAATCGAAGTGCATGGCAATGGGTCGAAAGGTCAGCATCCGTTTATTCTCAGCAAAGGGACTCTCATTATCAGCTCGACTTCAACTCGCAGTGACGTTGAACTCCGATTTACCTTGTAGCTTATCTTAAGAGACTACGAATTGTACGCAAGGAAATTTCCTCTGGATATTCCTCAGCTAAAGTCCAAGCCTATTTTGACGGACACCAAACTTCCGGTTTTTGAAGCTTCTTTTCTAACAATGTGGGGATATTTGAAGGCACTTCAATGCTCAATTCAAACAATGAGCTTCTTTCTACATAAACGAGTCGCATTTTAGCTATCGTACGAAGTGTCGTTTTATATCAGTATACAAGAGAGAAATCAAGAAGTTGCACTGAGAACCATTGGTAGCCGTTACCAACTGGGAAATTACCCCCTATGCACAAGCTCAGCTTTTTTCCTTACCATTCGATGCCATTTCTTGCAGTTAAAGCTTGTCAGCTTCGACTGCAACTTAGTCTTTCGAGAAGAAAGGTTTTGTTATCAAGGGAAGTGGCTATAAATAATTAATGGCCGGCAAATGGTTAACGTTTGTATAAACATCCTGTGTTTCTCGGAGACAAAAAACATTATAATATAAAACAAAACGAAACACAAAAACGAGAAGTACTGCACGTACTCAAACATGGGTAGTTAAACTGAAGAAATACAAATGTATCAGGGGCAGCCAACGAGAAAATTATAGCAAAATACTTGAAATATTATTTTCTGCTTTCTAAGATTGTTTCAGAGCTTTTTAAAGGCATATTTGTGTAAGCTAATACAGATTGATCTGTTCAGATTTCTTAGCTCAAAATTTAGGGCGCCGGGAAATTTTTAGGAAACAGAACTATCCGCCGAATTTCCGAGCTGCTGATGGCTCATTGAAAATACTAGCTGACCTTATTTTGCATTTTAAACGACATTTTTGTCCCTCCGAAAACAATAGGAACTAACAAGTCCTCTTGTTACGAAAGTCCGACGTGATGATTCGCCGAAGAAATCGCTAGCTTTCACTGCAATCAAATCCGAAAATCTCAGGCGATTTTAGGCCTTTCGAGCGGCCCGAAACGAACCGTTGGATGCCCCTGAAGTATCAAAAGAATCGATATCATTATTCCCAATCCCTGCAAACTTATAAAATGCTTAACAGTTCCGTTTTGTTGTTTACTGGAATTCAGGCTGAAAAATGACTTTGTTTTGAATTGATTAAATCCCAGTATATACTGGATGTGCACAGAGTACGTGTAGAAAAAGGTTCCTACCTTTTTTAAACTGGTTTTAATGCAAAACGGTACTATGCAGCTAAAATTCATCCTCTACAGAAAAAAAACCTTTATAGCAACTTCTAATAACCCTGGGATGAAAGGAACGATCTGAATTCCATGTAGGGAGTCAAAATTTTGCAGATACATTACGTTTACTCTTTATCTTGGTACTCTCGATACAATTTTGAGCAAGCTCTAATTCGCGAAACTTACTACTACTGGACTAAAACTAGGCTAATTTTCAGAAAGGCGATTAAATCGAATCGAAATTCTCGAATCGCTTAAAATGGGTCCAAAAGTCAGGATCCATTTATTCTCGTAAAAGGGACTCTCGTCAGCTTGACTCCGACTCGTGGCAGCGTGAACTCTGATTTACACTGTAGCTTATCTTAAGAGGACACGAACTTTTAATTTGGCTTGTTTTTGTTCGACCAACTTATTCTTGTCAGCTTTGTGGGGAATTTTTGAGAAATATTTAATAATATACCTTCCATCTTGAAATGCACAAGTTTAGCTCTCTTCTTACCGTTTGATGCCATGCTTGAAGTTTGTGCTTGTAGAAGGAAAAGTCCTTAGATTTCTGATAAACTGAGAAACCTCTTATGCTGTGTGGTAAACAGTTTTTAGCTTCAATTGCGATTTGATCTTTCGGGAAGGAATGCTTTGTCATCAAGGAGAGTCGCTATAAATAACCATCAGTTAGCGTTCGTAAACATCCTGTGTTTCCAAGAAACGAATAAAATTGATACCTGTTTTTAGCCAATTGCCATTCCAAGCCTTGTTTTTGATAATTTCTAATTGGCGAGCACCATTTCCGAGAATGTTAAGCTCGAGTGCCCCCTCACGCAACCGGTCACCAGTATATACCCTCATTCCTCCGCATTCCTAGAACCGGTCGCCGTGCGACAAAAAGTTGTATGTACAAAGGCAAAGTAAGTGTTATAGAAGCTGTGCTAGTTCAAATAACAATACAAAAAGATATAGCATGAAATATCTGCTCTCAGTAACGATTATAGATACCGTTTACGGATCAGTGAAGGAGTTAAAGGCATTCCAGGCCTCTTACTTCCGGTCTTACTTCCAGGAATATATTACTTCCGGGAATGAACGCTGTTGTTATGAAAATGTATCACAGAGTCCTGGCTCTGTGTTTTCAAATGTTTTCAATGTGTTTGAAGATGGCACGGTCATTGACTGATTTATTTATTCCCGGCAGGGCTGTCGCAATAGATGGAGAGCGTAGTGATGAGAAACTTGACGGAGAAGCTCTTGTTGAGCAATCTTTAAAGTTAACAGCGGGACTAAAAGAGCTCGTGCAGGAAAACAAGGATTTAAAGGAGGAACTGCACCAGCTACAGCAGAAACCTCGTGTTTCTGGCGGTGACTTAGGGTAACTATGAATAATCGTGTAGCTTATAAGGTGTTGTTTTCACCAAAGTTCGTCAACGAATCCTGTTTCATCACCTCAGATATTTCGTAACAAGGGGACGGATTAATTCTCTATATTGTTTTCGGAGGCACAAATATGTCATTTACAATGTAAAATATAGTCATCAGCTAGTTCGGACAGCCATCAGCAGCTCGGAAATTCGGCGGATATTCCGTTTCCTACATGTGAAATTTTCTGCGGCCTAAACTTTAAGCTAAGTACGCCGAACAGATGAACCTGTATTAGCATAATGAGCAATTATTCCTCTAAAAAGCTCTGAAACAATCTAAGAAAGCAGAAAATTGAACAACGTTTCAAGTATCATGCTAACATTTTCTCGTTGGGTAACCCATGCTCTTTTAAAACTTTAAAAACTTGGAAGTCGTCTTTGTATTGAAGCAAGTTTGTTGCTAAAAACAAAATTAGTTGTTGTGTAAAATCTCACAGTGGCTTGAGACCCTCGAGTGCGAAGGACCTCGCTCAAGCAAAATACTGTAGGAGAGAAATGGATTATCGCCATGCCATTTTTTATATGTTCTATCAAAAGGTGCTTAAAAAGATTGCTATTGATCTGATACTTTCTTTGAAATGGCTTGCAAATCAACCCGTTTCACGCACCGTCGGTTTCACTTTGCGGTTAAAACGTTGTTACGTAGACACCAAACGAACAGCCTTGTTCCCAGGGTCCACTCTTCATCTCTCGAAATTTGAAAAGACGCTAGTTTCTCCTGTTCACCTGACTACCTTTGGCAAACAACTCCCTGCCTGGGTGGACTTTCCTTTGTTCACCAAGGCAGAAGCGAATCTTTTCAAACCAGCTTGAAAACAAAGGAATGGGAGTCGTATGGCAATTTTCCACCAACAAAATATTTTGCAGTAACCTCAATCACATTTTACAGTGACATCCATTAAACCATGAACGCCGAGAATTATTTCTGAAATGTTTATTGTTCTGCGACCAATCAGATTCGAGACGTAACCACAACAAACCGCAAGTTAGAGTAATTAGCTCAAAGGTTTCGATCACGAAACGAGTCGGTGGCTTTTGCGTCCACGACAAATTCTCAGTTTCACCGCCGATTAACAAACACTCTGAAATTTTTTTTTTCTATTTCAGAGTTTATGCATAAGCAAAGAATAACTATAAACGATATTTCACTGAAAATCAAAAGCGAGTGTAGTTTTTCAAAATTTTTGCGACGGTACGCAAGTTGCACGCATGTTTGTATCTGCAAAGGCAGGCGTGTTTGTGTTTGCTGTGAAAACTCGGGTGTAACAGAAACTACAGTAATTATTGCTCTACTGCAATAATCGGCGGTGAAACTGAGAATTTATTGTGGACCTCTCAGCTAATTACTCTTGCGGGTTTGTTGCGGTTACGTCTCGAATCTGATCTATGTAAAGCATTTGATACAGTCGACCATAAAATTTTATTAGCCAAGTTGGAGTATTATGGCATACGAGGTGCTCCAAATGATTGGTTTGTTTCTTATTTAAGTAACAGAAGACAGTTTGTTTCTTTGTCTGGTACTAACTCTGATTACCAACCTGTTACATGTGGAGTACCTCAGGGGTCAGTGCTTGGCCCACTTCTTTTTCTTTTATATATAAATGATATGCCTAAATGCTCCAATATCTTAGAGTTTCACCTTTTTGCTGATGATACAAACTTGTTTCTTAATAATCCTAGCATTCTAAATTTAGAAACCAACTTAAATGTAGAACTAGAAAAGGTAAGCCAGTGGTTATATGCTAACAAATTATCTTTGAACATTGAAAAAACCAGCTTTGTGGTATTTCATTCTCCGCAAAGAAGAATAGCTCATAAGTTGAATCTTAGTATCTCCAATAAGTCTGTGAAATCTGACTATCAAGTTAAATATTTAGGACTCATTTTTGATTCCAATTTGAACTGGAAACCATATTTACACGAATTGAGCAAGAAAGTTTCGAGAGGTATTGGAGTTCTATCTAAAATTAGATATTATGTAAATAGAAACATATTACATCAATTATATTATTCAATTATCTACCCCTTCCTCACCTATGGTTTATTAATTTGGGGCAATACTTATAGTACTACTCTTAAACCCTTAATAACTCTTCAAAAGAGAGCTATACGTACTATAACTTTTTTAAAACCGGATGAACACTCTGAGCCTCTTTTTAAGGAATTAGAGATCCTTAAATTAACTGATCTTGTTACCCTTCACAATGCACTCTTCGTGTATCACTATTACTATAATCTTTTTCCATCTTCCTTTGAAAATTTCTTTCAAACAGTAGCATCTGTACACTCATACAATACTAGGCTTGCTTCTAAATCGACCTATTACATCAATACCATCAAAACAAACTATGGTAAATTCAACATTCGCTTTGCAGCTGTAAAAGTTTGGAATCACCTTGATGAAAGCATTAAATACCTCCCCCTTAAAACGTTTAAAAACAAAGTCAAGCTAAACATCTTACAGTCTTACTGTTCATGAGTTTTCAACTGGTAGTTGTTTATTTATTTTATTTATTTATTTATTTATTTTTATTTATTTATTTTCTTTATTTCTTCTTTTCGTTTTCTTTTAATTGACTAATTAATTCTTTCACCAAGCTTTAGTGCCAACCTACCTCTGTACTTAAACATCACTTAGTTTTACTCAGCTCGATTAGCTTTATAGTTATCCTGAGTAAACATTACCTATTTTTGTATTAATATATTATATTGTAAAGTTTAACTTTTTTTTCCTTTTCTATTTGGTAATAAAGCTTGTTGTTGTTGTTGGTCGCAGAACAACAAACATTCCAGAAATAATTTTAGGCGTTCATGGTTTAATGGGTTTCACTGTAACCCTATTCTGCCTAGGCTTTTTTTTTGAGTTTCTGAGCCTGAGGGGGGGGAGGCTATAGATCTCGAAAAGTATTAAAGATCTTGCGATGAAACTTGGCACGTTTGTAGCACGTCATTAGCTCAACACATTGGGCTAATGACTTGTCAATTATGACGCGTCGTGACGTCACAATAACGTCACAAACCCGCCATTTTGAATTTGAGGCAGTCATCTTGAATCCCAAACCTGCAGTCATACAGCTGATAATGACGTCACCAAAAATATATGATTTTGTTCTAAGAAACATACTTAGTCAAAACAAGCACACAAAAGTAAAAATTTATCCTCTTCTTATAAACGAAGGGGGAAAACCTGAGAAAAGACTGAAAAAAAGACAGAAAATAGTCAAAATACACTTCTGATTAGACGGTTGCTATGGAAACGTCAATCATCATAGACACGTCATTGACACAGGAAAATTTTCTCTGATAAATTTAGGAAAAGTCACGAGATTTGGTGATTATTCGTCCGCCCCTCTTAAAGAAACGATTTCATTGACTGGGAAATCAACAGGCTTCCTTTTGATTGCTTACGTGTTTTCTACCTCTCGCTCTTTTTTTTTCAGTTCTTCGGTTTTCTGATTTTACTCTCTAATACAATTCGCCTGAAGTAAATTTCCTCCTGTATGTAAACAAGGTATAGAAAGCGGGCATAAATAGCTATATCATTCCACATAAATCACAGACCTTAAAAAATAGGTGCAAATAAATATAAGCCAAATGCATAACGTATAGTAACATTTCTATAAATTCTAAGAACAGCAACAGTTCCCTTTTCCAAGTCAAAATCCACTAAGAAATTACTGAAGAATTATATTAAGCGTAAACGGCATCAAGATAAATTCTATATTACAATCTGTTGAGCACATTCATTTTTTTAGGGGCAAACGAGACTCAGTTTGTTATTTCCAAGTTACACTGGAAAAGTTGAAAATTTACATGCACATGTAAATCATAATTTACAACACGCAAATCCTAATTTACATGTTTTGTAAATTTACATTTACATGTTGGCATTTTGTAAATTGAATTTGCATGCTTTTTTACATGTTAAGGAGAAGCTGTAAATTTGTTGTAAAAATGGATTTACGTGGTCCCCTTTAACCCTTATAACTTAAAGAACCATGTAAATAACGTGTAAATTTTGGGGAACAAATTTACAGTATCTTCTCTGTAAATATCCTGTAAATTTTTTAAACAAAACATGTAAAGAACATGTAAATGAGAAATATGGGGCTGTTCTATGCCCTGTAAATAACATGTAAATTTGGTGGCCCAAATCCTGTAAAAATCATGTAAATGGAAAAAGGGAGACTGGCCAGACAATGCAAATAGCGTGTAAATTGGAAAAGGGATACATTCAAGAATATGTATCTAACATTTGAAGTAAAAAAAAAAAGGTAAATCAAATTTAGCGTCGTAGTGTGAGGACCACACATCATCTGTAAACACTTGACGTCCAGGTTGAATTGGAATTTGGAAGTGTTGGTTTTTGTGGAGGGAAAAAATTTGGAGAACTCTAAAAAAAACCCCTCGGAGCAAGGACAGAACCAACAACAAACTCAACCCACGTGCCAACCACTGGAACCGAACCCGGGTCACAGAGGTGGGAGGCAAGTGCTCCCACTGCTACACCAACCTTGCTCCCCACAAATGTAAAAAGGGGAGATTGTAGAAAGAAAGTAAAACAGAGAGATTGCCTAAACCTTGTAAACGACATGAAAATAAAAAAGGGAGACTGCAAAAACCTTCTACATAAAAGCCAGATAGGAGTAGGCGGCCTCAAAGGTAATGATTTTTGTGTCGTTTTGGTCTGAATTAGGGTAAAGTTTTCGAGTTATGGTCTGGAATTGGGTATGGTCTTTAGACGAAGCTACTTTTTACTATTTTCATCCCTTGAGAATGGTCTTTTGATTAATATAGAGAATTTGAAGCCCTTCTCAAACGTTTTACGTAAATTGAAGCAGTTCCTAGGTAGTTGCGATCCTTTTTGGGACAGTTTTGATAAGGGGCGTTAGATTTTGGGTCAGGTCTGAAACAGGGTAAAAAAAATCACATATTGTGCTCCGAAATAGTGTAATTGTTTCAAGACATTTGCTGCACATCGCCCACCGAGATTTTAGGGGTTCCTCCCCACCCCCCCCTCCCCCCACCCAAAGCTAAGTTTTTAACACCCACTTCAAGATGGGGGACATCTGCGTTTTTCATTATCTTGAACAACCTATTCACATGTTTAAAATTAAGCACTGTTTTACTGTTTGGCTTCAGCAACAAGTCGCAGCTTGTGTGTAGACGAATATTTGGTTAATTATTAAAAACTAACATTTCGGTAGTGCCAGTTGAGAGAAGCAACAGAGAATTGATTTAAATCCAATTAATCTGTGAATTTTGAAGACAGATTGTTTTTCTTTAAAAACGTTTTTCGGCCGCCAGTTTGAAGTGGGCGTAACAAAAACATTGCCCGGTACCGGTACTGCTTAGAAGAGGATTGTGGATAAGCAAAAACAAAAGAAATTGAGCGTGATACAAAAACGCTGCAAAACTAGCCCTTCTCGCGAACAGGAGTCTACATTATTCGTTTTTTTTTTATTTTAACACACAGACGAGAATCTCTTTAAGTACGGTTTTTTTCCTTTTGAATTTCCACTAAAACCTGTTTGTCAGAGGTATTTCATGCGAACGTAGGTGCTACACCCTTTGAATTTCGTTCTACTGGCCTCTGCTGGTACATTGCGATGCGAACTAACCTCACCAAGTTAAATAATCGACCGTTTCCTCAGCGAATTTAGTTAGCATTTTCATGGAAAATCTCTAATTACGTGAAAACAACACAGAACTGCAAAAACGCTGTTTTTTCAGGGCATGTTATTTTTAGCGTTCGTGTACACTAAGTAGTAAACGTCCGCTGACCACAATTCGTGCTCATTCGGGAAGGCAGCACAATCTTTTTAACGGTCGAGCGAGCTAGTATAGGACAAACCAAGGTGCAAACGGCTTTCATTCTGATGGAAATTCAATGCAAATAATATAGAAGAACCACTTTTCCTTCGTCTATGGCTCGTACATCATTTCAGGTATGTTTTTTTTTTACTCTTGGTTGGTAAATGTTTGTATTCAGTTATATTTCTCACGCGGTCCGCTCAATCCACGAGGACTTAGTATTATTTAAATAGAGGGTCATTGAATTGAATTAATTGTCTTGATTCGATGCTTTTGTCTTGGATTTAACTTAAATAATGTTCTTTAATAGTTGTGTATCACATAAGTTATTGTAAGAACCTTTACAGATTTAAACTTTCAATTCATGGACAGAACTTTGCCCCCATGTCCTCTGAATTCCATAATCATTAATCCCCATTCCTGCAGAATTGCCGTTTTCTCTCCAAGTTCCCTTTGGCTTTGGGCAACATTAGCTACTTAGATAACTTTGCTTTTCAATTAAGGGCTGTCAATAAGCTATTAGTCACATGTTCATATGCATATAAAGAAACCCAATTGCTTTTTGAGTAAATAATTATTAATAGCAACAAAAGATAAGTTCATCCATAACACTGGTCTATACTCCGCCGTAACACATGTTAGGCATTATGGCTCTTAATACAGTAAAACTATGAAAACCCTGAACACTTGAATTATTTTTGGACTGTTATTATGTCGGGAAAGAAAACCAATCAGATACAAGAAATTTGTGGTTTGCATTGATTTCACACCTGATTGGTCGGTCATGGCACAGTGAACATTTCAAGATAATTCTTACTGTTCATGGTTTTATTAGTCACATGTTAATCATAGCCCTGAGGAATAACACGGTATGCTTCGGTGTGTTTATGCCAGGATCTCTGCAAACTGAGCCAGCATGGCTAAGCAGGCCAGTTTGGCTCATTGGCCTCTTAAGGTCCAGTAATACGGGCAACATTTTTGTGCAACCTTCCTCGCAACAATGTTGTGTTGCAAGTTGAGATTGTTTGTTGCACGTATTACCACCTCTGCACATAACAAATTTTCATGTTGCAAAAAGTAGAAGCAACAAATTTGTTGTGCAAAAAGGTGTTAATATGTGTAAGAAACAATCTCAACTTGCAACGCCACATTGTTGCACAAAAAGTTTTACGAAAATGTTGCTTGTATTACTGGGCCTTAAGAGGCCAATGAGCCAAACTGGCTCAGTTTCCAGAGATCCTGGCATAAACACACCTCACACACTTTGAAGTTACATAAGAAAATCTTAGTCCAGTTAGCTGCGATCCTGGTAAGGCAATGCTGGGATCCCAGGTAGCCAGGTAGAAAATTTTTAGTGTAAGGGTGTATGCTCAGCAAACTGGGTATACACTTCCTTGTGATTCACTTTTGCTTCAGAACATAACAGCTCACCAGTAAGTCGATAATTTTCTTCTCTTTCTATATAACACATAAAAGTTCATTACACCTTAAGGCTGAACCCAGATAAATTTGTATAAGAAGAGTACAGATTGGGTGCATCCTCACCCTTGGGGGGGGGGGGGGGGGTACTCAATAAAGTTTCATACGGAGAGGCTCTGTCTGGAGGTTCAAACCCTTCCCTTTTAATATACTAATTTTTACCAAAATGGTACCGAGAGCAAAATTTGCACCCTTTTGCTATACCTCAAGGATAAACTAAAACCATAGAATTTTCTTTAATTGCCTAATTTTCCCCGGGCTTTCAGTCGTTCTGGTTCAGCTACTCAAAGGTTGCAAGCTTTTATGTGTTTCGTGTTGTCATTTCGACAGAAATTTGGCACGCTTTCCCAAACTTTTCTTTAAGCCACCATCTTGTCCACTTTTCAGTTGATTTTGTAACCTTTTCTTATACTAAAATGACAATTTTTTCCTACCCTTTAGTAAACTGTGAGCTTAAAAAAAGTCACCACCTTTGGCCAGAGCCTCCCCGTAAAACCATAAATAGGCAGTACCCCACTTCCCCCCAGGATCCTCACTTGAAAATGTGTGGTAACCTAATATAATATTCTAGATTGACTGACTGGTATCATTTTTTTTTGGGTATTTGTAGGTGTGATTCCATTTGAGACAAAAAGTATTAATACTTGAGGGCAAAAGGAACAATTTCAGGGTGAGTAAAGATAACAAAAAGATGGAAAATAAGGATGACAGTTTGACTCCCAAATGCGGATGAATCAGACACCATTGGTTGCCCAATCTTGTGGTTTGGGAGGGAGAATTGTGTGGTTCCAGAAAATATCCATACCCCCCCCACGGAAGGTCACTGGAAATTCCGAGGGGGAGGGGGGTTCAAAGGCAGAAATTTCCGAGGGGAGTGGGGGGTTCATAGGAAGCTCATTTTCCAGAGGGTGAAGAAACACGAAAAAATTGAAAGCAACGCACGATTGATGCCAAGCACGAAGTAATACTTACGTAGGCTGTTTTGACCTTCAAAACTACGCAAATATGTTGACCGAAATGCCAAATTTTGCGACTTTGATTTGTATAAAATTTTGGTAGACCTGATTTGCATATTCGCGTTTACAGAAAAATTGCGTGTCTCCTTGGCCTTCGGTGAATATTGCACCGTTTTCAATCCTTTCAATGGGAAAGTTTTTCGTTAAACACCAAAGTTGTTTAAACAAATACAAAAATATTTTTATCGCACAATCCAGCAAAGGGTTCAGCCGCTTTTCACCGGATATCATCGAGATAGAATTGTTGCGTTACATAAACAGTGACGCTCATATTATTTGAAAAGGTCAGATTTCATGCGTTATGCAAATTTGATGCGTTTTTGAACTGAAACTAAAAGTTCAGCCTATATTAGCTATTTCTTACAAATTCTTTTACAGTTGTCATTATCTTTGAGTTTCCATTTGACCTTCATTTAGCATTTCAATTTTAAACAAAGGATAAAGTGCGGGAAGACAGGTTCGATTTGTTATCCCTCCGTGCAATTTATTTTTAGACTCACGTTATGCAAATTCACTTGTGCATAATCCCAGGAAAAAAGCTGCTATTTTACTCTAATTCTCTTTCGAACATCATAACCGTCGATTTTCAGTGTATTTACATTCAACAGTTTCGCTTTTGACGGCAGGTTTGAGTGTGGAAAACACAAAATCGATTCTGAAAGTTTGGCTTCGTTGTTAATGTTTACGTCGCATCCGGAACGCAAATTATTCGCGGCAACCCTCGGCACCAACGTTAATAGAACGTTAAAACACTCGGTTTAAACAAATTTTCGTGAAAAACATAGAACATTTCAAACCGGATAGCAAACATGCAAATAGTATAGAACAATAACAAATCGTTATATGTTGAAAATGGATGTTATAATAGTAACTGTTACAACAAAAACCATGTTCGCGTAACGTGGAAATTCCTGGGGGGAGGGGGGGTCATCAAAGTCCCCCTTGGAACGGAAATTCCGAAGGGGTGGGGGGATGCAAACCAAAAACCTTCCGTGGGAGGGGTATGGATATTTTCTGGAACCACACATTCCCCTTTTGTGGGCATGTCACAAATTATTATTTAATAGTATTTTACATGTAATGTAGTGCACTGATAGAGAAAAAGAGATGATGAAGATGACAAATTATATGTGTGTGTCCCCCATACATGCCCCATACCATAGGCTTTCCAGCTTAAGTTACTTTAATTTGGACCAACCACAGCCAGCAGGTACATATTACATTACATGTAATTGCAAAGTGAAGTTAAAAAGTTTGTTGGGCTACACTAGAACTGAATCTCAGCTGCTTAGATATGAGCACTTTCTTAGCTGTTGAAATCATTCTTGTGTTTCTTAAATCTCCTTATGTTAATATTAATGATCCAAAACAATTGCATTTGTGTATTTATTACAAATGTAATATACTGGTTATGGCAGTAGGCCAAAAAGAAAAGCTTAACAAATAAACAACATCTCACTTCTAGCTGTCTTTATTCAGTCGAGGTTTGACAGTTATTCTTGTTATTCTTGACAAAACAGGAACAACTGAATAGTGAATTTGCAGTACAGTCGTGGCACCAGTTAACATCTTTCTGGTTAAGGCTTCCAATTCTTCTCAAGGATGGTGTCTTGTTTTGTTACTGCGCATACATTCTGCGCATCTCAGGATATTCAGGGTAATAAATCCATGACTACCGTCTCGAATATAACAAATCTAATCGCTGTCCATATAGGTAGGTGAAGTCAGTGTAGTGAGCATAGTTGGTGTAGTCAGTGTAGTCACTGTAGTTCGTGTAGTCGGTGTAGTCAGTATAGTTGGTGTTAAAGGTGTAGTCATTGTAGTCTATGTAGTTAATTTAGTCAGTGTAGTTGGGGTGGTCAGTGTTGTCGTGACTACACTGACTACACCCACTACACTGACTACACCCACTACACCAGCTGACTACACCGACTACTCTGACTACGCTGACTAGTACACCGACTACACTGACTACACCGGCTACGCTGACTACACCGACTACACCGACTACACTGACTACGCTGACTACATCGACTACACTGACTACGCTGACTACACCGACTACACTGACTACACCGACTACACTGACTACGCTGACTAGTACACCGACTACACTGACTACACCTACTACACAGACTACGCTGACTACACCGACTACACTGGCCACACCGACTACACTGACTACATCAACCACACTGACTACACCCACTACACCAGCTGACTACACCGACTACTCTGACTACACTGACTAGTACACCAACTACACCGACTACACTGGCTACGCTGACTACACCGACGACACTGACTACGCTGACTACACCGACTACACTGACTACACCGACTACACCAACTACACTGACTACATCGACTACACGGACTACGCTGACTACACCGACTACACCGGCCACACCGACTACACTGACTACATTGACTACACTGACTACACCGACTACACAGGACTACACAGGACTACACTGACTACACCAACTACACTGACTACACATGACTTCACTTACTACAGTGACTACAACTTCAACAAACTACATTATGGTGTCTTGTTTTGTTACTGCGCATACATTCTGCGCATCTCAGGATATTCAGGGTAATAAATCCATGACTACCATCTCGAATATAACAAATCTAATCGCTGTCCATATAGGTAGGTGAAGTCAGTGTAGTGAGCATAGTTGGTGTAGTTGGTGTAGTCAGTGTAGTCACTGTAGTTCGTGTAGTCGGTGTAGTCAGTATAGTTGGTGTTAAAGGTGTAGTCATTGTAGTCTATGTAGTTAATTTAGTCAGTGTAGTTGGGGTGGTCAGTGTTGTCGTGACTACACTGACTACACCCACTACACCAGCTGACTACACCGACTACTCTGACTACACTGACTAGTACACTGACTACACTGACTACACCGGCTACGCTGACTACACCGACTACACCGACTACACTGACTACGCTGACTACATCGACTACACTGACTACGCTGACTACACCGACTACACTGACTACACCGACTACACTGACTACGCTGACTAGTACACCGACTACACTGACTACACCGACTACACTGACTACACCGACTACACGGACTATGCTGACTACACCGACTACACTGGCCACACCGACTACACTGACTACATCAACTACACTGACTACACCCACTACACCAGCTGACTACACCAACTACTCTGACTACACTGACTAGTACACCAACTACACCGACTACGCTGACTACACCGACGACACTGACTACGCTGACTACACCGACTACACTGACTACACCGACTACGCTGACTACACCGACTACGCTGACTACACCGACTACGCCGACTACGCTGACTACACCGACTACACCGACTACACTGACTACGCTGACTACACTGACTACGCTGACTACACCGACTACACTGACTACACCGACTACACCAACTACACTGACTACATCGACCACACGGACTACGCTGACTACACCGACTACACCGGCCACACCGACTACACTGACTACATCGACTACACTGACTACACCGACTACACAGGACTACACACGACTACACTGACTACACCAACTACACTGACTACACATGACTACACTTACTACAGTGACTACAACTTCAACAAACTACATTACATACAGCAAATACATTCGCTCTTTCAATTGCATAAGATAGAGATAGTCTATGAAATGTATATTCGTGACAGTAGTCATGGATGCATTACCATTCAGGTTTTTTAGGAATTTGCCCCTTTATACCAAATGTTTTGTGTGGTTTAAGACTATGTGGAAACAGCAGATCTTAGCAAGGGCTTCCAATAACCCTTGCTAAGATGCACCTTTTCCCCATAGTCATAACCTTTGCAAAAAATACATCTGTATTAATTACGAGGCACCATCCTTAACAAAAATTAACCTATCAACATGTTTGTCACATATGGTGGGTCAGATTTGTTGTATTACCACTATATTTTAGTACCAGTCTACTGGGACACGAGTTACATGTACATGCAACTCTGAACCATTATTTTCTTTTATAAACCCGAAGTGCTCTCATGTGCTTGCCTTTCCTTTTTTGTTTTGTACGATTTTAAAAGACTGGCCATATGAGCCTTCGACCGCCATGTTTGTTGACAAAGTGACGGTCAATTCTCCAAGAAGGGGGTGGGGAAGAGAATATTCGAACCACCATTTTGCACACAGACAAGACCCTGGTGACAAATGAAGTCTTTTTTAATGAAAACAAAGTAATATTGTTACTTGGTTTCAAAACAATGGACATAACGTACAGCAGAGAACAATAGAGGCATTTTTCAATGAAGGGAAAAGAACTACAGGACATCATTTGAAAACTGTCTTAACTATCGATAATTAACTAAACTATCACGATTGTCATCGATAGTTGAATTTGGCGATCAATGCGTCGCTATCGGAACACTCCAATCGCAATGCATTGATAGTTCGATCTATTGTTACACTCCTATGCATGTTAGGAGTCTATGCTACTTTTCATCCTGTACAATGTCTTACAAGGTAGTGATAAAAATATTGTCATTTGCCAACAATACACATATAGCCCAGAACCTCATATGGGGTCACTTTTTAACGCTTCCATTATTTTCAATTTAGTTAAGTGTTATTATACATATTATCTTCTCAGGCTGTGGTTGGTACATGTAGATGTACCTGAGGAATAGCACATGCATGGGGATACACCCTTATATCTTCAAAATATTAGTCAAAGTAAAGATGTTGCATTCTTAGCTAGGATAGGGAATGAAAGAGCTATATGAAACTGGAACCGAAATGTCTAAAGGTGTTCTTAAGTTAAACTCAGATCATTACACCATAGTTGCCTTTTACTTACTTACTGTTTGCATTTTTTTGTTATTTCCACAGGTCTCAAGATACAAAGCGAATCCCAAAACAAAAACAATAAAATACATGCAATGGCGTAAGCAATATAAATAGCCAAGGGCATCACAAGGATTACTACAGTGTATTTTTAATGTCGTCACTTTTTGATACCCATAAGCAGTATCAATCACACAGATGTAGATTTATTAGCTTAGGTGATGCTGCTGGTGCTTGTTGGTGTAACCAATGTGCCTGCGTTATTTTTGCATTACTTTTCTTAAATGACTATTTTAAAAGCCCTTTTTGAAGGCATGTATCCATGCCTGTTATGAATTCATACAGTGTAGTGGTTGTAGACCAGTGTGTTGATGCAAATCTACTGAGAAGGTCTGCTTTTTAGGTTTTCTATAGTGGAATAGTTCAACACGTTGTTTCTTCAACAATAAAGATTACAGAAAAGGCTTTTTGTCTGTCATCTCACTACATGGTCTACAATGTAGTCGTCTTTTTTCAGTTTACATGATATTTGCAGGCTCCTTTATTCGATTTACATGCTTTTTACAGGCTCCTTTATTCGATTTACATTGTATTGACAGGCTCCTTTATTCGATTTACATGAAAATTTACAGGCTCCTTTATTCGACTTACATGATATTTACAGGCTCCTTTATTCGATTTACATGGTTTTTACAGGCTCCTTTATTCTATTTACATGAAAATTTACAGGCTCCTTAATTTGATTTACATGATATTTACAGGCTCCTTTATTCGATTTACAGGCTCCTTTATTCGATTTACAGGCTCCTTTATTCGATTTACATGGTATTTACAGGTTCCTTTATTTGATTTACATGAAAATTTACAGGCTCCTTTATTCGACTTACATGATATTTACAGGCTCCTTTATTCGATTTACATGGTTTTTACAGGCTCCTTTATTCTATTTACATGAAAATTTACAGGCTCCTTAATTTGATTTACATGATATTTACAGGCTCCTTTATTCGATTTACAGGCTCCTTTATTCGATTTACATGGTATTTACAGGCTCCTTTATTCGATTTACAGGCTCCTTTATTCGATTTACATGAAAATTTACAGGCTCCTTAATTTGATTTACATGATATTTACAGGCTCCTTTATTCGATTTACAGGCTCCTTTATTCGATTTACATGTTATTTACAGGCTCCTTTATTTGATTTACATGAAAATTTACAGGCTCCTTTATTCCATTTACATGGTTTTTACAGGCTCCTTTATTCGATTTACATGAAAATTTACAGGCTCCTTAATTTGATTTACATGATATTTACAGGCTCCTTTATTCGATTTACATGGTATTTACAGGCTCCTTTATTTGATTTACATGAAAATTTACAGGCTCCTTTATTCGATTTACATGGTATTTACAGGCTCCTTTATTCGATTTACATGAAAATTTACAGGCTCCTTTATTCGATTTACATGGTATTTACAGGCTCCTTGATTTGATTTACATGAAAATTTACAGGCTCCTTTATTCGATTTACAGCCTCCTTTATTCGATTTACATGGTATTTACAGGCTCCTTTATTTGATTTACATGGAAATTTACAGGCTCCTTTATTCCATTTACATGATATTTACAGGCTCCTTTATTCGATTTACATGAAAATTTACAGGCCCCTTTATTCGATTTACATGGTATTTACAGGCTCCTTTATTCGATTTACATGATATTTACAGGCTCCTTTATTCGAATTACATGATATTTACAGGCTCCTTTATTCGATTTACATGATATTTACAGGCTCCTTTATTCGATTTACATGAAAATTTACAGGCCCCTTTATTCGATTTACATGATATTTATAGGCTCCTTCATTCGATTTGCATGAAATTTACAGGCTCCTTAAAACCATTTACATGTTATTTACAGGTAACCTTTAGTCGATTTACATGCTATTTACATGGTTTATGTCCCTTGGTTTGAGAAATTTACAGGATCGTCTTCAAATTTACATGTTTCACTTAAAATATTTACATGTTTTTTACAGGAATATCTCAAAACATGTAAATGGGTAAAAAGTATGGAAATTACCATTTACAGTATCTTTTTGACGATTTACATGTTATTTACATGTTTTTTACATACTATGTAAATTTTCAACTTTTCCAGTGTTAAGAAAAGAGCTCCTTTAATAAGTAATTTACCAGTTGAAGATTGGATAAATAAATTCTGACATAAAATCGCAAAGCGCAGCGATTGGTCCTAGAAATGACTTTACTTTTTGTTTTATCCGTTTGTTATTTTCTTGTTTTATGTATTTTTGTTTGTGGAGGGCCGGCAAGATTTGTATATAACTTTCCGTTGAAAATTACAAATTGTTTTCTCTTCTTTTGGGATTCTTCTGAGGTTTAAAAATGATTTTATAACTTGACGTTTCGGCTAGTTTAACTGGCCGAGTTCTTCGGGAACTTCAAAAGTCAATATGGCGGACTGACAGTCTTACTTCGTTACGTGCTTTTTAACCTCAGAAGAATTTCCAAAGAAGAGAAAGCAGTTTGTAATTTTGAAAAATGAGAGGTGAAAATTTCAGAGATACAGTTTTCATTTAAACTTTTAAAGATTGCCAAGGGGGAATTGTTTGTAAGGTTCACTTTTGAATTTGACGTTTTCAATTCCACATAAACGAATCAGATAAGGTTAGAAGTGATCTACCGTTACTTCAGTTGTTCGACTTTACTGTTTAAAAGAAAGTCAAGGAAAGAAAGCCAACAAAGTGCCCCTTTTAAATCGTTGCTCCATGAAATGAACAAATTTCAAATCGCGTTTTGCCCCACATACGTGACCTAACCTATCCTGAAGTTAATGAACTTAATCTATCCGGAAGTTAAACTCTGTAAATTGTACAGGGTGATCTGTTGTTTTGTTTTGTCTTGTTTCTTTGTTTGTTTTTCTCTGCCTGACTGCCAACTTTTGTTGTTAGTGGCCCTTGAAGCTAAACATGAATTTAAAGTGCCACTGAGACCAGAATTTTGGTATTCCATATTTTTGCATTTTCGAAAATAGTCTGTGGTTGTTAGTCACCATGCCAAATTTCAACTCATTACGACGACTGGAAGTCGCTTTTTTCGGACGGTTTTTGTCGAGATTCTACGGCCGCCATTACTGGCCCTTGTTCCGGAAGCTGGCTTGCGAATTAGCGGAAATGACGTTAGAGGCTCACCTCAAACCTAGTCAGGCTTCATTCCGAGGGAAATTTAACTGTTGTCGAGGGAAGATTTCGTGTCAAATTTTTGCTGTATAGTACGGCCTTGAAATTTTCGTTGCTGCAGCAGTTATGAAGGGTATTACTTGTGTTGTACAATGCTATAACAATAAATCCAACCACCGAGCTGGTATTTAATTTCGCTTCATCAAAGCCTTGCGAGCGGACCCGCAATGGAAAAATGGATAATGTTCGTACTCACACACAGAGCAAATTTCAACCCGAGAGGTATTTTTGTCGGCTGTTCTGATCACTTCACGGACGAGTGTTTCCAGAGGGCTGCTCATGTCGAAGGATCCCAGAGGTCGATTATTCTATTGTCCATTCCAGCTATATGGAAAGAAAGATCCGGAAAAAACGAGACGAAAGGTACCTAATCTTAACGCAGTTGAAGTGATAGTTTGTTTCTTTTTCAACGCATCCACCATTGTGCAAAACTTATTTTCTTTTAACGTATTTTAAAATTTATTTGCTTGTGGAAAACCCTTCCAGTTTTGCCGTCTGCTAGCGCGAAGATCTTCTACGTAGTCCTCATAAAATGCATCTTGGGCGAATACAGGACCGCCGCGATTAAGCCAATAGTTTGTATTGCTTAGCTTTTTTTTTTTTATTCCGCTTGTGTTAATTTCAAAGCAGTAATCGCTTAGAAGCATGGACAGTTTTTTTTATAACATACCGTCCTGAATGTCGCTGAAGAGTCGATTGACATTACTGTTCTAAATATCTAAAGGCTTCCATAGGTCGGCTCGTCTTGCGTGGAAATTTAAGTTGGGAAAAAATATCACATGCCACTATTTGTCTAAGGGTTTTACAATGTTATTTCTTTTAACTGTCATGGCAATCTTAGTGAATGAACTACCAAGAAAAATGATTAGATATCAAGTTATTATTTTTACGCAATGAATAAAGCAAGCGAAAGCTTCGTTTCCTTGGCGGTCAGCATGTTGTTGTTGAGCAGCAAAAAAATTTTTCCTTGTGGCTTTGATTTGCACTACAAATATTTAGATTCCGGTCACAAAAGGCCTCCAGTTCTTAAAAAAAGGTCTTGGTTTATTTCACTTTTTTTTGGCTCAAGTTAAGAATTCTACAAAAACTGTTCAAAATATTTAGAAACGCCAAGCACTTGTGTTTCAATGCATTAAGCGACCACTGTACTATGATGGACACGATAAGTTTCATCAGTTGACTGCCAGCATTACGGCTCTTCAAGAAAGTTTCCCATACTATGCTAAGAATGGCCAAAAAACTCAATGCTTTACAATATATAATGAATATAAACAACGGCAAACAAAATATAGCTTCTTTTATTTCTCCAACGAAGCGAACAATAAAATCGATCGACCAATGCTTGAGAATTCGCGAGCATCAAATTCTAGAGTTTTTATAGGTGTTTTGTCTAAATTTCCAAAGCTTAAAACATCAATTTTTCGAATAACCGGACAGCCATTTATCCGTTAAATAAGAGTTATCCGCTCTTTGAGCAACTTGTGCCTGAACTGTAATCACTGTATAAGCATTATTTCGCGCATATTTTGAACTCCCGCCAATAAGGCGAGAAAAATAACTTTGAACATTTTGTTTACACGCTGAAATCTCCTGACATCAGTTCTTACATCGTTCCGAATCGTAGAAATATTCCGCGGAGGTTTGGCAGTCAACGGTAGTCATCTTGAGTCAAAACACAAGGTAAGGCGACTGAGGTGAGCCTCTGACGTCACAAGCTATTAAATTGCGCAATCACCCAGGAACACGTTTTCAGTAATGGCGGACACATTTTACGCAACTTAGGAGCTAAAAAATATTAGGATGGACGGTTTCTTGTCCAAGTTTCTGGGTAAATATAGACACGACGCGATATTCTGCGACAGAATTTGGCCGAAATGAACCTAAAAATTTCGTCTCAGTGGCACTTTAAATGGTACAATATATACAGGTAAATTTAAAAAATTAAAACTGTATAACGCCTATGCAGAATCAAGCTTTAATATTGATATTATGTTATATTAAGTATTGTCAAACACATAAAAAACTTTCTTTCCTCATTTTTGTATAGTAATATTAATGGCAGGTTACCAGAAATCGATCAAAGTCACTGTAGAAACGCTATTACTGTAAACTGGTACTGGCCATACCAAGCCTAAGACTCTTATATAAGTTTCAGTCCACTATTTAAGTGTCTTTGAATAAAACTGGACCAAACCTGGAGAAGTATCCGACCTAAACCCACATAAAATGATATTTTATACCTGAACAATCTCCATGTGACTCAAATGAGCGGGAGAGAGAGTGTCGGGTACACACTTAAAATTAAAGTGTAGGATTACACAAAAAAATAGTGTAAAATTTTTGCCAGCCCCGGCAGCCTTTTTTGGGGGTGTATTTTTACACACAGTGGAGCGGTGTAGTTTAACACTAGAACGGAAGGTATTTTTACACGTATGATAGTGTAAAACGAGCGTTTTACAATTCTGCCATGTATAAAATTACACATTAAATCAGTGTAATGGAATCAAAACAGTGCGTAATATTACACCAGATGATGGTGTAGTTACCTTGCCAGCCCCGGTAGCCTTTTTTTGGCGAGTAATTTTACACAAATTTACAAAGGTAAAATAACACTTAAAGTAGTTATAATTTTGCCCCCCAAAAAAGTGTAATGAAGGGTATTTACAACTATATCCCGCGTAACATTACACAAGCACCTTGTAACCTGCATCGTCAGCCATGACTTGTGTGAAGAGGCAATGACTCACACAGTTAAATAGTTTCCTTGCAAATTACTTGCAATTTTTTTAATGGAAGAGTAAGCAGCTAGTTTTTTTTTTTACATGCAAAAACATACAAAGAAACACGCTCATTACTGAAAACCTCTAAAACTTGCACGAACTTCGCAAGCAATTTTTAAAATGTTCAACTTAGCAGTAAGAAGGACTTCATATAACATTAACGGTCAATTCGCTTACAGTTACTGTTTAAATAAATTGTAATGAAGAATGTATTAATTAACTTTGTGTGATGCATTACTCAACAACGATGAGAAACCATAAAAGAAATTTCGTTCCGCAACTATAAATTGAACCAGGAGATTTCATTAGTTTGCTCCTATATCTTATATTGCCTTATTGCTTAGTGGTGAAAACAATGAGTGTTGAAGTTCTAGAATGTCGGTGACCACTGGATAACCTGAAACTGTCAGAAGTCGTGTTGTATTCACATGTACTTTAGATAATTTTTATTTTTTGAATTCTTAACTTTCGCTTTTTCCTGTTCAGCTTAGTTCCACACTGTCAAATATTTTATCTTTGCTTCCTTCAGAATTTCATTTTCTGATTTGAGAACATCAATTAATCCGTTTAAGTGAGAGATTTTGTTTCTCTTTGATTGCTTCTATGCAAAGTCATTATTTGTTTACTTAATTTTCCTTCTGTTTCTTGCAATCCACTGACATCACCTGCTTTGTAAGGACCTAACAGAAGTGACACAATAGAACTTGCACAGAAATCGTGTTGACTTTTCTTATCAAACCAAAACACAACTAATACGATGTGAACTTGATACCTGGGTAGAGCGTCGACTAAAAACTAACTCTCAACATGTTTTGTTCCAGCCATGCCCCCAGTAACAGGCGGGCAAAACCACCTGACTGGGTCGTTAGTCAAAGGCGGGCATTACCACCTTACATAACTGCGCGGCCGGTGAACCAGGGCCATAACTGAAACAAAACACAGCTAAGAGTGTGTACACTTTATACCAAGGCTAATGTTTGACATAATTTCTACTATAAAATAACTCTAAACATGTTTTGTTTCAGCCATGACCCCCAGTAACAGGCGGGCAAAACGACCTGACTGGGTCGTTAGTCAAAGGCGGGCATTACCACCTTACATAACTGCCTGGCCGGTGGACCAGGGCCATAATTGAAACAAAACACAGCTAAGAGTTTGTACACTTTATACCAAGGCTAATGTTTGACATAATTTCTACTATAAAATAACTCTAAACATGTTTTGTTTCAGCCATGACCCCCAGTAACAGGCGGGCAAAACCACCTGACTGGGTCGTTAGTCAAAGGCGGGCATTACCACCTTACATAACTGCCTGGCCGGTGGACCAGGGCCATAACTGAAACTAAACACAGCTAAGAGTTTGTAAACTTTATACCAAGGCTAATACTTGACATAATTTCAACTATAAAATAACTCTAAACATGTTTTGTTCCAACCATGACCCCCAGTAACAGGGGGGCAAAACCACCTGAGTGGGTCGTTAGTCAAAGGCGGGCATTACCACCTTACATAACTGCCTGGCCGGTGGACCAGGGCCATAACTGAAACTAAACACAGCTAAGAGTTTGTAGACTTTATACCAAGGCTAATAATTGACATAATTTCAACTATAAAATAACTCTAAACATGTTTTGTTTCAGCCATGACCCCCAGTAACAGGCGGGCAAAACCACCTGACTGGGTCGTTAGTCAAAGGCGGGCATTACCGCCTTACATAACTGCCTGGCCGGTGGACCAGGGCCATAATTGAAACAAAACAAAGCTAAGAGTTTGTACACTTTATACCAAGGCTAATGTTTGACATAATTTCTACTATAAAATAACTCTAAACATGTTTTGTTTCAGCCATGACCCCCAGTAACAGGCGGGCAAAACCACCTGACTGGGTCGTTAGTCAAAGGCGGGCATTACCACCTTACATAACTGCCTGGCCGGTGGACCAGGGCCATAATTGAAACAAAACAAAGCTAAGAGTTTGTACACTTTATACCAAGGCTAATGTTTGACATAATTTCTACTATAAAATAACTCTAAACATGTTTTGTTTCAGCCATGACCCCCAGTAACAGGGGGGCAAAACCACCTGACTGGGTCGTTAGTCAAAGGCGGGCATTACCACCTTACATAACTGCCTGGCCGGTGGACCAGGGCCATAATTGAAACAAAACACAGCTAAGGGTTTTTACACTTTATACCAAGGCTAATGTTTGACATATTTTCTACTATAAAATAACTCTAGACATGTTTTGTTTCAGCCATGACCCCCAGTAACAGGCGGGCAAAACCACCTGACTGGGTCGTTAGTCAAACGTGTGTATCACCACCTCACATAACTGCCTGGCCAGTGGGGCAGGGGCATGATTGAAACAAAGCACAGCTTAGACTTCTGTAAACTTGATATGGAGGTCACGACGTTCCCTTACATTTCATTACTGTCACACTGCTTCCTTGAAGGGAGAAGGGATTGTTTAATTTCATGCATGTTTACCGAATTCCACTGCATAAACACGCCATTAAAACATGCGGTTAATTTAGCTAGTTCCAGTTTTCCCCCTGTCAGCACGTGATCCATATCTACTTACATGTTTGAGTCTTTCCCTGAGCAACTGATTTATATTTCCTGATAATTTTCAGCCAGTGTCCAACATTGGAATCAATTGTGCTGCTAACTCACTTCCTCCCTTTTCTATTAAGCCAAGGAAGGCATCCCCATCAATATCCATTCCTGAAAGCGAAATATTTCTGTTACGTTAAGGGGTGTCGTGTCACGTGATTTTTTGGCGGTAAAATGTGCTCGCCTCGCCAACGTGCACTCATATCATACACGAGGACAAAATGATGTAAAATAATTACATAAAAAAGGTGTTTTTCGCGACTACTCGCATGTCGGTCCTTTCGGGGTCAATTGTTCTTCTTTAAATGCAATTTAAGTTGATTGGAGAAGTTCACGCAATTCACGAATTCAAAGCTCATAAACATAAGGAAAGCGGTCGCCGCCATGTTTTCCTTTCCAAATGACGCTATTCAGCAAGAAGAACTACTTCAACTATGAGTAACTATGATCTATGAAACTAAAGCCTAGAGAAAACCCCGATTAGTTTTTCATACCAAAGCACTCGTGACGAGCACATATAGAACGAAGCAACTTAATTACGAGTTATACTCGCCCGAAAAAACACTGGCATATTCGTTATATGTTTTCCCCAAACTGGTGAGCCATTCGCGCACATCATCTGCTGTCCATTGCTCCACATTCGTCTAGTCCACGGCGAGTTTTTGAGTTTAGAAAAAAATATATAAAATCACGGAGGTTTAACTTAACGACCTTCTTCGATGACTGACGGAAAAGAAAGAGGCATACTGCTTGAGCAGTGAACAAAGTTGTCAATTCTCGTCATCAGCAATGAGCATCATGATTGGAGAAAAATTTCCACCCTGTCAATTAAGCTTCCGATCCCGGTAACCGAATAGAGACACTGTTCGTGTACTGGTCGGCAAACAGTAGATCTGCGGCAATAATGTAGACTCTTTGCCATGCAAAGTTCATGAAGCTTCGCTTAATAAGAACAGAAAAGACTTAATTCGAACGTGAGGTCCGAATTGAAAGTACGAAAGCATAAACGGAACAGTGATAGGATACAAAGGGTCTTACAGATCAAACAAATGTCGTTTGAGTAACCGGATTACGTGATATATCTGTGCAGGAAATACCTGAGTCGCTGTTTATCAAGTTTCGATCTTTTCCGGTCAGCATTAAAACATAATGACACTCATTGCATGTTCGTGTACTGCTCGAAAAACAGCTTATATTAGCTTGTATTACTGTAAAACTGCGGCGTTTACTATACGTAGTCTCTTTTCTTTAAACAGAAAGAACGTAATTAAAATTTCAATATCCGGGTGTCAAAGCAGAAATTGAGAAGTGATAAGAAACAAAGGGTCTTCGCATCGAAATGTAAACTTGTTGCGGTTAACCGCGGTGATTAGAACAGAAAATGGAGTCACTGTTGCTTTAATCCACATGAAAATGATCTCTCGTGTATCTTCACTAAAATCATGTTGCGAATTTCCGACTGAAGGGAGGCTTTCAGTTAGTCGTGGCTGCAGCTGAAGCCTACTTCTGCTACAAACAAGAATGCAGCTACACGTACTTGCTTTTTCAGGGTTTTAAAATGCTAGTGGATCACATCAGAACTGAAATCATTCGCGATCGATCGCACGATCCGCCAAATTTTCTTATTACGTGAGGTAGGCCAGGGTGTTGCAAGACCTATAAGATCTCAGTCTGGCTACTTTTTGCAAGTGAAGAGTTTAAATGTACACTTCTCCTTGCCGTTATTTGCACCAGACTTCAGTGGTTTTTGGGTTCTATTTTACAAGAAAAGGAGCGTAAATATATTCTTAAAACTGCGTGATATTACTCAGTTATTTGCCTCAACCAACATCAGAATGTAGTTTTCATTCTACAAATTTACTACTATACTAGTTTAAAACTACCCTTCCTGCCGGTGTAAATTGACACTGTTGAAGGCTTAAAAGCACACAAGAGCTGTCGTGTTATTTTATAATTACAAAAATAGTAACAGTACACTGATAACTATGTAATATTACCCCCGTAAAACCTCGAAAGGTATTACACCTAAACACAGTGTAATGATACCCAGTATCAAGAGTAACTCTACGCCACAATTTTAGTGTAATGGCCTACCCAATGATCAAGTGTAATTTTACATTTTTCCAGTTTTAAAATTACACTTTAGTTTTTAGTGTGTAATGGTGACGTACCTGGGCTTATATCTAAAAATTTCCATATTTGCATGACAACCATTAGATTTATCCAATCACTGAGCACCCAGTACTTTGTATCACTCGTCATTCTTTGTTATGTTAGGGAACAAGACCATGCTCAGACTATTCAAGAGATTCAGCAAAGGCACGAAGAAAATATTACACGGATGAAAGGGCACTTAAAAGCGAAAGAAGACGAGGTGGAAAGCCTTAAGAGACGGTAAAAGATGATAAATATATGAAAAAGTGGTGCCATAATGGTTGTTGTAAGAAAAAAGAGACCCTGTTGAATAACCAAAGAATCAAAGCAGGATGAAAAATCAGAATTTCCCCCCCCCCCCCCCCCCCCTTAAAAAGATAAAAAAAGAACCTGTGCCAATCTCGGCTAAGCGTGCATGAGCCAATTCATGAATCATGCAGACTCATGAATAAATAAATGCGTTTCTTTTCAAAAAGGGATAACACAACAAAGCAACAAAACACACTTGAATACGAGTATGGGTCTCAATTTGCTGTATTTACGAAAACAGCAATTTAATCGATATCTGCCCTAGCGAAAGACAAGTTCGTGATCGCAACACGCCACGAAATATCATGATTCTTTTCTTCGGTTTCAGCAATCAACGCATGGTAAACATATATATGTCGTACCCCTGTTTAAAATAGGGCAGCTAAGTTCGTTCTTTCGTTTATTTATTTATTTATTTATTTATTTATTTATTTATCTAGTTGTTTGTTTGTTTGTTTGTTTAAGACTCGCTGCTATGTCCGAGAGAAAAGTTAACCAGGATCAACGAATGACTGAAAACACTTTGAGCATTAACAGGCCATCGGAAATGGAGAGGGAGTATATAGATGGATTTAAAGATGGAAAGCGAGTTGACGCTACAGAGATCATTGAGAGGAAGCTGCCGAAGAGTTCAAGGACAGCAACAAGACTTTCACTGGATCATTTAAAGGCGTCCAGGCTGGCTTGTCTTATTTTTGAGGTAAAAGTGTTCAGTTTAACTTTAGGAATCAGCACGTAAACAAAATTCCTTTTTTTTTGTGAGGGGCGTTACTGCTCTTAAGACGAAAACCGTCACACTTAACACTCAGAAATGATCAGGAACTTTCTTCTAACGCTTCTTTTCTTCTCACTCAAGGTGTCTTATGAGGTTGCCGTGTTCGCAAGAAAGAACTTCAAATCCGTTTCTTCGTTAGTGCTGGGCAGTTTAATCAATAAAGCCCCTTCGATTGCTTTTGTAGACCCGAAGAAGGTTAGCCTCCTACGCAGCCGTTCTTAGGTCTGTAATTTATTTATTTTTAAAAAAATTGGCTTGTCCTTCTTAAATAGTGATGCTGTCATCGTCATTTTTTTCATTAGCCCCTGCCCAGTGATATTTTCCCCCCCAAATCATCCTCAAGTACGAGTTCAGTGGAGGTTCAGGAAGTAGTAAAGGAACTGATGGTCCTTATCAAAGAGACGGCAACAGAGCATAAGCTCGATAAGATAGTTGAGGTGAGTCGCACATTTTTCCTATTTTCTTTTTTTTTTAACTTTATTTAACACTTCACATTACTTACAGTGCAGTACTTTGCATTATATATAAACGGTGCTGACATTACTTAGCATTACGTTACATCGCGTTACACAAGCATACTACGTTACACACTTTTCAATTACACATTACTTACACTACACTTCCTATTTTCTTCTTAATTTACACAGTTAAACTGAACAGATACGAGTACTAAAAAGTTTTACAAATTGTTTTCAGGTTTTCATTCAAACACTTTATTTCCTGCCATGTTTGCCCATTCTCAAAATGAGAGATTTTTGTTAGCTGATAACTTGTTCGTTTTCTTTTTTCTTTTCTTTTTTTGTTTGTTTGTTTGCTTGTTTGTTTTCATCAGACAGTCAAAAGTGAGGTGCTAAGAAAGTGGAAGACACAACTGAACCAGCAAAAGGAGACCCGGAGAGATCCTTCTCTTCCAAACGTAGACGACAAACTTTTAAATGACGGCCTTGAGAGGTACATCAATTACTGCTGTCGATTTTCCTGGCGCCTTGTCACCCAAGTACCACCGCTGAAGGTTTCCTACGACACCACAGATTTCGATCCCATATGTCATGTCGAAAGCACGTGTTTTGCTGGAGATAAGAGGCGACCTCCAAAAATAAAATGCTTCTTATGGCCAACACTGCTTGACTGCGACAACAGAGTTATCGCAAAAGGAGAGGTCCTGTTATCTGAGTAAAAGCATGAGGTTTTGCGAAACACCGAGCTTCAGATGAAGACTCACTTACTCTCGAGCAATCCATTAGACCATGTTACTCATAGTTATCAGGATTATTTTGTATCGAATTTCATTTATTCGATGTTGTTAGAAGTTAGTTCGTAGGCAATTTCAAGGTTTTGTTGTTCGTGTTGTTAACTACAGATTTTGTAGCGCGCGTACTCTTGCGCATACTCCTTCAACTTCCGAAATTTTTGAGCCAGAAGAATATATATTAATTAATAGCGTTTTCGTGTTCTCTGGCTAGAATCGGATGGCTGGGTCAGAAACTGAAGCCGGCTTGAATTTTATCAAAAAGCTTTAAATTAATATAGTTAAACCCCAAAACAGAAAGGCCAACAAAGATAAACTTAATTACCGAAGCCAGGCTTAAGAAACTTTTTTTCGTGTATATACTGAGCCACAGCAATGCAAAAAGCAATGCTTTTGGTCTAAAAGGAGTTTCATGGCTGAGTCAGACGTTTACTAACTATTCAAGTGTAGCCACAGTCACAATCTTTTAATTATCGAAGCTGGAATCGAAATCAAATTTCTAGTTTGGATTTGTTTTAGTTTCAACTAATCAATTAAGGTAATTTGATAAGTTATTCAATAGTCTATACAGTTCCTTAGTGTTGCTAAGAGAAGAATTACCATATTAAATTTTCACAAGGAAATAATATTCAACATTCACTTTTGGGTGCATTTTCATTTACTTTTTTTGTTCTTTACTTCTGTATTTTTGTTTGTTTGTTTATTTGTTTGTTTGTTTTTGTTATTGTTATTTTTTAGCTGGGGAGGAGGTCTTTTCGTTTACATAGTTTTATTTTCTTTCTCAGAAGATTACAGTCGGACGTCCAAACATACTGAATCTTTCAAGTGCTGTCGTCCTGAGAATGTTGAAAAATTTTTCATGTATTTTTTTAATTCAGAATTTTATCCCCTGACCGGTGTTTTGATAACCCGATTACAAATGGTATTTCCCAATCAATGAATGTTGTGTAACCAAGTGCCCAAGTATGACCGTTTTTTTTATCACTCACGTCAACATATCAGCAGCAAATGGGCGTGGGCGTGTGCTCTAAGGAACGGAAGCTTTTTTTTCGAAACGCAAACCGTAAAGAGCTAGTCGACAATTCAAGGCACAATTTCTACGTACAATAGGCATAATGTTAATCTCTCAGTACCTGGGGTCAAATATGTTACACCCCGAGTGGAACTCCCCTGTGGGAAGGGGGTATGCTCGTTGGGGGGGGGTATGATCGCCCCTGTGGGAAGGGTGGGAAGGGGGTATGGTCGTTGAACCCTGAAGGGTACCCATCTGGGCGCGGTTCAGACAGACAAGTAAGGGCTACACATAGTTTAAATGGCGGTTAAAACTTTGTCATTCATTTCTTTAGTCTCTCTTTTTTTCCTTTTTCAAGTGCAACCCTAACAATATCTTGATGGGTAAACATGATATTGGTGTTCCGTCCTAAACCGCCTAAGTGATACCAAAATCCGTAATTTGCACCCCTTAAAGAGACGACCAGCATTCTGCCTCTTTTGCATGGGAGTCCCTCTCCCTCCCCAACGGTACGTTACCAAAAATGTTTGTGTACACTACGGTACAAATAGTCCAGCAAGAGCTATGAGAATGATAACAAGAAATTTTAACCTACTGCTACCTACAGACGACTTATTGGACTCACTGAACCTTTGTCTAACGTCTACTTATCACGGCAAGCACTACAAACAGTTGCATGGAATAGCTATGGGCTCACCAGTTTCCGTTGTTGTTGTAGAAATCGTTATGCAAAACATCGAGGAATGAGCACTAGCAACTTACAAACGAACACTACCACTCTGGGTACGCTACGTTGACGATACGTTTACAGCTCTACACAAAGATGAAATCACCGATTTTCACGAACACCTCTACAGACGTGCAAAACGCCGACATACAGTTTACTAAGGAGACGGAGGAAAATGGTA
Organism: Siderastrea siderea; assembly: GCA_964030785.1. Taxonomy (NCBI): domain Eukaryota; kingdom Metazoa; phylum Cnidaria; class Anthozoa; order Scleractinia; family Rhizangiidae; genus Siderastrea; species Siderastrea siderea. The sequence goes on from OZ034977.1 coordinate 20,262,589, forward strand.
AAATACTGTCTTAGACTGCTTAGTTACCCGTAACAATATCATACCGACAGACCCTACTTCTCTCAAAGCAAAGACTAGGCGGACCTCGACAAGATGCGCGCAACTTGTTCGCGACTCACCTGACAGCTTACGGTGGCCGAACACAGTTTTATTGTACCTTTGCGTTATTCATCGTTATTCTCAAACCACTGGCAGTTGGGCAGCCAAAATTGGCAAGATGCAAGTTCAACGAAAAAAGATTATATCTTAATATGTTTTATTGGACAGAATGCCGTTGCCATGACAACGCAGCTCGTAATAAACTGGCATTAAATAATGGGTTTGATTTATTTTCAAAAACATCCAGTCGTTAGATTTTATCCATCATTTGTCTCTAGAAAACTCAGAGCAATACTGGCCTATTGACACTGGTCTCGTGAAATTTTGACAGAGAGATCTTCTGTAATTCTGTGTTTTGCATTTTAACGTTTTCTGAACATTTCCTCTGTCAGATTACGCGTGTTCTGAACCATTATTCTACCGAATTTCATTAAATTTTAACGAGCGGTTCCGTAGAAATCAATGCATTTCCTCTAAACCATACAGTCACAATTTTCTGGTTGACTGCGCATGCGTTGCGTTTGAGAGGGTTCTCGATCTTTCTCGATCAAACATACAAACAATCCCAGAAAGGCAGGGTGTTTTCCAATAGTACTACCTTTAATACATTGAAAAACAAACGTTTTCACACACAACAAACTGTGTGCTCGTTAAGACGGAAAAGAAAAAAAAGCTTACAAATTCTTCACTGAACAAAATGAAATGATCGCTGTACAGGTGCCATGTTTGTTTTTCTTAAAGCTGTCAGCTTTGTGCGCGCGCTAATTCACGTCAACAGTACAAATCGTAGAGCGCGCGCAAACTGTGTTCAGACACCTTAATTGAGGAAATCAGGTACTTAGACAACGTTTTCAACAAGTACAATTACAGTCGGGGCTTTTTTAGACACAACACTTACAGAAATTCTGAACCGAACGCTACGAACACTAATTCGACATCTGTCACTACTGCAACCACATCTTAGATCAAAGGGACTTCTGAAACTATCGCACGGATCTTACAGCCCTACAACATCCGCTTTGCTCACAAACCTATCACTACTTACAGCTACTGACGAACGTTAAGGACAAAGACAAACCGAGCGACAGAGAGGGAGCAGTTTATAAGATCAAATGCTGAGACCGGCAGAAATTTGAACATCCGACCAGAGAACTTCTAACATCTGCTGGCGATTCACAATTCACTGGCTTGACTCTGATGATGACTTGCGCTCCACGTTGTCCTTCCCAGGACTTCACTCGCCCGGATGATCATGCTTACAGACGTTTTTGCGTTTGTTTGTGTACGCTTTTGTTTTTCACCATTTTTATTTAAGTTTCTTTCCATCATGTCTCAATATTTGTATGTCGTTTGGTGGGCAAACTCGATATATTGTGTTAGAGGTGCTTAACATCCTTTCTTTTTTTTTAATTGAGACCATCGTGTCATTTGGCTATGACGTTAAGCCGTTCATAATACACAAAGGATAATACGCAGATTTGACCGTAGCTCGGAAAACTTTATTCGACATCAGAGCATTTGGGACATAACTGGCTGCCAAAGGGCGGGTTGAGAGGGAGAAACTTTAAAGTGAATAACAGAGAGCGAAAATATGTTCTGCCTTACGAAATGGCGATGCGACAACAAACCACGGTATGAAACTAGATAACTAGGGAGTTTAAAATTTTACATTTAACTGTCTTAACAGGCTTATAATAACACAATAACACAGGAGGGGTTAAAGAAGCAATGTCACTATTATTATGGAAGAGGACGTAGCCGCTGGAGTTTCGGTGTGGTCTGTTAATATTCATTTATGGCTAGGTCGGGTGAAGTGGACTTTAAAGTGGACGGATAGTGGTTGCTATGGGTAACCTTCCTTGCTGACGTTATATCTCAACTCTTAAGCATTTGAAAAAGGGCAGAATAGGTGGGTAGGGTGAGGTCAAGAAATGGACTAAGCGCAGTTGTCATGGCAGACTTTACATGCTGACACCATATCGCTCCCTTGAGTTTTTGTACAGCTCATTTGAATAAGGGCTGAGTGGGTCGTTTGAAATCTCTAATGGTCTGAGAGCATTTGCCATGGATGCCTTAACATGCTGACATTATATTTAGCCCTTAAATAATTATTGTAAAGGGCAACTGAACAAGGGCTGGATGGGAGGGGCGAGGTCGCAAATGAACTGTGCACAGTTGCCATGGGCGACTTTATATGCTGACGTCATATGCTGTACACTCCATTTGAACGAGGGCTGGGTGAGTTGTGTGAGATCACAAGTAAACTGAGTGCATTTACCATACAACATTACAGCAGTATTACTTTTTTCTCTATCTTTGTTTCCCCATTGTATTAAGTAATACATAAGTTGTTTAACATATAAGTATCACTTATATTTGCACCACGATTAGCGCCTATATCTCAGAACTTTAAATATGTCTTGTGCAGTCTTCATTGTTCTCTTTCGCTTGCTTATCGTGACAACATCACAGCAGATAACTATTTTTTCTGCATTCTTTAACCGAAGGAAACAGATTAACAGGTTCGCTATTTTCGTTAACCAACAATTTTTCCAGCTCTGCCAAATTCATCGGGCTTATGCTAATTCCTTCATCAGTAAAGTCGTTGTTCCCCATAACCGCGACAGACTGGGCCCTCTCTGTTCCCCTCTCGTCATTCCACACGCGGCACCCCGCTGTCTACATGGAATTTGGACGCACGATGCGGTCTTCTGCATCAGCACTCGGGAAATACTCAACCTGTGCAATACAAACAAAAGCCATTGTTTCAAATTTTTTGTTGCAAATACTTACAAAGCTTACATAAGGAAGAAAGATTGGTTCCCACGAAGTAAGAAGCAACGTTCCTTTTTTTCACTTTAATAGGTTTCTTTTCATCGCTGGTTATTGATTTCTAAAAGACATTTAATAATTACTTTTGTATTTCTCAAATGTATATGTTAAACATAATTCGCCTATAAATCTCCAGTAACCTTTAAAAGTGATTCTCCTTTAAACTTTTGCAGACATTTTTCAAGTCAATCCTTTCTTACCATCGTGAAGTAATTCCCAATGGGCGCGAATTTCCCTCCAAAACATTTAATTAACTTAGCTTCTTAAATTGTTAAAGCAGTGAAGGGCTTAGACTACATTAAAAACAATCAACCAACCTTGGGGGTCTCCTTCTCCTGAGTGGGTTTATCAGCGCCGACTTGTAGCCGAAATTTTGACGTTCCAGTCAACAGATACATAACTGCGGATTCCCCACGCTGCTCTGCGCACTGCAACTTTACGTAATCCATAATCTTAGTTTCATATCTGTTCCAGGGCCCGCGATTAAGGTGGCCATACTGCGGTACTGCGTTGCCGTACGTAAATGTGGCACGGATGTGGTCTTTGTCGAAAGAGTTAATGTGGGCTGGGTTCAAGTGACCCTTGTCAAATCCCTGGGGTCCTTTCCCCGACCATAATACATTTCGGTGGAGCCTTGTCTGGAAAGTTCTGGAAACAATGGAATGCGCGTTAATTAGACATTTGTTTAATATATAGGATATCAACTAAATTATCTTTAAAATAAGTGCTAATTTAAGTTAAAAGTTTCAAAGAGGCAATACGTCAACTTGTTAGAGATGGAACAGTATGTCAACCAAGACGATATCACTTTTATTTTTTTTTTTTGATGCTCTGTTTATTATTCAGGTTTCGTTGGCGTAGATTAAATATTCCTACAACAATTTTTGCTACAACAGCGCAAGTGTATTAGGATTTACTTAAAGATTTCTGACACATTAAAACAGAATAATTTATAAGATAATGGCTGCTAGGCGATTAAAATATTTAAAGTTTCTCCTGCCTTTATAATGTCGCCAATAGTTTGAAACTGCTCTTCGCCGATAAAAATCCATATCTTGCGCCTGAGCATAGTTGACAGTGTACGCTGAAAATATGGCGATTCCGGCCTCGCCATCGAACAGGGTCGCAAAATAGTCTTCATCAGGGGAACTTGGGATCGACTGACAAATGAAGCGCTCTGCTGAAGGTTGGTCAACCAATGGCCCCTGGGGAGGGGACTGATTCAAGAAGTACTTCAGGTAACACTCAGGAGGGGGTATTGGCCAGGAGCTGTCACTGATCTCCTTTTCTTGTCTGTTTATTTAAATCAATATAAATTCACTGTCACCTACAGTATTTTACTTTCTTGCTGTGCATGAATGGCGAACTCTTGATAGAAATCGAAAGAGGTTCCAGTCATCTGAACATAGCTCGAGAGAATCTACGGCAAAAAAGTGACACAGGAGCTGCCAAGGAATAAACTGGTGCTCGTTTTGAAACTTTTCGGTCCGCAACATATTTCGGGGCAATACAATAAAAAGAACCTTAGAAAAACGCTGCTTAATATTCAGTTTTATTTGAAAGGTCATACCTTAGGATTTCGTGTACCGAGTAAAATCATTAAAAACACAAGATTTGGCTCCTCCTCACTGATGGCGAAATGTTCGTAAAGTCGTGGCACCAGAATTCTTATTACATGAAGTGATCAGATAACAAATTTTAAACTGTTTAATTTTAAACGTTAAAGCGACGCTGACAGTGCATCATGCGGAATGAAAACAATATATATATATATATATATATATATATATATATATGTTATCAAAAATCATTCACCCTGAAGAAGACGCCTAAAAGGCGTCGAAATATAGGTGTGTGAAAAAAGTTTAATGATTGTCTTCATTTGTGATAACATGTATTTTTTTATGAAGATTTACGGTGGCGACGGATGCTTGTGAAAAGTAGTTATATATATATATATATATATATATATATATATATATATATATATATATATATATATATATATATATATATTTATTAAAAACTGGACTGGGTATATTGGATTTCTACCATTCTGATTGGCTCAACGGAGCAAGGCTATCAGCTCATATACCTGCTGTGACCAAATATGGACAATGAACACTCAATAACAAAATGAACAAAGTGAGCTGGAGCAGAAGCATTTAATAACAACTGTCACACATTCATGACGATTCGGTGCGAAAATCATGAAGTAGTCTAAACAAGTACTAAACACACTACAGCTGCAAACTACCAAGAAGGCCGAAGGAAGGGCGAACATTTTTTTCGGCTTTAACACGCAAAATTGACACTGGTTTACCTGCACTCGTTGTAGCTCTGTGTTCCAACAGGTCCAAATGCTCAGATAGAAATCGGATGCCATGTAAACGGAGTTGAATCGCTTTTCCAGTTGTTTGAATGTTGTTTTTACCATTCCGTCCGCAACCTCTAAACCGAGAACAACTGCATTTTGTGCTTTGCATTAAACAAACTATGATGGTGAATGCTAATGTTCCTCGCTACAGTAATCTTGCTTCTGAGCTGCATAGAAATTACTTCCTCAAGTTCAAATTGGTTCTGTCTTCATTTCGATCAAACGCGCACATGATGGCTCCGTTGTGCGAACAGATTACAAACTTGTTCTGTTTCAATTCCAGCAGCTAATATGGTGAAATTGTACAGCTTCAATCCGCTTTGAACGATAATTACAACAATGTTTCGAGAAAAATCAAACATGTACCATGTTTCAGAGCCAATAATTAGAAGATTTTTTTCCCAAACTTGTGCCACTTCGTTCACTTTCGAGCAGTTTTCATTGATTCATTCAGCTTTGCAATGAAACGCCGCAACACTTCGCAAGGTTTTGGCGCCTTTTTCGTTCAGTCATGTGATCGATTCTTGCTCCCTTTTTATCCCTTTTCTTATTTTTCTCTTTCTTTCTTGATCTTTTTTTAACAAAAATAGTAGTTAAGTTTTTAATAAAACAGTTATTCTACTCGGGCTTGCTGGATATGAAATGATTATAACCAACTCGGCGCTACGCGCCTCGTTGGTTATCTATCATTTCATATCCAGCGCGCCCTCGTAGAATAATTGTTAAATATATATATATATATATATATATATATATATATATATATATATATATATATATATATATATATATATATATATATATATATATATATGTATATATATATATATATATGTTTTATGGGCATTTATAGCATTTCAGTAACATTTTCAGGTTAAAAATGTCCCTGCAAATTTAAACTTCTTTAATAAAATCCTTACTTTCAGAGGGCACAATGACTAGATCAACAGAAGCTAGATGCTTTCTCGCATAATGAATTGAATGGAAATGCCATCATAAAACACACTTGTCTTTGTGTCTCATTGATAGGTTTTACAGAAACAAATTTCGAGGAAGAAAGGAGTTCAGATCTTTAAATGCTTCATATGCATGATTTAAGCCACTGATCAGTCATAACTAGACCATATGAATCCCACACTCCAATCGTCAATTTGAACAGCCTTGTCGATTATACTAAAATAATAACAACAACAACAACATTGACAACAACAATAGAATAAAAAATGAAATACCCCTATCTCAAGGAGGTCTTGATGATAAGGTTAGAAACATTTTCGAACACCAACAGGGCAAATTGAACCTGATAAATTATCCGCTCGCGTTCAACTCAACACTGCCTCTTTCAAAAAACTGAGAGAGTTCAGTCTAGTAAACGAAAACAGGTACCGTTTGGTAACTAAAAATAATTCAATTAATTGTGATCTTTGCTTTTCCCTTGACCAAAAAAAAAAAAGGAAAGAAATGAAAGCTACTTACTACTTACCGTTCACGGCTGTGTTCCTTCAGGTGCAGCACTGGGCCGGAGAGAATGGAATTTGCAGTTAAGTTTTAAAGTTGTGTGTGCTGTATATTGGTTAGCTACTGACAGGAAGTGCTTCCTCTTTAATGACACGATTGGTTTCCAAGCAGAAAGCCTATTTCATTCGAATCTTACATGTCAGTTAGAAAAATGGAAACCGCACCTACAGAACAAAAGGTAATCGTTGCTTTGTAAAGCTGGAGAAAGAATTTAAACCTAAACAAAACTAGAAATTTTTACGCCGCCAATTCAGTGCCCTACATCTGTAAACCAAAATGTCATACATTAAATTAAAAAGAATAGGAGTCCTGACAGTTGCTAACCATCGCACGACAAGCACACTTTTGAAACTTAATTTGAAACGGAGAGATCCTCTCGGTCTAAATTTCGGCAGTTAAAGTTTTTTGGTAGGACGCTCAACACCAATTGTAGCAATTCGGAACCACAGGGAGAGAGTTTATGTACATATAAATGTAGGTTGCTTGACATAGCTTACGGAATTACCTTATTTCTGTTTGTCAAGATATCAATGTTATCATGTTTACCAAAATACGCTGTTTCGAAGGCTTAAAAGTTCACCTTAAAAGTTCACGCAGTTAAGAGTTTTGTCAGGACAGGAAAAGTGGCTGTGGCTCTGGTCACCACTATGGACGAGACCTAGTTTCTTGTCAAGGTTGGTAAGCGGATAACAGAAATATCACTACAAATGCACTACATAATGAGGTGCCCTGTAAATTTTGAGTAAAGTTAGTTTTGTAAGTCGAGAAATTGAAAATCGTACATGAAGTAGAGATGACTGGAAAAGTGGTTCAACTCCCTTCAATTACCGAAAAAAGCAAATTCACTGTTTAACCCTTTAAGCCCTAACAGTGACGAAAATGAAATTTCTCCTTACATGGTCACTGCCTGTTCAAACATTCAAGTGATGAGAAATAAGGAAACAATCACCAAGGATAAGATGTCTTGATATTTAGACAAATTCTCCTTAAAAAATATTAGAAGGCTAATCGAACAGCTAAGAAAGGTAATTTTATTACCCAATATTTCGGTGAGACAAAACTCACCTTTATCACCTGATCAAGGTGAGTTGTAATAAAATACCATCAATTACTTACTATACTACTGTTTTGACAATTATCTGCTCTCCACAAAATTCATTGTCCAGCAGTGCATTACACTAATTCAGCGATTCTTTTATAATGCTATGAAAAAAGGAAAGTTCACCTTTATTTATTTTTTAATTTTTCTCTTTATAAAGCATAGCTATGCTCCCTTGATATTTCGCTTTCTATTAAATGCTTACTTCGTAGTTGAATTCCTACAAGGTATAAGACTAAAGTTCAGCCCGGGTAGGAACTTTTCAAGACCGAAGCCAAATCTTTCGGGATTTTGAAGGGGTCGGGGAAATAGACTGATTACCTTGCCATTCTGCGATGTCAAAATTAAGTGTACTTCAATTTTGAAGAGCCACAAATAAAACTAGTTTAAAAAACGAGGAACTCTAAATAATACTGTATATTGTAACTCAACGCCGACTTGAAATTCAGCGCGTACATGCAACGAAGGCGAAAGGGTCGACGACAAACGGGTAGCGAACATCGTTTACCGGTAATAACCTAGCAAAGAATAAACTGACACAAACAGGAGACTGGGATATCACAGGCGAGGAATCTTAGAACATAAACAACGTAGTTTAAATTTAGCTTAATAACACAGCGCTACTACAAAACGAGAGTCCCCAACAACGCGAGAATCGATACAAGGTCTTCGAAATTATAACTCAGTCACAGCGATTAAATAATGAGAATGAACTCAACGGCTACAAACTCTTCGAGAAAATGTGTGCTGAAACCGATCAGGACCGGCTACACCGACTAGAGGCGCTTCGACAAAATGATTTTGTTAGATTCAACGAGAGGCGACAAAAATACACGATCATCAAAATACTTTTGCTAGAGTACCTTTCCAATGGATAGTGACTGAACAGATTGGCTCAAAATTATTTCCTCTCTCTAACATTATCTTTACTCTTGATGTACCAGTAATTATCAACATATATAATTATTTTTCCAAGTATGATCAATACCACAGATTACACAAGAGAAATTACTAGTAAACTATTTCACAAAACAGGCTTCAGTTCCCCAGACAGACGTGCATAATTGTGTATGAGCAGTAAAAGCAACTTGAATTTTAAGTTTAGGGCTTTCCCGAGAAAATATTTGAAAGAAATAATTCATATTGGATAGGTCAGAATTTATAAGAGTTTATGTTTTTCGTTTTGGATATTGACCCTGTTAGATGGTTCAGAAAGGACCATTTCTGTTCACAATTTGGATAGAAATGCACTTGCAAGTATTGTTCTGCTCCTAGCAATTACTACTTTATGTGTAGCGGGGATAGGTACATGCATGTAATCAGTATGTATTTGATGTAAAACAAAAATTACTGCTTAACAGTACTTATTGATTATAATTGCATGCTATAGACAGTGACCAGGATCACAGCTCTGCTCGCAATGCACAAGCAAGCACCGAGTTCATGAGAATTTAGTTCCTGATTACCTTCAACATGATTTGTCTATGTGAAAATTTACTTGCTTCTGAATGTTCCACATACTATAATCTAAATTCACCCTTTCCCTTCATTGGCTACTGATCTTGCTTTCCATACAAATTGACCCTCTAAGCCCCAATGCAAACCTACAAATGCTCCCTACTGGTCTTCATACATTTCTTGTAGTACTAGTGCAGAGAACTTCTTTCTACTGACATTAACACTATTCATGATTGGTGATCAATTCCTTAATTCTGGTGACCAAATTAAAGCATTGTTATTGCAGAGAGATGCTGGTCACTGGTGCTTCAAGGGTTAATTTATTGTGACAGTTATCTAACAACAGCATCTAAAGGAAATGGCCGGGTTAATGTTGGAGCTAACATTTGTGCGGTTCCAAGTTGGAATTTGAACTGCCTTTCTGATAAACCTACTCTCACCCAACCAAAATAAACAGAGACACCACTACATATTGTCTTGGACAACAGGTCCACAACAATACTATACATCCTCTCCAGAGTGCAAATTTACCTTATGTCAGAATGAAGAGGGGTGGAGGGGGGTGAACATATTTTCGTATACAGTCGCATACAACAGTTAGCTCAAATTAAACCTGGAAACTCGTACCCAGTTCCTATGCATTTGATTTTAGGATGACAGGGGATTGGATGCAAGGTACTTGGTAGCGACTGGGAACCAGAATGTCAGTCTAAACTCCCAATTAGGACCATTGTGGCCATCCACACCTCCAGTTAAACCACTCCTACCGCTCAATTTTGTGGTGCACCCTTGCCCGAGCTTCGCGAGGTTCTGCGAGTCACGTATTTCTAGTATATAACAGTTAACAGTAAAAATTCAGGATGTATAACACTTAACAGTAAAAAAATATATATAGTCCAATACACCTAACAGGAAACCCCATCTAGCCACTCTTCAACGCTTGGGCTTTTCCACGTCACGAAATTTCTCGCCGACACCAGTGAGCTGGAAGAGAACGCCCGGGTACTAGGCTGTGGCTTTCCGCATACTGCGGGTGGTTTACGCTTTGGTGGTGAGGGACTAGTAAACAGCAACGCAAAAGCGCGACAATAGATCTTAACGGCCCCAAAAGCCTCGAACACGCCTAAATTATTGCACTTCGCGCTTTGAAAAAAAAAAGCCCTATGTTTCCTCTGATAGCGTGAATCGACTCTTTAACCCTGAACCATTTGACTAGGGAACGGCTCTTTTGACCCATGAAACTTTAGATTTATCAGTTAAGTTGATATGGTAAATAAATTGAAAGCTGGTGTTTCGAGCGTTAGCCCTTCGTCAGGGCGAATCAACAGGATTCGCTCTGACGAACGGCTAACTTGCTTGAAGCTTTGAACGATCGATTAAGTATAAAGTACAAGCTATATGTATGCCAGAGAGATTTGGAACACATTTGGTCGGCGTCTGGGCTTATATCCTTTGAGTTCTTACTATTTCCTCGCTTTGACGTTTGACTGAATTTATTTCCATTCCAGCGAGCTATCGGTCATCTGGCGAAAGGTCCGAAATGAAACATTGTTCATTCAAACCTCCCACGACTTTAAAAAAAGAAACGCAATTTGCTTTTGTAGTTGACGATATTCTGAGCATACTACCATGCAATCGCTACAATAGCTTGAAAGTTACGCATACGTAGCTTAACCGACTGTCAAGCCACCATATTGACATGTCACGGATGCTGTAATGTTGTTACCCTGTCGAGAATATGCCACAACTGAACCACGAATGTTGGGAAACACTTCTCACTCCAGAACAAAGATAGGATGATCGTCAGATTAAGGTTGATTCTATCTCAAATCGTGTTAATTGTCCGAAACCAGCCTGCCGGGTATTTATGGCTCAGTCAATTCCAAGAAAGTTACGCATACGTAGCTTAACCGACTGTCAAGCCACCATATTGACATGTCACGGATGCTGTAATGTTGTTACCCTGTCGAGAATATGCCACAAAAAACCACGATAGTTGGGAAACACTTCTCACTCCAGAACAAAGATAGGATGGTCGTCAGATTAAGGTCGATTCTATCTCAAATCGTGTTAATTGTCCGAAACCAGCCTGCCGGGTATTTATGGCTCAGTCAATTCCAAGCGTGACACCCCTCCAGCCCCCCCGCCCCCCACCCACTATCTCTCTCTCTCTCTCTCTCTCTCTGGAGATTGAAAGTAGGGCACTTTTAGTCACGTGTTCTCTTTTGGTTATAACTCTCTTTTAATGACTAATTACAACTCCCGTTTGTGATTTTCCAACGGCTATTGACCAAATCAACACCCAAACAGCGTTTTATCTTTATACCTGTATTTTGGATTTTTTCACAGATTTTAATCTAATTTCAACGTTGCTTAAATGCCCTGTGCCGGGGCAGACAGTTTTTTACCCCCTTTCAGTCATTTTTTTTCGTGGATGGACGGGTATCCGACCCGTTTAACTAGTTTTGGGCATTCACTCGCCATCCACAAGTTTTCTCTCCCGAAATTTCCCTTCGGACAAAAAATGCCGTTGTAACGTATACTTCTTCATCTACTTGCGAAGTCTCGAAAGTAAATCGTAACACGAAAAAGCTTTTTTGGGAAGAAGATACTATATCTCTAAAAGATCGCAGCGTTTTTTGCTGAATTTTCACACAAGACTAAAACATGTTATGTTCTTTCATCACAAAAACATTTGCTCGAAGAAAAAGCGACTATAGTAAGTATTTTTTTTGCGATTTTTCGATTTGACGATGCGGCCAGCGTTACATAAGTGCCCTATTGTCAGGTGATTTTTTTAAATTTCTTCACGTCAAAAGAATGCGTTAATAAATCACTTTTAGTCCCCGAAAATTATTACAACAAATAACTTTTATTGTAGAAGATGAACAAGTATGATTTATTTTTAGAAGAGGTATCAGACACTTCATTGATGGTCCAAAAAATTAAGTCGTAACTCTGTAAATATTAAAGTTCTTACGTTCAAACTAGGTACAGGTAACGATTATTTGCTGAGTCAGCATATTTTATAAATGTAGGGGTTTTTGACAGCTCTCATTCAAACTGACAGCTGTCAGTTACGAATTGCAGAGTGAATGGCCAATCAAAATGTAAAGCTGCTTATGGGCTATTTTTGTGACAAGTTGCAAGCCATCTGCTTTATGGGGCTGTATTTTTTTTTTAAGTTGGTAAGGTACCTTACTTGGCCACTATCTTGGATTTTTTTCTCAAGAAATGTGTATTAATAAATGAGCTCGTATATAATAAAATTGCTGTTCATGGCACTGCAGCATCTTTCCTCTTAAAATGTATATTCAGTCAATTCTGTATCTTATAGCCACTCAGCAATTTGGAAAATTTCCTGTTTAATACAGGTTCACTAAACATACTTTGCGTGGGCGTGGTCAATGGAAATCCATGCGAGTACATTGTCGAAAGTGATTTGTTCCCAGTTAAATGGCTACAGTAAAAGCTAGCTGAAGAAAGATTTCAAGTAAAGGAAGTCAAAGCAAAGATCTTTCTTGTCATATACTACGTTGAATAAATAGAAATAAAAAAAAATCATTGAATTAACTACAAGGGTGGATCCATATCCACAACAAATAAACATCGTTTTGAGTTTGGGGAGCTTTCCCCTACCCCAGTGGAAAATTCAGGCCCCCCAAAAAATATTGCCCATGAACTACATACATGAATGAAAAATAACAACTCTGTAGAACAGTTCTGATGGTGCTAATATAATGAATAGACGAAAGACACAAATTACATTTGATGAGTTCTAGTGTTAGATTTGGAAAACAGACGTCTCTACATTGTAAACATGAGAGCGTTTTGCTTTACTCACGGCCAAGTATCGTATATTACGCTTCAATGTGATGCAGCCTTTGTTGAACAACAACAAGAACGAGAAATCACGTTTCTAGGCCCGTCTATAAAACCGAAGAACTTCCTGTTGTTTTAAGCGATATCAAATCGTAAAATGATATATGTATGTTTTTCACGTTAAGGAATGCACCCTTGTTTTGAGTGCTTGTACGGATGTTTCGGTATTTACAGTGGGAGTTATAATTTTTGGAAGCGTGCGAGTCTTAATATAAGGTATTTTTCGCAGTTTCAAGATCACTCAACGGCATCTCTCGCTTATGTTTCTTTAAATTTTCTTTAATTTTGTTATTGTTTGTAATCAGATACATTATACTTAGACATGAAGGCTTAGCTTATGTTGTCTGTTTGCGAGCATAACCAGTTAATTTAGCTATAAAAAAGTTAGGTTGCTTTGTGTAAGCTGAGACAGTTTTACGTTTGTTATAAATTTTCTATTCGTGAAATATAAATTATACTAGGAATAGTTTTGGATAGTTGGCAATTGTTCTTGTTATTAACGATTATTCTTGAACACTGCCCGTGTACTTATAGTCTGGCTATCAATAACGAGATGCCTGCTTGATTCTTGTCTTAGTGTAGTGGTTATTGCACCCGACTAGTAAGCAGGTGGATGGCGGCGGCGGTGACGGTGGGGGGCAAATTTTCTTTCAAGCATAAATTTTACCCAGTTAATATGATCATTTGGTGCTTAAGGCTTATTGTCACGATAGATGTTATTTAACAAAATCGATTATTACGTGAACAAGCAATAAAAATTAATTATTACATTACATCATGCCACCCCATACCATACTACCATTGAGATGGAAAGAAAGGTACGGTTTATAATAATGGAAATGCGAGTTTCTCCGGTACACTTTGATGTTCAGCGAGTAACTTTGTTTAAAACAATGTAGAACGTACTTACAAGCCAGACACAATTAAATCCTACCTGATAAGTCTCAGATATTTCTGCAGTTTTATCTTAACAGAGTGTCTTGACGGAGTGAATGTCGAGGATGCTACTATTAACTTCATTGACAAAAAAGCCCGCTTGTGGTCATCATCTTACAAGAAAGACAGTCAACGCAGGCATCTTGAGAAACAGGATGAAGATCTTTTTGACTTAACATCAGCCGAAATGATCACTAAATTTGAGCAGAGTGAATCAACACGAAGAGCAATCTCCCGCATCAATCAGCTTAGTAGGGCCCACTGCCTTGAAATTAACCAAGCAGATTACACACTAATTAGAGATTTCATCCTAACTCAAATACCAATCGCTAACGCCCATAGATCGGGCGTGCTAGCCAACATGACTATGGCTGAGTTCCACAAAGCAAAGCGATGCGAGGGAAGTTACATCATTAGTGTGAAGAAGCACAAGACTGCAGAATACATGGCCCTGCCAGGGTAGTGCCGTCTCCTACCTTGTTTGATTACCTGAAAGTGTTTGTAGCTGAAGTTAGAAGTGTAGTAACTCTTACCAAAGATGATGACGATGTTGTGATATTGTCATGGAGTGGAGCGAGGCTCGCATCTGGCCAGATATCAACCGCGATAAATGCCGCCTGGAAAAAAGCAGGCATAGAGGGGCATATTAGTTCAACCCTATTCCGAAAGTCAGCCGTGACTGCTGTACACACTAACCACCAAGGCATGAAAGGACAACTCGTCGATCTACTGGCAGATAAAGAGTCGACAGCGCAAAGGTACTACAAGCTTCACGAGAAGCAACAATCGCGTATTAAGGCAGCTGCAGTGCTTCCCTCAATCATGAGAACAACAAATAAAGCATCGGAAGAAGGCACGTCGATAGCTAAGGCTGAAGATGAAAATCCTGTTAGTGCTGAAGGTAGCAAGGAGAAGCAAACAACGTGGAACGAGCAATAAAAAGTAGCCGTAAGAGAGCTTTTCCGCGAAGAAATCAGCCAAAAGCGTGTCACAATGGCAGTAGTTAGAGAGAAGATAAAAGACCTCCCGACCCTTTACGATCAAGACCCTAAGAAAGTATACGACAGAGTTCGCAGTGGATGGCGTGGTATCCACAAAAAGAACCACCTGGAGACTGCTGGTGAAGCTAAACTACCAGAAGAAGAAGAAACTTTATCGGACAAAATGAGTCGCTTCTTAACTAGTTCTTCGGATTTTGTGCCACCGTCGAATTCAAGTTACCTGAGCAAGAACATTTTTTCCCGCGAGGAAAAAGAAAACCTGTTTCGGTTATTTGGAGCTACAATCAGGAGTGGAATAATCTCAAAACCCGTCGTCAAGAACATTCTGGAAAAAGACGATGCTGGGAAGGAATTTTTGCTCAAATTTACCGTAGAACAGATCATAAACCGTTTAAAGTATGAGAGACGGTTAAACAAGAGGCGTTAAGCTACAGTAGGAGCACTGATAGTATAGTGTTTTTCAGGCAATAGAGTGTTTCTTACGGGAGGTTATCGGGTAATAGTATCTCCACTGAACTTTTGAATCTTCTTTCTATAGAAGCTTATATACCCTAGTAGTTTGTTCATTTTTTTTTTCAAGTGACCAATATACAACACTCCCCAAACAAAGACTCTGGATTTTTATTTTTATTACTAAATTTCGTTCCTAACAAAGTCTGCGAAACACACATTTTGGAGAATTTTCCGAAAAAACAGTTTCACTTCTTAGGCGAGAGAAGAAGACAAGAAAAAACTAATGAATGCAACCTGTTAAGTTTGTTTGTTTGTTTGTTTGTTTTTCTCGGACGAGTTCAATAGGCCTACTCTGGGACCTTAGCTCGCCTTAACTCGCCCTAACTCGCCCTAACTCGCAACTTGAGATTATGTCCAAACTTCCTTATCTCGCCTTAACTTGCCTAAACTCGCATTATCTCGCACAAACCCACTCAATCTCGCCACTAAGCAAAGTAGATACCAATTTAATTATCTCATCCTACTTTAAGTGTAATTTTAATATTAATCTATGAAGGAAAGTGGCCAAAGAGTATCATTATATGGATTTCAAAAATGAAAAAGATAATGATTTGTAATGAAACAGGGTCTTTACCTTAAAAAAAATAGTAAATTGACCCGTCCCATCTTTCTGTAATTTCCAATAGCCTCTGTGGTAAGGGTATTTCACATGTAAAGATTACATATTGCTTTTCTTACTTAACGTTATTTGTCATGCCTTGGAATCACCACTGGATTGTCAATGGAACTACCAGGAACAACCTGAACATGCACTAACTAGTTTGCTGATGCATAACAAAAAGGCTGCAATGCTAAGCATGTCAGATATTCCAGAGGCATGGGGTCACAGGTTCTAGGGATATTTTTTTAAAATCCCACATTGACTTTTAACCTTTATGTTCCACAAAGCATGTGACATTACTAAGAGAACATAAACAGTGAATCCACCAAAAAAGTATTCATAAAATAGTAAATTTTAGTCTCATTCTTCTAAGCAAAACAAAGAAATACAAAAGCATGATAAATGATTTACAGCAAATACTGCTTGAAGTGGCAAATACAATAACTTTGCAAATATATACATAGAAGCTGTTTTATGTTAATGAATAGCAGCAGAAATAGTATCATCTTATAATCTGATGGAGCTCAAGGAGGAATCCAGCTGACAATGAAAGCCTGGGATGTAGTCAGAATCTTTTAAATCCTCCATGGCCACATAAGCTTACTGATGATTTGCAGTTCATAATTCTTATAAGATTAAAGTTACCTGGTACTAGAAGGTTTGTACATTGGTTCAACGTGGCATCCTGTATGGCTTACAACGTAGTTAGCCTGACAAACATAATCCATGATTTACAAATACTCGTTACATTTAGCCCTTCATTGGATAAAGGATTTCTAATAAAGGTAGCATGTTTGCATTGATCGCCAGCTTCGTTCGCCATATTGGAAATTACCCGGTAGAGACTGGTAATTCGTGTCTTTCCCAGGGCCCTCTCGTTCAACACTAGGACGCTTCAATGTGGCGTACATGACAAGAAAACAATCACAACGCGACGGGCGGTCGCCATTTTTTGTAAAAATGCGAAGCTGGAATATTGTAAGGGTTTTCAAATGCAGGACAAAAGCTGACAAAGCAGATAATGGAAAGTAAGGGATGCTTTGTGATGAGTAAACTATTCTTGTCAATTTAAAGTCAAATGAAGATGAGGTATAGCTCTCTCAGTAAGCCTGAACAGAAAATATGGTCATTTTTTGCTGTTATTCTAAGGCTGAGAATGATGAAGAGATTACTATCAAGTTAACTTGATCCTCGTTTCTTTTGTAGAAATCAAAGTGTCTCTCACAGGACTTTCAAAGTTTAAGGAGGGAGTTTCCAAATTACAGGAACTACTGTCCTTGCGAAAAGGCATCAAACTGCATTTACAAGAAGTTACAATGGATTTATCAGGAGGAAACGAAAATGCAATTGGCGTTTTCATTTCTGATAGTAACAACAAACAATTGGGCTGGATTCCAAGGGAAACCATCAGTGAAGTTCAGAGGATGGGTCGAATGGAAGACTTAAAGATAAGTCTGATAAATTTCAAGAAGAAAGACATTTCAATGCATTTCAGTAAAGTTGATTGTATCATAAAAATCTCCTCAGCTGAGTTGTAATTCGTCAGCTTCCCTGTTTTTTTTTTGTTTTGTGTTTTTTTTTGTACTAGCTGTTGCAAAACATTGGCACAGACTGTAAGAACTCTTTTTTTTAGTTCTGGACTCAATGACAATAGTTCATGCTGATACCAATTATGCTCCCCTGTCTATTAAAACATAGTGTTACTGAATTAAAAAACAAAACAAAATAAAACATCTTACCTGTGTTTATACTACAGTTACATTGACTTATCTATTCATGATTGCTTGGTTAACATTAGTTTCCTTTTTCACTAATTTATTAGTCTGCCAACTATTTATGTAGCTATAGTGAATATTTAATATTCACTTAATTATATGATGATGATGATTATTATTATCATACAGCCACCTAATGGGATAGTTTGGTGTCTGAATGCTTTATAATTGGTAAAGATCAGGACTCCATATTCATACTTAAGCTTGTCCAGTTAGGAAAAAATTCAGTTACAAAATTTACATAAGAGTTCACTCAATCAATTTTTGCACTCATCTGAAATGTTTTTGCTTATTTTTTTCGTAATTGGACAACATGGAGCCTTGTTATATATACAAGACATACAAGGATTGCAAGGCATCTTTTGCCTAAAGCATATTACTATATGTTTTAACCCTTATCACCTCAACATTAGTTGGCTCAATCCCCTAACTTGCCTTAACTCGCCTTAACTCGCAACTGATAGGCAACCTTGATTTTTCCTTAACTCGCCTTAACTCGCCTTAACTCGCATTATCTCGCATAATCTCGCGGCGAGTTAAGGTCCCAGAGTAGGCCTTTCAATGCATCCAAGTGTTTTACTCAAGTGGATGCTATTAAGATCTATTCTCTCAATGTGGAGGTTTGTCATGTTAAATTTGATTTTAAGTTTGTTGTGTTGAGATAAGTAAGGCACTTTCTGTCACTTGTACGTTTACATTACTTTGAAGTCTATGATAGTTAATGAGCAAATTGAGCTCTTATGTTTTAATTTTCAAGCACTTTTTGTGAATGAAATTCCGTTTTCAACACTGCTAAGCATTACTATCAGTTCATTAAACAGTTACTTAAGATTTTAAGAACTCTTTGAAGTATATTGCCTCTTGTTAACTTATTTTCGATAGTAACACTGCACTTGCACATAAACGCCGCCGTAAATAGCGCTTACTATGAAGGCTTGAATGTTTTGAAAAGTTGAGAATCATCTCTATTAGCTTCCTGAAAGAAATTTATATTTGTGAGTGATACACACTAACGCCTTTAATTTCCGCGGGGTCTAGAATCTCCAGCCAGTAAAAAAAATTCACGGATTTTATTTTCGAAAAACGCCAGCAATTCAAAACTGATTCAGAAATTACAGTTTTTGCATTAAACAAAACATTGCGTCATCAAAAATGAACATTGGGTATGAGGGTTTTAAAGCCTTAAGGTAGTGCATAGTGCTAACGGCACTTTTGCGAAAAAGCACTTATATTTAATACCTATTTTGCAATGCATAAAACATCAGATCCCATTCTCAATTGCTAAAACATGTTCCGAACCACCCTATATTGGCACAAAGCATTTTAAGATAAGGGCCCCATGTTTCTGTTACGTTAAAAAGGTGCCTTATCCAACGTTGCAAAGTGCCCTATTCAACGTTACAAAGGTGCCCTAACGTGACATAAGTGCCCTACCTTAGGTGACCAAAGTGCCCTACCGTTGCATAAGTGCCCTATGGTACGTGACAAAAGTGCCCTAAGTGATATAAGTGCCCTATGGCACGTGACAAAAGTGCCCTAACGTGACATAAGTGCCCTATTTTACGTTGCAAAAGTGCCCTTCAATCTGCCTCTCTCTCTCTCTCTCTCTCTCTCTCTCTCTCTCTCTCTCTTTCTCTCTCTCTCTTTCTCTCTCTCTCTTCCCTCCCCATCTCGGGGTAATTACAATATTCCACCGTGATGTCAATCAATATGTACAAAAACCACACGGTGGAGCGTGCAAAAGTGTGCAAATGCCCCACCAATGATAAAAGAACAAAATGACATTTTCTCGCAAACAAACTAAAAAGAAAAAAATTCCAGTTAGAAAAACAAATCATTGAAGCTGTAAAAGAAATTGATGATGTCATTAACAATATTTTTAGTAATACTTTACTTTAACATTGAATATAGCCTTAGACCTATGTTTAGAAAATAGCGGCACTTATTACAGAATTGAGCATTTCATTTTTATCCGTAAAATTATTCACAGAACTTCTCCGGGACTTCCTTTCTTAGTTTAAACTGGCCATCACTTTGCCTATCACGGTCACCGTGACGTGCGAATGTTTGAAGACGAGAGAAATGCGAAGAAAAAGGGAATAATACGCGATGCGGGGGGGGGGGGGGGGGGGAGGGGATGATAGTAACACGTTACTCTTTTCTGACCACATCTCTTTTGATAACACTATGCAGTACTTTCTTTATGTGGAATTCCCTATGGTTGAAAAAAATGAGCATTGTTCGACCCCCCTGGTGACAAATGCCCCACCGTGGAGAATGACGAAATGACAAATGCCCGACAAATGCCCGGCTGGAGTGAGAGTTGTATCAACTTTGGGATAAGAAAGGTATCGAAAAGTTTCCGAAAACATTCTTGTCGGCAAAGATTGGTCCGCCACTACGACGACGCCTTAGTCCATCGCTCTGATAACATTTTCTTTGCGTTTACGAAAACTTTTAAGCCCTGCCCATTCTTCCATTCTTCTGTAGAAAGGTTCGAAATTTAGTGCTGCAGTTGAATTCAAGTTTTTGAACATCGCGATGACATTTGTTTCACAATAAAGTCGATAAGTCGGTTTACAGCCTACGATTTGTCGTTCCGATATTTTGGCCGGACATTATCACGGCTTGAATCTTCTCTATGTTTACAGGCTACGATTTGTCAGCACTCCTAATCCCCACGTTATCACTGACCGAACGCTTTCGATTCAACTAGTCTATACTTGTTGTTGTTGTTGTTGTTTTTACGTTGTCACACTTCCAGCAATAGTGTAGCTCCACCGTTCTATATATAACCCATGTACACACCACAATTCCTTGATTCACTCTGACGAAGGAGTAACGCTCGAAACGTCAACTTTCTTTACCAGTCCATCTTCTTCACAAGGTACACCCTTTATTTAGAGCTTATCTAATGTGAAATATTTAGATTTTTTCTACATTCTCTTTAACACAATTCAAACATTTTTTCCGCTTAAAGAGTAAAACCTATTATTTTTTGTTTTGATGTTGGTCTTGGATCAGTTTATGTTGCAAAAATACATTGAGGGTCTTTTC
This sequence comes from Siderastrea siderea, assembly GCA_964030785.1. Lineage (NCBI taxonomy): Eukaryota > Metazoa > Cnidaria > Anthozoa > Scleractinia > Rhizangiidae > Siderastrea > Siderastrea siderea. Next base: position 20,283,737 of record OZ034977.1, read on the forward strand.
AGTGTTCGATTTGGATGCAATCAGATGACCAAACTTCGTGACTCGATATTTCTTAAAAAAAAAAGAATTTTAACCAAACGAGTTACATTTTAAATATTACTTGATAAACTTTACCTGTGGTTTAATAATCAGCCGAATTGATTTTTGCGCCACAAGCGAATGGCTGTTTTTTAACCGCAGGCCCTCTTTAAATCACAAACTGTACACGAATCTTAATTCTCTCTTAATTACACTGTAAATGTACTTAAAAATCAGTAGCATGAGAACATCACAGCATTCTCCTAATTTCCGACACTTAATATTACCTACAACTCCATTTAGCTGACAGTTGGGGATTAGAGGGAGGAAGGGGATAAGAGGAGGAAGGCCGAAAGTGAATGGTTTTTCAGGACCGTTTTCTTCGTTTGTGTCCATCGTCGTACTATCGAGTTAAAAATATCATTTTCTTAGTTAGCCACAGGTTCATGAAGATTTGATACACGAGAATAATATAAATGTATTGCTCGCTTTCAAATGTGGAAATTGTATAAAATGGCATATATGAAGGACCGGAGAAGTGCCATTCTGCGAGCGATAATGAGTTGCCATCGGGTCGTATTCTCAGTTTATTTCCTTAAGGTGGCTAGACCCGGTTTTTCACTAACCATACCTACTCTCTTTGAACACGAAATACAAAGATGTCTCAAACGAAACAGGAAATCGAGATGTACCTATTTGTAGGGTATAGATTAAAGTTCAAAAAAAGTGAGTTTTTTTCGAGATCGACGTTGCCATAGCAACATGGTGACGTCATTGCTATTTTTACTTTTCCTTAATTTGTAAGAAATCGAGACATTCGTTTTTAAAGCTGTTTATAGGACTTGTAGTTCATAAAATTGTCTTCAGTTGTACCGATTTTAAACATTTTTTTATGACAGCGTTTTCGAGAAATAATTGATTGAAGTTTTTAGCTGCTGCTAACAAATAAATCATAAACAATTCTCTTCGCGGACATTTATCCTGGCCATGGAAAGAAAACTTTGGCCTCGAATTGTTTCTAGAGATTTCAGCCATCCTGCAGGAATTGCTGAAAGAAATCGCTTCATCCGATTTCCAATAATGTGAGTTCGAAAAGAATTGTTTATGATTCGTTTCTTAGCAACAGCTAAAGACTTCAATCAATTATTTCTCGAAAACGCTCTCATAAAAATTGTTTAAAATCCGTACAACTGAAGACAATTATATGAACTACAAGTCCTACAAATAGCTTTAAAAACGAATGTCTGGATTTCTTGCAAATTAAGGAAAAGTAAAAATAGCAATGACGTCACCGTGTTGCTATGGCTACGTCGAACTTGAAAAAAAACCCACTTTTTTAAAACTTCAATCTATACCCTGCAAATACGTATAACTCGATTTCCTGTCCCGTTTGAGGTATCTTTGTATTTCCTGTTCAAAGAGAGTAGGTATGGTTAGTGAAAAACGGGGTCTAGCCACCTTAAAACCAACCTATTGCCAATAAGTGCCAATGACTAAGCGGTTTTAAGCACCTGCACGAATCTGCCTTTTTATTAATAGCATCTGCACTGACGCTCACGAGAATCTTCACTATGAAGGAGGTGGGCTATTCAAGAAAGAAGAAGAAGAAGAAGATTTTTACCATCGCTTGAATATTCTGGCAACTAATCAGATCCCGAGAAGAAGAATAAAGCCGTTTGAAAGCAATAACAAACGGACGCAAGGACATTTTGGTGACGGTGGGCCTTTAAAGGAAACAATCGTATACGTATTATACCAAGCCCAGATTACACAGTGACAACTTTAACCCTATTCAGACCGGCCTTTTTGTTTTGGTCTTTTGGGACCAGGGGAGGGGATTCGGCCCCCACCTCTTAACTCCAAGAATATTAAAGCTATGACAACGAAACTTCAAGGCCAGATAGTTCGTCCAAAAATGTTTTCATTGAGGTCCACAACCTCTGCTGATGACGTCATATGACGTCACAATAATGTTTTGTTCTTAAACGGCGGCCATCTTGGATCCGCCATCTTGGACTGATTTCTAAAAATTTCCAAAAACCTTCAAAAGCCGCCAAAATTGATCAAGAAGTGACCAAAATCAATAAATTAACATAGAAATGATCTAAAGATGTAATATTTGCTTCAAAAAAGTAATGATTTTTGATTTAAAAGTTTAGAAATTCAAAATTCTGAAAAAACCGTTTGTCAAAGAGTGGTTGCCATGGTAACGTCAAACTTAATAGACAAGGACTTACTATACCAAATTGTTTCCAGATAAATTTAGGAAAAGTCACCAAGTTCGGTGGCTTTAGCTTGCTTATTAAAAAAGTTATAAACGTCCAAAAGTCCGTGCGGGCAGAATCCACCCCCCCTGGTCTGAATAGGGTTAATGCTGTTGACAGGGAGTGGTGGAGGGGGGAATAAGAATCCCAGGCTCAGGCGGGGTGAATGGAGTTATGTCCAGACGCAGATTGAGTCTTTGAGCTGCATGTTAACAACAGCTAATAGCAAAACTTAGAAGAAACGGTTGGGCTGTTCCATTTAAGCCAGTCAAAACCTTGCGTCGTTTCGCTATTAAGATGTTTATCTATGCAAGAAACCCATTTTTGTTTGGGCGACGTTACCACTTGAAATATCCCGGGCTGAGGCGGTTATTTCTGTTCCACCAAAGTACATGCTGACTTCAAGTTTCCTATCTTTCCCTTTCCACGTATCAGGTGACTCAACTGTAACACTTCCCAGCCTTTGCATTCCGGCGTCTGTGGTATACATGGCATCAGGATTGCTCGAGGCGTAAAAATTAAATGTAATATTTTTATCATCTGCGTACAGCGGCGAGTATGGCAGTGTAACCTTTTGTCCGATACGCACTGAAGAATTTTCTCTTACGAAGAGACTAAACAAATGGTTGCACTTCTCAATTCCATCTGCAACAAACTTCTTGTCTTCACGGTGGACACCATGAATGAAATTTCTTACGCAGCCTGAGCCGTACGTTTTGCAAACCACTCTTTCGGTGATTCTCGCTGGCTTCTTTCCAAACAGAGCAGCACCCTGGACAACAGCTATGCTAGCATGGTTGGGAGTAAGCACTCTGACGCTTTCAGAAAAAGCGTTTTTCACTTCTTTTTGAAGAAGAGCAGAGTCAGCGAAACCGCCAACCAGGAGCATGGTTTTGACTTTCGAAAGCCTTGATTCTTGGAGCAGTCCCTTCAAGTGGTCCTTGATGCGCTCCAATGTGGGACCGAACCATTTCTTCATCATCGCTGAGCTCAGAGCGAGATACTCGTTGTTTTTCAGTTTAACCTGGCTGCTTCCATAGCGTGCTATGGCTCGACTCTGGGTCTCGCTTACCAGCGACACAAAACTGCGTGGCAACCTAATGTTTGTCATCACATCACTGTCTAAGATCCGGTCACCTCGTTTTTTGGCCTCAAACTCGTTCATCAAAGAGAGCCAATCCGAAGGATACTTTTGGCAGTAATTCCTCAGCTTTTCCGCTCCAAAGAGTTCGTCCAGAAGACTTTCAAACTGTTGATTGACCTTGATTCCACCATGTGAGCCCCCTGTCACTTTGTGTATTTCTTTGATGGAACCATCGTCCTGTATCGCGTGTACAGTCACATCGAGTGTGCCCCCTAAATAGAAATCACTGATTAGTTCACTCTATGCAATAAAGGCTACAGTGGCGACATTATAAGCAACAAAATCAAGAGCAGAAGTGTTGTGCCAAAATTATTAAGTTAGGGGAAATATTTATTTACAGTTTTGTGTTTTCTGACAGGGCGTCATTAGAGTTATAGTGGGGCCCTCTTATGGAACAATCTGCCCCAAAATTTAACCGTCTAACTCTATTTGGCAGTTCAAACGAAAGATCAACCGAATCCCTGGTATATCGGACTCACACGCGGCAATCATGTAAAACAGTATTTATGCATTAAAAAGAAAAAGCTTTACTGATAGTTGTTCACCGTGTTGAAATAAAGATAATGTAATGTAATGTAATGTAGTGAGCCGGTTATTTTAAACAACGACGCTGCTCCCTGAGTATTTTAGTAAGTGTAAATCCTTTGGGAGTATTTTGTCCATTCTCATTACAGCCAATGTCAATTGCTAAAGGGAGACACATTCCTTACACAAATTTTGAATACCGGGGCCCTTGACGGAGGTGACCAGGGAACATGTAAGACGGTTGAACACAAACGAAGTAAGCTGTACGTGTGGCCGATATGGCATATATTTTAGAAACAAGTTTGCAATTGATCTAATTGATAAACGAAGTCAGTAAAACTTACCTCCAATGTCGACCACCATGTACTGGGTGTTAGGCTGTGACAGTACACTATCTGCAGAACCACTGCCAGTCTCTGACTTGAAGTCGCTCATGTTTTTTTCCAGGCAAGATAGTGCAGCAGCTTCGGGCTCAAGAGCAATCATGATTTGCTCAGGATTTTTTGAGGAGCCCAACCCAGCCTTAAAAAAATGATAAAAACCTTATTAAATTTCGGAAATGTTGTGCAACATTTTGGTGTTCCTTTAGTTGAAAACCTAAAGTATGCTTTTTGTGTGCTATTTGTTTTGCTGAGGCTGGTCATTGAAATTTTCCTGGAAGAAAAATTCCTAAATTCAAAGTAAAAGACAGGGCCGTTCTTTTGCCTGGAAGAGCAGTGCTTTATACTATCTTGATCTGTTTAACTCTTACACTTTTGGTGCGAAAATTTAAAGAATACGCGTTGAGCGGCCACCGTACTCAGGAAAAAAACAGCTCTATTCAATGAATACTAAACCCTTACCTCATAAGCAGCCTCTCTCATGAACTGTTTTGCTACTGGAGACCAAATGGCAGGGACGGTTATCACCCACTGGATGTCGCTTACGTTGTAATACTCATCTCCCGTCCGCTGACAAATCACCTTAAGCGCTTCATCTTTAAGATATTCCATTGAACGAGCAAACACCGTCATAGCCCTAACGTACATTCCATTCACTGCCCTGATAGTTGTTTCCGAGTTGACGCTCTGAAACCATATTAATTGATAACATGTCGGTTTTAGCTAGTTCTTCAAAGAATCCGCTGATGACAGAAAATAACTCTTCAACTCGGTGCGCTTTTTAACCCTTCTTGTCGATCAACGAACTTTCGATAACTGCAAAATTATGAACTGAACAACAAATTTAATGAATGAGGTATACAATAAGTAAGTAGATTATATAACACATAATTTTGCCTGTTCAAAATTATAAACCGCCAAGTCTTTATTATTTGGTCGCATATGTACCAATACTCGTTACTAGGATAAAAATCACTCGTGAAATCTCGTGGGGTCACGCACGCGACGTACCTCGCTCAGGAAAAATGATGTTAGAGGGAACTCCAACTGAGTATTGTCCCTCCATATTTCATGACAAAATCTGCCAGTATACTAACATCAACACCACTAACATGCTGTTAGAAGATTAGTATACGAGTGGCGAAAATGTCTGTTTCCCATGCATTGTTTTCTTAATTTCATTCATTCTGTTTCCCATGCATTGTTTTCTTAATTTCATTCATTCATTCATTCATTCATTCATTCACTCAGTCATTATTCATTCGTTCGTTCGTTCGTTCGTTCGTTCTTTCATTAGTTCCTTCGTTCGTTCGCTCGTTCGTTCGCTCGTTCGTTCGTTTATTTATCTATTTATTTATTTATTTATTGTTATTTTGTTTTTATTACTTTTATGTTTTTGTTTTCTCGTTACCTTTTCACAGCTTTTACTATAAGTAAAATAAAATATCTAGATCTACTAATGAAAAATACATTCGCAGAATAATTTTCGGTTTCCATAACTGTCAATGGTTTTTATCTAGTCACAGTGCACACAATGTTTTGTTCACTTTGTTATAATTGTTAATCATTTTAGGAGACAAGACCATGTTAAGCCCAGTCATGAGATTCAGCAAAGGCTTGAAGATGATATTAGGAAGATGAAAAAACACTTAGAAGAGAAAGAAAACGAAGTTGACAACCTTAAAAAGAGTTAAAGTACAAATAACTAAATCAGACACCTCTTGCCATTAGTGTCATTACATGAAATCGGACTAAAATGAGAGATAAGACAACAGCAAGCAAACCAATCAGCATTTGTAATCAAATGAAGTAGCAAGTGGCAAGGGAGATTGCTTTTCGAGTTCATACATGCCAGCGGAAACCAAAGTAAACCTCTTGCCGCATTAATTTTAGTATACTGTAGCCTCCTCTTATTGGGTGTGGGTAGAACGAAGTAAATCGAATTGAAGATGCTAACTGTTACATTCTGAGATCCTTCCTAGGTCATGCATGGTAAACCAGTTATATTGTATCGTCTCAACAGTTACTTAGCACTGTCAAGATAAACACATTGAAGCATAGAATAATCGGCGAGTTTCTTTTACTGCCCATTACAAGTTTTTATACTGCCACTGTCGATTTTTCTTTTTATTGTTGTTTTGTTTTGTTTGTTTGTTTTTACTTTCAAGGAGTCAAGCTATACCTTTGGGGTTAATCTTAGTCTGCCTAAGTTCAGTTTTAACTGGATGAAGAATTCATACACTTACAAAGTTGCCAATATCTGCAACTCACCAAAAACTGATTTAAAACAGGAAAGGACCATCTCTCTCTGAAATAACAAAGAAAATTGGAAAAGTTGCATTTGAAGTTTGGTACCTTATATAACAAGGTTCTTATAATTCTTAATAGTTTGTTGTAGTTTTAAATTTAAATTTATTTATATATTTATTTTTTGAGATCCACGTGCGTATTGTGAACGAGCTTTCTACCTCATACTGACGTTACTTGGGAAAATGAACGATTGATTTTGATATCTTAGTATTTTTGATTCAACTCTAGATTGCTTATTGAAAGCAACTCCCTTTAACCTTTTATCGTTCAATGAACCAAAAAATGCCAATTTGAAGCCATCAACTGCTGTTTAGGTCTGACTGTATCAATAAAATGGTTTACTTATAATACATAAACTAACATTATTATACGCTGCTGTCACTATCTCGATTTTGATTGGCTACAAGCACACTGCTAATACCGGCTGGCGCTACTTTTTTGTGTCACTCCTACAGACAGTAGTTTTTATTTTAGTTTATTTACTTATTTATTTATTTATTTTTAGTGCATAAATAATCGACGTCATCTCGCAGACAAGGAACGCGCAAAGAACTTTGTAAACTCACTTTCAAAAAACACTTTTGCAACCAGAATGGTATTGTATTCAGTGAAACAAATGTTTTAGTCTGGGTTTTGCAAAACCTTTCTGGAAACTTTCCAGCCAGAGATCAGATGTTGCATGCTTTTGTAGCACTTCAGCCTTCGTCTGTCGAATTTTCCTTTTCTGTTCTTTTTCCCATCGAGTTCATATTACACTTGCTCCCGTATAAAGGACTGCTGTTGTATCTGTGAGGGTGGATGGAGGTCTTGGGACTGTTTAAAGGTTAGAAAGAGGAGCCTTTGATTACTGTTGAAGTGTGGGTTCGTCAAATATTTGCAAAAAAAAAATTTGAATTTGTCCTCCACCCTATCCCCTTCCCTCTTCGTAATTAAAATTCTGTTTGAGTGGGTGGAAGGGATATTTTACATACCCCCGACCCCCCCCAAAAAAAATCAAATTTACCCACTAGCCCCCACACCCCACACCTTTCCCCTCCCTCTCTGTCTTTGGTGACCAGTCACAATTTTTTTTTTCATCGTTGTGTTTTTATTTTGCTCCTGACTTACGCTTAGACTTGCCGCCATGTCGGAGAGAAAAGTCAATCAGGACCAACGAATGACTGAAAACACTTTCAGTAGGAACAGGCAATCCGAGCTAGAAAGGGAGTATGTTGTTACATTTAAAGATGGAAAGCGAGTTGACGCTACAGATGTCATTGAGAAGAAATTTTCAAAGCCTCTTAAGACAGCATCCCAAGTCACACAAGATCATCTGAAAGCATCCAGGCTGGCCTGCCTTATATTTAAGGTACACATGCCCATGTTGTTATCCAGGAACCGGTTGTTGGAAAACAAAATAACTCTTATGCAGGATGACTTCAGTCCAGGCGTTTTAACTTTTATTTTAGATATCTAGTTAACTTAATTAATCTTGTTAGTAAGAGCAAAACAAAACAATGAACAAGACAAAAAAAAATACAAAACCAAAACCAAAAAGAACAACAACAACAACAAAAAAGTAATGGACACAAGCATCAATTGTTATGGTCTTGAAGAAGGGGAGGGGGGGGGGGGACATTTTTCTTTAATTTTTATCACTTTCTTATTACAGTTGTTCATAGTGGATTCTTTTTCCCGGAATTTGATTTGGGGTCTTACTTATGTTCTGGTGTTCGTGAAGATCAGATCAGTAAAATACCACTGAATAATTATGTTTCTTTTACTTTCTAGGTATCTTACGAGTGCGCAGTGATAGTTAGAAAAATGTTTACTGACCTATCTTCGTCGCTGTTGGACACTATGATAAACAAAACTCCTACGATTGCCTTTTTAGACCTTAAAAAGGTTTGTAACCTGGTAGCATCTTTTTTTTCATTTGCTATGCTTTCCTTCTTCCCTCTTTTTTTCCCGGTTCATCGGATCTAGGTCAATTTCTGGGCCAGTCAGTGAAGCAACTTCCAAATATTGTTTTAAAGTTTATGATTTGTTGACAGAATTAATTGGCGTTAGCGTTAGCCCCAAGTTGCAGATTTTCTTCTGATTCCAATCGGTTGTGCCTCGACTTTCTGACTTTCCAATTTAGTTGTAGAGAGGTGTCATTTCGCCAATCAGGTCAGGGAGGCAGGGGATTGTCTTTATCGTAAATGTAATTGCAAATAACATACAATGACTTGAGATCGTTTGTAATACAACACATCACAATACAATGTCATACAATGCAAAATATAATTTTTGGTGAGAAAATATCTCACACCTTTACTGCAATAGTAAAATAGATATCCCACGCTTAAATGCACTGCATGGTGTCTATGTTTGTTTGGGTCTTACTTCGGGTAGAAGACGCAGAATTTGCAAAACAACTAGTGTATTGTATTCTTTATTGTACGGTAGGGCATTGGTTTTTCCCTGTTCATTGTTTTGAGCTTTTGTGTTTATTGTTTTGCAAATTCTGTGTCTCCTACACGAAATAAAAGCCGTTTGTTTGTCTTCTTGTCAACTAAGAGGGCACCGCAAATTTCCCTTTCGTCTACGGTCGTTGTCATTTTTAAGACACTTAGAAAATTTTTGAAACGTTGTTAAAAGATTTTGTAATAAAAAGAAAGACGTTCACAACTCAGTATCGAACCCGGTCCTTTCGAATGCTAATCTCTCTTCTTTACCACTACACTACCACGCCAATCCGCCACAATTCCGAAAAATTAAAGTATATATTATAATTAACTGTCTTTCATAACTGATACATTTATAATAGGTGACCCTAGCCCTTTCCCGAACTTTTAACCTAAATTCAACTTTGCTTGAGATTTGTTTGTTGTAAGACTATTGAAAAATGTATTTGTTCCTTTATCTTAACTTAATCCAGAAAATATATTACATCTACCATGATTAAAGGCCTGGTTACCTATGATGGCATCGACCGTCAAAAATGGCAACGACCGTTTACGAAAGGGAACTAGGTGACGGCACTCTAAACCGTATGAGATTATCAACATATCGAACATAATTATTAAATAACAAACAAAAGTTCCAATTGTTGTGTTTTAGCCTGTCTGCAGTGAGCTGGTGCCATCTACATTGTCCTCAAGCACAGGGTCTTCGATGGGTCAGGGAGCATTGGATGAACTTATGGTCCAAGTTAAGGAGAGAGCAGGAGAGCATAAGTTGGATAAGCTTGTCCAGGTAGACATGAGTAGAATATTTCTTCTAGAATTTACAGTATTTGGTGAGCTACTTCATACGTAATTATGACAAATCATCATGAATGCTGCTAATTTTATTTTATTTATTTTATTGATTGATTGATTGATTGATTGATTGATTGATTGATTGATTGATTGATTGATTGATTGATTTGTTTCAATTACAACTCGGCAGTAAAGGTTTTGCACCGGCAAGCTAATATGACAACTAAGTTTTTAATCTCTTGAGGGATGGAAACATGCATTTGTTCTATTAAGAAGTACCCAGACTACCCATCGGTTTAAGCTTTCACCCGCAACCCTCCTCGCAAAAGGTGTATTCATATTGGTGTAACTGTGATCCGTGCTCTTCTTCTTCGTTAAATTTCTTCACTTTTACTTGTTATTTCCTACTACTTCTTAGTATATGTCATAGGACTACATACTGTCCTACTTGGGAAATAATTGGATGATAAAAAATCCGAGGGCTGGGCAGTAGGCCGTAGGCAGCGAGAGTAAGTTTATGAATCCAATTATTTCACACATCGGACTGTATGCAGCCCTCTTACGTATTATATTGTGCACGGAACTACCTGTGGTCCAATTTGGAAAATAATTAAACAATTACTGGAACTCGATTTTGGGTTGGCAATAATAATTATTACATTAACTAGACTTACAAGTGAATTTAGGAAAAACGTACAGGATACCTCGCGTTCACGTTTATTCGTTATATCAGAGTGAACTGTAAGTTTGGGCTAATAGAAAAGGCAAATCTTTTGTAAGAGATTGGCCCAGAAGCATCATTATTTTTTCCTTTGTTTTGTTTTCATCTCAACAGACAGTTAAGCACAACCTCGCAAATAAATGGAGAGAGGAGCTGCAGCCAAAAAGGGGCTATACAAAAGAACCTGTCCTTCCACCCTTTGACGATAAACTTATAAATGGCAGCCTTGCGAAGTACATCGACTACTGCTGTCGGTTCGCTTGGCGCGTTGTCACTCAAGTGCCACCCATAAAGATAGCCTACCAGGATCACCAGTTTGACCCCAGTTATCACACTGAAAGCGCCAGTTCCGCGAAAACCAAGAAGTCCACTAAAATCAAATGCTTCTTATGGCCAATACTGCTAGACTGTGAAAACAGAATAATCACAAAGGGAGAAGTTGTATTGTCAGAACAACACTACAAGTTTTGAGGAGTGATTGCTCTGAAAGCAAAGAAAACTAAGATTTACTTTGTATTTAAGTAGACTGTGGAGAGATAAATGTTGTCCATATTTCTGTCTCTATATCTTTTCTTGTTGGGTCGAATTATGTCATATATATTTTTCCCTTATTGTTACGCAAGAGCAGACCCATGGCTCCACCGTTAAAGCAGCTATATTACATAGCCTATTGCGTCATTTACAAGATAAGGTTATTGTTATGCGTTCAACATATGTGCACAGCAGCGCTGGAGACCTGCATTGTTATCGAAGATGGCGGCGTTTGTTTATTTCTTCTAGCTTTTTACATTAAAGTTGCTTTGTTTCTTAAAAGAAAAGGGCAGAAATTGCCTGTCTCAAATACCAGACACGTTGAAATACTTATTTTGCTGCTATTTGTTAACATCAGTTTGGTTGAAAAGTCAATTCGAGGAATAAAAAAGAACTATTATTCAGTGAAATGCTAAACCCACCCTACTTTACACTTGATCTCACAGCCGATTCCATTGCCAAACGGTGTTAAAGGTTTTAAATCAACAACCCCAATTTTTGGCATGGGCTGACCAAGAAACCCCTTACACGATAGGACGAAAAGCAGGGTTATGGGAGGGGTAGCGTCTATCACTAATATTTTAGTCCTCCCCTAAACGTCCGAAGGTTAATAGCTACCGTTTTACATTTCATTCGGACAACCAGTCAATCAAAAGTTGCAACTATATACCTGAGCAGGTTATAGCAACGTACACGCCTAAATGTATTTGTCAAAGCAGAGGCCCCAGACTAATAGACCCTACCTGCACTCCACTTTGCATGTTTTGTGGTATCTCTTCTTGGGTCTGTCCAGATTGTGCCAGTAAATTCCGGAAATGGTATTCCAAAAATGCGTAAAAGGTGCTAAAAAGTTGCTCAACATGAAAACAAAAAGTTGCTGCCAAAATCTGAAAAGTTGCTCACGGACATTGACTGGATGTCTGCTTCATTATATTGCATCAATAGACATTGCACATCTTGAATCATTGTGCAAGCGGCCATTATAGGAGCTAAATACAAACAAAGGTAAACAAGTGTTTTGCAAGAACTGTAAATGACAAATGAGAGTTCTCTTCAATTTGTTACAAAGTCTGTAGAAGGTAGTTTAACGAGCAAGCTCTAGCTCTAGTCCTTTCTCAGACTGCTGTTGTACCGGAACAGTACAAATATCGATGCCTCGTTGTAAGGGATGGACCATTATATTTTTGGAGGGGGAGGAGGGGGTGAAAATGTTTTCAACACAAACAATTTTTGTCTGTGTCTTTGTCTGTGGCAGGAAATTTTAATTTTTGCCGGCTGCATCTTCCTACTGACATTGTGTGTGTGTGTGTGTGTGTGTGTGTGTGTGTGTGTGTGTGTGTGTGTGTGTGTGTGTGTGTGTGTGTCCAGCGAATGGCCTTGGTTGGTAATTAATGTATAACTGCACTATGGCTTGTTATACAAGTGTTTTCAGGAGTTATTAACGTACAACTTGTTTAAACGAAAAATACTAAAATTGCAGTCAGGATATGATAAAAGTCATTCATGAACTTGCTGGCACTGACTATTGAATTGTAAGCCAACGTTTACAACAAAACTTGAAAAAAAGACGTTTCGACAGAAAAGCTTGAGCCTTTTTCGGTTTGAAAGTTGGCAAAAAAGCAACGGCTTACTTAACGGTTCACAATTCGTACGTGCGTGGCTGACTAACACATGAAAACACGCGAACGCTCCGCAAGACTGCGAACATTACGCGAGCGATTTGTATATGTCTGGGATTTGGTCCTCGCATTCTGGTGTCTTTGTGAATGCCCCGCCTCGATCAAGAAAAAGCCTCTTGGGATAATCCTGCGCTTTGTCTATGATAGTGGTATGGTCAAAATCCATACTGTGGCCAAACTGATTTGCGTGTTGTGCAATTCTAGAGTTACTATCGCAAACACGGACTGCTTTTCTACGTTCTTTGATTCTAGTAATTAAAACTCTGTCGGTTTGACCAGGAGAATATGATCTTCCCCGCAATAGTCTCATGAGACGACCTAAAATTAAAATAAATAAAAGCAATGCCTGTGCACGGTAATACTACTCATCGTAAAGATAGCTCAACCAAAAATTCACCCGGGCAGCTGGATTATGTCTGCTGCCCTGCATTAACTCCGGTTGTTTTGAGTCAAACATTGGAAAAAAAATGTTTCTGTCATGTTCAGGGCTGAAGTTGTAAAACACCATCATTAGACTACTGTCTTGACAGCTATCTGCTCCCCACAAAATTCAATATCAAATAGTGCATTGCACTAATTCACCGACTCTTATGCTCTGAAAAAAGTATAGTTATGCTCACTTGATATTTCGCTTTCTAACGCTTGCTAATGCTTAGTTGAGTTTTTAGAAGTTGTAAAACTAAAGTTCAGCCCGGCTAGAAACGTTTCAAGGCCGAAACCGAATCTTTCGGAATTTTGAAGGGGTTAAGCAGCCTAGTACCCAGGCGTTCTCTTCTCGCTCACACGACTTGGGGCGAAATTTCCTGACATCACCGAATGGCAGACAATGACGTCACGACATTTCGTACCAAGTCGAGTCGAGTGAGCGGCAGAAGAGCGCCTGGGTACTAGTTAGGGGTCAAGGAAGTAGATTGATTAGCTTGCCATGTTGCGATGTCAACTGTTAAGCTCACTTCAATTTTGAAGAGTTATAAACTAGTTTTAAAAACGAGTATCCCAAATTAATACTATATATTGTAACTCAACTCCATACGAAAAATTTACCCGAACAGACTGTGTTTTTAATCAAAATTAAAAAACAGGAAGGTTTTGTCACTAACGATGATACGGTATGTCACAAATTCCGCGCGCGGTAATCCCGCTTGGCTGCGCTTTACCATTAAAGTAGGACATCCCGTGACGACTGACATGCAGTCAAAGAAGATGTGGGCTATTCCAATGGTTTTTACATGAACAGTTTTACATTTTAATAGCTCTATCATGACCAATTTTACCCGGGCAGAATTCAGCAGCATTTTTTATTCAGTGTTATGCCCGATACTAATCATCCTCGGAGACCCAGGTGCAGATAGTGAAGCGAGGGAAAGTCGGAACGGAAGAACAGAAAAGTGGACGAAGAAAAGTCAAGGGCAAGAAAACTTTTGTATTTTTCATGCCAATCAGCGAGCAGCAAATTTCTGAGTCCTTTTCGTGTGTTCTGACACAGAGTAGTACGCGAGGGTCATTTGTCCGCCATATTACTTCGCTTGTTCATCGAAAATCTAAGGCTCTTTTTATGGAGAATCTTATCGTAAATGTGCCACGAAGCTTAAGGACACGGAGAGAATATGTCGCGTTCAAGTGAAGAACCAATTCGCCGGAAAATTTGTGCCGATCGAACGAATCGTACTAGTCAACCTCGTCCCCATCGTCTTCTCGCTTTTCAAAATGGCGGCGGCTCGGGAGAAGACCCTGGCACACAGCAGATCACGTGTCTCCAACGAGGATGGAGATGTATTCAAAATGGCGGCTACGGCGAAAAAGCTGAGAAGAACTCTAAAATAACAAAAAAGAAACAATGAACAGCAAAAACAAGACCTCTAACACTTTGCCGTATTCCTAAGACTCTTACATGCAAAACGTGTCTGTTTTTGCTATTTTTTCTTGAACTGAACTTCAGCTTTTTCCGCTATTTTGTTTATCTTCACCTTAGCATCTCGTACCCAGTTCTTCTCACCCTTTTCGCCGTAGCCGCCATTTTGAATACATCTCCATCTTCGTTGGAGACACGTGATCTGCTGTGTGCCAGGGTCTTCTCCCGAGCCGCCGCTATTTTGAAAAGCGAGAAGACCCTGGGGACGAGGTTGCGTACTACTGTTTGCAATTCCCGTGTGCTCCTTCTGATTCGGAACCCGAAAGATCGCAGTCTCTTGTCTAGTTGCTCGTGACTTATAAAAGGTAGGATAGAATTGTGCTCAAGCTTCTATAACAAAATGAAGCACCTTTTCCGATGCTTTTACTGCCGGAGTGTCTACTTACCGACTGTTCCAGTGTTTATTTTTGTATCTCCCAGGTATATGCCCTGCAAAGCTTTAAGTTTAACCCTTGTTTCGGATTCTTTTAGGTGTTCTTACGTGTCACCTCGCCAGGCAACTTCATAATTTTGTTGTAAATCAACGCAGAGAATGAAAGATAAATTGAATTAAAGTTTATTAAATGCTGAGTGAATGCTTTGTTTTTTATCTATATACCTTGATACTTAATGCTAGAGTGTAAGTGATCAGCCAACGATCCAGCGGAATGGAATTAATCATCTGATGCTAGTAACTAAAGAATTCATTTATTCATTGCAGAAGATAATTGCTCTGGATAAGCTTTCTTCATGAATAAATTACTGGCTGAAAGTTCCCATTTTAATGTTGAGGTGATAATGTCAGTGGAAACCACAATTTAAGTGAACTCTGTCACCTATTTTATGCCTAGCACAAATAATGTAGTGTGAATTACACATGGTGGTTATTTTGTACCTGTCTGATTCACCCTGCCCTCAACACTCTTGCAATCTGGTTAAATAAAAGCCAGATTTGTAGCAAAAAAGGAGATTGGCTATGAAATCTCTAACCGTGTGGTTAGAGTGGTATCCCAGGGCATTTTTATGCACTTCCCCCTTATTCTGAATAGCCTAGTGATCTGTTCCTTACCTAATATGCAGAATTACTGTAATTGCCATTACTGTATAGTGTTTAGAATGGGAATTCTTACAGATTGTCTTAACCAACTCAAACAAAAATTAAATAAGAATTTTACATTACCCCAACCCCCCCCCTCCAAAAAATTCTTTTTTTGGCATGAAATATTTAAAAAGAAACATTTGTACATTTTCATAATTCCAGTTGTTTTTGTGTCGTTAATAATATTATGGTTAAGCTAGGGATAGGTTACTACTACACAGTTTGTAATTATGGGCATGGCCTGTATAACATCTCCCGATTCTCCCGTTTTAAAGACCTCCCCATGACGTTCTATTTATTTATTTATTTTTTCACCAACCATATGCCCTTCAACTGACCTTATCGTAACCCTATTCTGCCGGGGGAGGGGCACATTGTGCCCGCGCGTTGACTTTAACGAATTATAACCTTTAAACGGCTAGCTAGACAAATAATCACCAAATCTCGTGACTTTTCCTTAAATTTATCTGAGAAAATTTTCCTGTGTCAATGTCGTGTCTATGATGATTGACGTTTCCATAGCAACCGTCTTCTCAAAAGTGTATTTTGACTATTTTCTGTCTTTTTTCAGTCTTTTTTCAGGTTTTCCCCCTTCGTTTGTAAGAAGATAATTTTTTACTTTTGTGTACTTGTTTTGACTAAGTATGTTTCTTAGAACAAAATCATATATTTTTTGGTGACGTCATTGTCAGCTGTATGACTGCAGGTTTGGCATTCAAGATGGCGGCCTCAAATTCAAAATGACGGCTTTGTGGCGTTATTGTGCCGTCATGTCACGTCATAAGCCCAATCTGTTAAGCTAATGACGTGCTACAAACATGCCAAGTTTCATCGCAAGAGCTTTAATACTTTTCAAGATCTATGGGGGGGGTGGCACTTTGTGCCCCCCCGCCCAAGGCTGAGAAAATCAAAAAGAGCCCGGGCAGAATAGGGTTAAATAGCTGATAAATGTCCTTTCCATTGGAAGGGACATAGTTTGAGTTAAATAAATTGTCATGGGCAATCGTCTTTTGAGCGTTAATTTGAAACTGAAAGTTTTTACTAAAATAAGACTTCATGTCATTTAATTATTGTTTTTTAATAAGAATCAGAAGATACAGCTCTATATGTACAGGTATTGACCTCCATATGTTCATTTACCCACCTCAGTTACCCACCTAGAACTTTAAGAATTTAATTTTTTTTTTAATAAGAATCAGAATCAGAAGATACAGCTCTATATGTACAGGTATTGACCTCCATATGTTCATTTAACCATCTCAGTTACCCACCTAGAACTTTAAGTGTTCAAGTTGTAAAATCGTAGTGCATCAAGTAAAGCCAAATTGAAAAATGTGGAAACAAAGTAATGTTGTTAAAAGAGACATTTTGGATTTCCTCCGTACACGGTCATAATTTTGGGCAATGTTCCTGCCCCTTACACCTCCAAACAAACAAAAAAAATTGAAAGGTTCTAATAACCCCTTGACTACATGATTAAAATAACCTCCTTTTTTAAGGAAGTAACATCTCAGTTGAAGTGAGGCACCTACACATGTACATCTGTTTAACATATATGCAATTCGAGCATTGAACTCCTAATACTCTAGGATTTGGAAAGAAAATTGTCATATCAACAAAGTAGGTTTATTGCAAATGCATTAATTAGGGTTCAGCTGCTAGTAATTTCAAGTTGAAAAAAACAAACAGTTTGAAATTGAGTGTCTGATATGTGCACTTAAAACTAACCAGGAGAGTTCACAAATGAACAACCTCCGAGGCTCAACCTAAGTAGTTACTTGGAGTTTTAACATTTCCTTCTGGATCACTCGCTGATCTCTACACTTTCCCCTTTTGATTGCTTTCACAGCTGTCCCCAGAATTAAGCATCGCTCGATATAAGGTTATCTAAAAATAAAGAACAAAGCATTCACTCAGTATTTAATAAAATTTATTTTCAATTTATTTTATTCTCTGCGTTGATTTACAACAAAGTTATGAAGTTGTCTGGTGAAACAACACGTAAAAGAATCCGAAACAAGGGTTAAGCGTGAGCCTTTGCAAAGCACGGATTATAAACAGACAAGTACATACTAAGCTTGCATATAATCACTGATTTTTTTTAATGGCCAAAGACAAAAAAAAGAAAGAAAGAAATTATAGAAGAGACAAAAATAAACACTGGAACAGTAAATGAATCGGGAAAGGACCTTCATTTTGTCATAGAAAACCGAGCACAATTCTATCCTACCTTTTATAAGTCACGAGCAACTGGACAAGAGACGATCCTTCGGGTCCCGAATCAAAAGGAGCACACAGGAATTGCAAACAATAGTACGATTCGTTCGATCGGCCCAAATTTTCCGGCGAATTGGTTCTTCACTTGAACGTGACAAATTCTTCTCCGTGTCCCTAAGCTTCGTGGCGAATGTACGGTAAGATTCTCCACAAAAAGAGCCTTAGATTTTCGATGAACAAGCGAAGCAATATGGCGGACAAATGACCCTCGCGTACTACTCTGTTCAGAACACACGAAACGGACTCAGAGATTTGCTGCTCGCTGATTGGCCAGAAAAATACATCAGGAGCCAGAACGGGCTTGACCGTTAGGAACTACTCTGGAGAAACATTTTTCCCCAGGGTCTTCTCGTTTTGCCCTTGAGTTTTCTTTGCCCACTTTTTTGTTCTTCCGTTCCGACTTTCCCTCGCCCCACTATCTGCCCCTGGGTCTCCGAGGATGGACACTAATATAACTAAGCAGTCACAAACGTTTACACAATCATGTGGATACTATATATAAAGAGAGTTCTTACCAGCATCGCAAGAGAAAGTGTTTATTCTGTTCAACGTGTTGAACCCCCAGAAACTCAGAAAAAGCTAGCTGAGACTTAAGTGAGGTAAGTAGCTTTTCAGTATTTGTACAAAGCCCAAAGCACATTTACCAGAAGGCAAAGAGGGGAAGGGTGGTTGCAACCTCCTTACCTATACACCCTGCAAGGAAGGGGCATTTAGTTTGGGGGGGGGGGGGCTGGGTTGGGAAGGAGACAGGGGTTACCCTTTGCAGTTTTAAATTGATACTTTTAAAGTAGTTTACTAGTGTCCAGCTATTTCTGTTTTTATTTATCTCTCAGGACTCAAGGGGAAACTTGAGCAGTTGTCAAAGAATGTGGCAGCTTTGAAAGGCAAGTTAACTGACGTTCCGCAAACAGGAGTTTTAGATGGTCCATTAAGAAAAGGCGTTCAAAAACAACACCGACACATTTCTTCTCTCAGACGACGCCAAGGCTGACATCGCCGCGTTGACAACCAAAGTGGATGCACTGACAAACAAAGTGGATGCACTGCTTCAGCAGAAAAGTAAGTAATTTCTCTGCAATCTTGACTTTTAATTTCCTTAACTGATAGTTGAATTTTAATTGCAATTTAACTTCGGGGGTTTGTTGAAAACACCTCTATTTGGGTTTGTGACGGATGCTTCAAGTTTCTTCTGTAAATTAACGCAAAAAGTCGCAGTTCAACTTTTTAGCCCGATGACGAAAGGGTTTCAAGGTTATAATGGGTTTTTGGGTTTATCGGGATTAATTTAAAATCTCCTATAGATTTGGTTGTTGTCGCGAAAGAGAAAAGACAACATTTTTTATATGAATAGTTCAACAAAGTCTTGAAGTTCGTGAAAATGTTGTGCTGTGAAAAATCGTCCTTATGAAACTTTTCTGGAAAATTTCTTGTAAAAAGTTCGCAGGCTAACTGACAGCTAAACAACCTAGTAACTGGAAGTGACAAGTCGTCCGCTCATTCTATGTCACCCAATCCAGTTCCCAGGCGTTTCCTTCCTTTCGCAAGAAGGCGCAAAAAGAGCAAAAAAGAAAAAAATGCTTGCAATTGGAATGGAGATACGTGCCGGTGGTATGCTGATTCAGTAACGTTATGACCAGGAAAGGAATTCAAGGTTGCCAGTACGAAGGGAAGTCAAAAAGACTACCTTTACCCGGACGATCATTCTACATCGCCTTCCGGGATTCCCGGGTTCCAAACACGTAAAAAACGTTCATGGCTCGCTCAGAACAGCAATTGGAAACGTTGGTAGTCACAGTGTTCAGAACGTTGATTAGAACTGCGTTGCAAACATAAAGGTATATCCCATCATTATAAATGCCGAAACTCTCACAGCCTACTTAATTTCTTCTTTCAGACGACGCCAAGGCTGAAATCGCAGCTTTGTAAAACAAAGTGGTTGCACTGATTACGCAGAAACGTAAGTACTTTCCCTTTAACATTGACTGTTATCTTGAATGTGAAGTTATAAACTCCGGGAATTTCTGGGCTAACATCTTTATTAATTTGGTCTTGTTTTGGTTGCTTTTAAGTTTCTTCTCGAAATTAACAGACAGAAGTTTTTTTTGTCAGAATATTAATGTGTTGAGAATGGCCTTCTCATGGCCCTTTATCAATTCTAATGAGAGAAACATTGTTACTCCATCAGCTGTTGTCTGTTTCAAAACCACAAATATTTAGCAGAGACGTTTGTGAGCCATGGATTGGCAACCGAAAGTCCATTTTTTGGGGGGGACTTTATTTTTTTCCTTTGACGCATTTTGACGCAATCAATTATCATGTCCATAATGATAAGGCATCGGCCACCAAAACAACAGTTTCCCAGCCCTTGGTGATAGGTAAAAACAAGCCAACAAAGGGAACGTTCAACTTCCGGTTGGCATCTACACGTAGCTCACGAATTTTCTTTCAATTACCTACAGATCCAAGCAACGGTCCCTTTAACTTTATCAAGCTGGATTCCGACCCAGTCTGTTTTGGCACCACGGAGAGCCAGTTTGGTTCGTTCAAAGCCTTAACTGGCGGAAAGCTGATGAAGATCAAGCTGGTTCATCTGTATGGCTACATATCCTGCGCAGGTGTGGCTATTTCACTGCTAGAAGTACCGTGGACTGGACTTCCATCTCCGTGACGACTGCAGGCAACACTGTTCTCTTCCCACCCAACCACATCAACAGAGGCCCATATCAATTGGATTTGATTCCTGGATATACCTCGCGTACCCCTGAGCTTGTCATGTCAGTTTATGATACTCCTCAAGAGATATCCGCTGGCCAAGAGCTCCGGGTGTGGTACAGCAAGGATTTGTTTAATGTCGCCGAAAGCAACAACAATGGAAGAGTCTGCGCTGACGTTTACGGTTACTTTATGTAACTAAGAGGCTCAATAACTTCCATCAACTTGATCCCTGTAATTAGTTACTCTGTTGTAGAATAAAATATAGGGATTGCAAGGAACAAAGGAGATAGAAAGGTTCAGAAGTTGTTGTTGTATGTGCACACCATTCAGTGGGAATCCTGGACTATCAGACTTAAACTTCGAATTGGGCGGATTAAACTTCCGAGAAGGGTTTGATGCTACTCTTGAGTTTTAATTATTATAACAGACGAGCGCCTTGCTGTGGACGTGCGTGACGGGAAAGAGAAAACATAGACACGCAATGCGTGCAGAACCGACGAAGTTTCCCTACCGCAGGAAGGCCTGGCGCGAGCCCTACGCTTCTCCGATCGCTTCGCGCTAGCGAATGGATTTCTTCGAAGCGAAAAATGCTACAAAAAAATTTCTGTAACGGCTAGGAAAATGCTTGTAAGAGCAACTGCAGAACTTCGCACTTTGGACAAAGGCAAAAATAACTATTTAATAAAATGCAATATATTGGATTACCCGACTAGTGGCCGCATTGGCGGCACGCGTGTCTCATTTAAAGGATCAGGAAAATTTTGGGAGAGTTTTACTCGAAGTATCTTTTGGAAAACAAGTATTCTAGCTCTTGTTGTTCATATGTTCATGCCAGTGTCTTTACTGACTGTTTCCAGACGCACACTGTAGTATAAAATTGTTTTACTGTTTGTTTTACTGTAGTAAAAACAAAGTAATATTGCTTGTTGATACCGGAGCAACTGACACGAATCGAACTTTGAAATGGACCAATGACAATTGATAAAAATTGATACTGATTGGCATCAATTGCAACTACAATCAATTCTTAGCGACTGCTGATATCGATCGATGAAACCCATCTGGTGTTTTTGTCTACCCACGAGTTCTACTCTTTTCACCCTTACCGTTAGAATATTAACCTTACGGGAAAGCAAAAGCTAACAGCTGTCTCGTAGCAGGAGTCTTGCCCAGTCCGGATTACCTACCCAGTTTGCATACTCTCCTCTACAAGTTCAGTGCATGCGAATTAAGCGAATGCACCTGCGTTCGTACGAGTATGCATTCGAGTTGTCCAATAGTGTGACGGATGTCGTTCAGTGAACCCTACCAAAAAAATCTTCCGTACCGAGCTATAATCTGATTCAGAAGTCATTCAACTGTCACAGAACGTGAGTAATGAGACTTCTGGACTGAATACATACATGTAGCTACGCTGATGAATTCAAAGTCCAAAGTAAAATATCAAGAACAAACGGGAACTTTTTTGTTTTTCTTCTTTCGGTTCCTTTTCTTCCTAACGCTACTTAGTCCTGCACTCCTCGGCAAAGGCATTCTTTCAGGTCCCTTCTGTTTTTCTACCAGTTTCCGTTTCCTGTTTCTTTTTCGATGTTTTTTCTTTGGATATAAATCGACGTCCCTTGGTCCAAAGGAATCAACTGAATTCGTGAACAGCGTGTCGGTATCTTTGATTATACATGTTGATCGTGATGAAATCTCATTGTTATCATTTTTAATTTCCCATTTTCGTTTTCTGTTGGTTAGAGCGTCATCACACTCCGTGTCCTTGTGCTCCATTTCGCTGTCTTTCCTCACAAAGAGTGCCACAAAAAATCCATTGGTATAATCCTCACTTGGCGAAGCACGAAGACTAATTTACTTTTATCTACAGGTGCATTTATAAGTTACACTCATTTTACGTAACCTGACAATATCAGTACGGTCCCAAATGCTAAGGAGAAAAACAACAACAACAACTACAACAACAAAAAAAACAAACAAACATGCAACCAATATCACCATGTAACGTACAGCTCAATAGCTTTCAGCTGAATGACCACCTTGGTCACACACTATGGGCCTTCATCCACAGACTCAAAAGTTATAATCACCTTGCACAGGATAATAAACAATCGTCACACTTCAGAAGGATTTCATCGACAGACTCGATAATTGGAACCATCTTGTACAGCGTCATCAATAGCACCGGACGAAAGGCCTACTATTCAATTTTCACACTTCAGGATTTCATCCACAGACTAAACGCTACCAACTCTGAATTATGGTACTCTTTAAAGAGAACATGTGAATGGTTGCGACACCTACCTCCTTGAAAGACAGCTAGTCCTCTGTGTGCAGGAGGGTAGAAAGTGCCCCAGTGTGAATCTGTCACTCTTCTGTTTTAAAGCCGCCTCAACCACTTCCTCATTTTCCTTAGGTAGTAAACAAAATGCACATAAAATAATTGTATCTACAGGTAAAATAGGAGAAAAGGAAATCCAATAGTTTCGGTTACCACTGTATGCTAGGTTTCGGCATATACTCTAGCCAGAATACTTCATAACCAGAATAATTCAAACGAACATATATAACATCCTTCACATCAGTTAGGTTACTATCCGAAAACCAATAAATCGAAAGCTACTTTTGAAGGTCATGTTTCGCTTGATGAATTATGATACTACTTAACATTTTTTTTCATTTTTTTTTTTCAACTTCAACTTTCGATAAATATTTATTTTATTTTATTTTTTGCTTATAAACGCTAAGCTTTTTGCTGTGCAAGTGATGAGCGTACCAGCTGATGGATAGAGCATGTGGAGTACACAACCCTCTTCACGAAAGGAAAAGACAAGGCGTGGTTCAAGACTGACAATTGAAACTTTGCGAGTGATTCGAGTCTTTGCTGCAGAACAACACAAAACGGCTTCAGTTTGAAAAATACAAAGTGTAATCAATGCTGTTCTTCATAAATTAAAAACGCGACTTCACCCCAATTAACCCGCTTGCTTTCTGGATGAGTGATGGAAAACGCATCATGTGTCCTAACGTACTGCTTGTCTGTAACATAATGTACATGCGAGAGGCAAATTTCCATCAACGCAAATGGTTTGGGAAGCCGATTAGCATACAGCACTCAATGAACTGACGTGGGTGCCAGATTTATAGCTGGGGTAGCTAATGATTCATAGCGTAAGCTGTTACCTTCTGAGATTTATGCTGATATGAATTTTAGTTAGGCAAGAGCCTTTTAAGCCATGACAAATGTTTTGCGAAACCCCTGCGAAACAGCTGTACTTATATAAGAATTGCAATTAACACCTAAAATAATTTAAGGGAAAAACGGATGAACAAAAAAAAAAAAAGCAAACCGGTCACCGTTGGTATCACTGTTGTTATCACACAGGTCACTGTTGTTATCACACGAAAGGCAAAATAAACGATATCAGGTTACTTGCAATCAGGGAGTTAGAATTCGTTGCTAACCAGTCTTACCTTTTCCTCATGAGTGTCTCGTGCCTCATCTACAAGATTGTCGATTCTACTAACAATACCTGATCCATTGCAAGACGGATCCATAACAATACACTGAACATTGCTGTACTTTTTATCGAGAGGATCCACTGAAACGTTTAAAGTTATTGTTTTTAGTTTCTGGTGAGCTAAATGCAGTTTAACACGATTAGACTTACACTAATGTTATCAGGAGAAACAGCACTCAACAGTCATCGAAAGAGGTCAGGGGTAAGATAGCGTATAGGTGTAGGTGGCTGGCGGGAAGGAAGGGTAGGGACATTCCATATTGCCCCAGCAGAGAGAGAAAGAGGAGAACAGATAGGTGCATGTACCATTAAGTTGGGCGTCGATTGAAATGTGCCCAGTTGTTATAACCACCGTAATAACTTTATTGACATATCATATTCTTCTAGCGTACTGGAACCAGTACACGTACTGGGGACACCTAATCTAAGACCCTATGGATCACATCATCTATCTATCATGGAATAAACGTATAAAACCCTACAGCTGTAATTGGTATACGTACACATGTAGGTAACAATTTTGACTGCAGTCCTTGCTAGTAATTAAGAAGCCATCCCTCGAAGAGTGTCCCACTTGATCTCGGATTCAAAAATAGCTTTCTTCATATTTCTATCACAGGCACTACTTTATCCTCACTGCTAAATTGCAGTAGGAATGATCCAGAAGTTTATTTTACTAGTACTCCCGTTTCCAGTGAGTAAAATTTGCCTATTCTGAGCGCCGTAATACAGCATTTTCCAATTTCCAATTAAAATTAAAATTCTGCGCACCATTGGAACCTTCAATTCTACACCCATTTAACAGCTCATTGCTTCTTTTTAGCGCTCCTGTATCATTTATTTTATTATTTTGGGACATTTTCTCCGTCGAATCCGTGCGGAATTAGAAATAGTCAGTTCGACGATTTGATAAGTGATTCGACACATGCCAGGCCTAAAATCTCGATATAGGCTAGACTAGAAACTATTTTCTAGAACTATTCGATAAAAGTTGCAGCGCAATGCGATTGTGAGAAATTGGTTCAAACTTTACTCAGCTTGGTGAGTATGACCTGCGGTGAGGATGCTGGTAGAATCACAAAGTCACTAAGCTGAACGTCCAAAAATGGAAGTGTTTTGCAGTCAACTGACATCAAAATGTATCATTTTATGTTTGCTACAAACTGTGCACAGTTCCTGGGTCATGGGCCCCTGTTAGAGGCAAGTTTTCCTGCTTTCCAGAGCATCTTTTATTTTTCGGGGGGGGGGGGGGGGAGGAGGGGGTCTTTTTTTGTTTGTTTGTTGTGTTTTCGACAATGTTTTTTCAAGAGAGTACTTATCACGTTCGTCAAATCATACCCTTTATTGTTCATTAAGCTTGCCAAGTGACTGCTTTTGTTTCCGGGAGCTGCATAAGCATCAACCACATGAGTTTCAGTGGGTGGGGCCAGCACATGTGCTGGCCTGAGTACAAAGCTGGCCTGAGTACAAAGCTGGCCTGAGTAGACAGCTGACCTGAGTACAAAGGTAACACAAAAAATCAATTTTTAATTGTTGGATGATACACGCCTTCACAGTCAGGCATGGCAAGTGTGAAAAGGGGAATTGAGAGTGCGAAGTGTCAGTGCCGGCGCGGAACGCGGAGCGCCTGCTATCACGCTAATCCAGCAAGCTGTCTGCGAAACGTCTACCTGTCAAAATTATTTGATCAGAATATTGCCGACTGAACCTGACAACAATTTGTGCTTAACGCCTGCTGGTCAAAAATTGGAGCGAGAAATTACACAGTTATCGATTCTCCTAATGTTTCACTATTCATGTACCATGGATATGGAAAATTTCACTGTAACACGAACAAGAAATCGTGGTTGTTGATGTTTGTTTGTTTTGGGAAAAAAAATGTGTCTAAAATCTTTTCTGCAAGAAGAGTTTTGCATAGCCTCCCACGCAGTCGTTTGTAGGGGAGGAGGGTAATACGACTCCCCTAAAAACGACTGTGTGGGAGGCTACGTTTTGCATTGTATTTCACCAATATTTTTGCTCTTTGAAATTATGAATATATGAAATTCATATATTTGAACTGCGGAATGAAGAAATATAAATGTAAAGAAGATCCTCGCAATTATTAACGCAACTTATGCAGTTGCGAAAAGAAAGCCTGAAAAAATCAGGCTTGCCGGGATTCGAACCCTGACCTCTGCGATACCGGTGCAGAGCGCCGGTGGAGACCGGTGCAGAGCGGTGCAGAGCGCTGCACTGTGGTACCGGTGCAGAGCGCTGCACCTCTGCGAGCGCTGCACCGGTATCGCAGAGGTCAGGGTTCGAATCCCGGCAAGCCTGATTTTTTCAGGCTTTCTTTTCGCAACTGCATAAGTTGCGTTAATAATTGCGAGGATCTTCTTTACATTTATATTTTTGCTCTTTGTTAATCAACGAGGAAGTTCAATCTGACTGATGCTATAACTTTCTCTTTTTCTAGTCTCTCCTCATTACTTTGACAAGAGGCAGCTGTATTCGAACGCTAACAGAAATTAGGAGGGAACTGAGGTTAAAGGGTATGGAAAGCAGAAAGACTGGACCTTCTGCCTTCCCCACCCTTCCCTAGAAGATGTCATTTCTTTCCCTTGCCTTGAAGATGTGGCCACTGACATACACGGGGTGGTTATGCAGATCTGTTCCAGGAGGAAAAACAAGAACATCCGGAAGGTGTTCATCGCACATGAACTGTTTACCACAAGACTCTTTGCTCTAAAAAAAAGAAGGAAATGAAATTGCCGCGCCTTTCAATAACATGTGGACTCTAAAATTCAAAGCTCCACTGACAAATGCGTTTTCCACATTTGTCAGTTGGAGTTTTATTTTGAATATTTCATTCTTCGTTTGAAAAAGGGGATTATTGAATGGAATAAATGAATCAATATTGCAATAATAAACTTCAAATTTTTATTCTATGGGAATACGCTTCAACTGGCTGCTGACTGTAAAAAAAGTCTCATGATACGAACAGCGCTTGGCAGTAGTCGGAAGCTGGGAGGAGCCGCCGAAAATTTGATTGACGGCAAGGAAACGTTTGTCTTTAATAGAAGTTACACGTATTCAAACAGTAAACTGTAAAGGAAAAGCTTTACTGCAGTTAAGCTAATTCATTTGAATGTTACATTCCACATTCTAAGATTCCATCCACAGACTCATCTTAGAATAATAAAACTCGTATTTACCATACACACTGTACATGTACATGTAGCTGGTCACAAAAAATTTAATAAGACTTTATCCAAGGCCTCAAAATTAATGTCGGAATCACATCCATAATAAACAGTAACCACTGAAAAACAGAAAATTACGTGGTACTGCTTTGGAAAAGAAACAATGACTGTATTTTATTTAAAATGATGCTCATACTTTGAGTAAGATCTCATCTCCATGTACAGACTAAAAAATTTAGACCAGAATGGTCTTGCTTGAAGAGATAATTCTGACTTTAAGAGCGCTTGTCTGTAAAAATCAAACATAACGCGGCAAGGGTGGAAAATTCGATTTCTTTCATATTTTAATGTTAGATAGGTTAGGGTATAACTAAAATCACTGGATACTTTTTTTGGCCAAATATCCTTTTATTTCAAAGAAAAATGCAAATAACGAACTTCCGTTAAAATCGCCATTTGCAGCAGTAAATTATGACATCAATTTGAGGCGTTCGCGTGCAAAAACAAATGCCTCTGTCGTCTTTTAAACACTCAATTTTACTTTTGCAATCTCTCAAGAGCTTCAAAACTGATTTTGGTAGAAACTGCGTTGTTCTTTGTGTTTGAAATAATTTAATTTTGAAAGTAAACATTTCTCATCAGGAAAAGTACTTCGTGAATTAAATTATTTTTCACCATGTGCTAAACCTTCAAATCGATTCAGCTTCTGGCTGTTGAATTAAGAAAAGATGTTCTCAGGATTGCTGCAAAAATTTCTTTGGGCAAATGATTGAGAGCGACGCGAGAGCTTTTCAAAGTTCGTTAAAATGCAGGTTGTTTGACCCTTCTTGGCAACATTCCATTCGCGAGTCACGCACATATTTTGATGTGTTTCGACCCATATGAGATCGAAAACGTCAAACAGGAAAACAGTTCGAAATGCTCTTACCTCATTTGCTGTAGAGGACAGGTCCAGAGGCCATTTCCGAGTGATTCTCTTGCCGTTCGACGTATTTTGGTCCTGTTGATGCCATCCAATGAACACCGCCAACTGGGTCAGTGTATTGTAAACGGTCGAACAGCTCAACAACAACCTTTCTTCCAAAACGTTCGACATCTTTCTACACTGTGACATCTTACTCAACGGTTCAGTTGCTTTAATACGAGCGTTGCTCAGTTTTCAGTGCACAAAAGCATTATCAGATTTGACTGCTAAATTGGGACCAAACGTGGATGGTGCCGCGTGCGTATGTGGTTTGTCACGCAATGCGTATCAAAGGCATTTTAGGGGTATTGCAAGGGCAAAACCTTTGAGGTGAAGTAAAATAACATACAGTGTTAATTGCAGGGATTATTCGTGGTTTTAATGGCGTTGTGTGTCTTTCTTACTTATTACCAGTGTTGTTACAACCATTAAAAATTGTATTTGCTACCCTAGCCTAGTAGTCTGAAACGCAATTCCAACCGACGTACAAGCTTACAGACATGGTTACAGGTGAGTGGTTGCAACAGAAGTGGCGCTATTATTAACTAGACCCAACTTTAATACGGGGAAACCTATAACTACAAGGGGCTCCCTTTTGTTAATTGACGAGCGGGTATTCTACCTATGATCATTGGTGTCAGTCTGCTGGTTCTCAGCTGGCACCGGACCGGTACAAGGCACAGTTATATCAGGAGTGAAAGTCAGCTCGCTGTTAAAGGGTTGGATGGAGTTTTGGACAGGAAGGGTTCTCTCTTCATAACAAATGGGTGCAATCGAAGTTTTTAACTGTGCTCTCTTGTCAGCTGTTTGACTGAGTCTACATTAGTGTGTCCTGACTAATGAGTGGGGCTTCTAACAGCACGCCAGTGCTGTTTGAAGACTGTGAAATATGGCACGTAACCATGGTAACAAAAAATGAGGTTCTGTTCCTGAATTTCTGTTTACGAATCTTACTGAGACAGGTTCCCAGTAAGCGAGATCTCTCACAGCAGCCAGCATACTTATCATAATGGATATGAGGATCCCTAATGGATATGAGGATCATAACAGAAATACGTCAAGCATCTTGCCCTTAAACGGTTGTTACCTCTTTCACGTTCTCCATACACCTTAATGAGGACGAAGAGAAGAGTGAGGCTTCCATCGATAACCTGGCTAATATTCGGATAGACCACAAGCGAATATATAACTCACCTGATCCAACTTTTACAAGCGAACCAGTCCCGCGTAAGATAATTTCAGATCCCTATTTCCCCAGTCCTCTTTCACTTTTTGGCCACCCCCTTCTTCCTTACCGTGACCCGACCCCTTGTGCTGCAGCTTCTGCTAGACACTATTCCAAGTTTTGCACAATGGCTGGGACATATCGTCATTGTATTCAAGCGTTCGTTGTAAAAACTGACTTGTAACTTGTGGTATCAGGCCTGCACCAAGGCTGAAATAAATGCTGCGAGCAAATTGGCCTAGTCAAAGCCTTCCCCCCCCCTTCAAAATACACACTCATGCACATAGATACTAACTCTGTTCACAGTGCCACAGTTTGTGTCGATTTCGTCAAACACGACACCTTTTTGGGGACATCCTTCGTTGACAATTTGCCAAAAAGCTGCTTCCTGTTTGCTTTTTCGCCGACAAAGTTGTTGGCAACATCCACCAGATTTATAGCATCAGTTTTAAAAAAGTACCCTTAAAGTTACAAGGTTTGTTAAAGCCTAGCTACGAATCTCGGACCTGTTTTACCTAACTCTCGTAAACGTTTACGTAACTTTTATCACTCGATTGGTGAGATAAAAATAGTTTTGTTCCTTAGACTTGTTTTAAAACAACATGATGAGCTTGAAGCTTGCAGCAAATACACAGCAGTCGCTTAGCTATTAAAGGCATTAAGGTCCTTCACAATAAAGCTATACTGCCAGGGCCAAGGTGATATGGGTGAAGAAAGACATTGGTAAGGAACCTGGGCGACTGAAATGTGCGGTGGGCTAGTAGATTTTTGAAGACCACTTGCCGGGTGGCTAGTGACTCAACAGATGTCAAACCCTGTTAAAGGTTGTAAAATAATAAAAGGAACTTTTAGCATCAGCATTTAAGACTATTCGTTGCACATTTATTTATTATTTTTTGGCTCATTTATTGTAATGTTTTTTCAACTTCCAAAACTTCTGGGGACTCGAGCCCCCCCCCCCCCCCCCCCTCCCCCTTCTACGGGCCTGGGTATTCTTGGTGCATAAAAGTAAGGGAACAATTGTTTTCGAGCTTTTGATTCGTCTGGTGTTGTAACCACAAACTCCGACAACAAGAAAATGGAACCAACAACAACCGTCTTCTTTGTAACGAAGCAATTCATGTATGTAAATATGTATGATTTGTGAAAAAAAAAAACAGAAGTCCGAGGTCCCCCCTCTAAGCCAAAACAATAAGCACAAACTAGTTAGTCACATCGCAATTTCCCTGATAAAAACGATTTTAATGTTCTGGACTCGACATTTTGAAGAGGCTTTTAACTTAAGCTAGTACACGTACCCTTTTTGGCTAATTTTCGTGTTCGAACATTGTTATTTGCATGCCTACAACTCACGCCGAGGGGTGACTACTTTTTCTGCATTCTGGCACGGGAGGCTGAGGTGCCTAAATGTAGCACTAATTTTGTTTCGTATTTTTGGTCCATTACTAGTTCCTCCCAATTCTCGAACCCTGAGCCGTTTAAAAAGAATCAGAGCAGATTTTGCCCTTCCCCTACCCTCTAGTAAAATGTCCATTCCGATGATTTGCATTGCGTGACGCGGCTCTAGACAGAACTCTCGCCACGTTAGCGGCGACATGTGGTGATAAAAACCTTTTTGTGTATTGCCAACTAAGCAACACTGACCAGCAACTGAACCGTTGAGTAAGATGTCACAGTGTAGAAAGATGTCGAACGTTTTGGAAGAAAGGTTGTTGTTGAGCTGTTCGACCGTTTACAATACACTGACCCAGTTGGCGGTGTTCATTGGATGGCATCAACAGGACCAAAATACGTCGAACGGCAAGAGAATCACTCGGAAATGGCCTCTGGACCTGTCCTCTACAGCAAATGAGGTAAGAGCATTTCGAACTGTTTTCCTGTTTGACGTTTTCGATCTCATATGGGTCGAAACACATCAAAATATGTGCGTGACTCGCGAATGGAATGTTGCCAAGAAGGGTCAAACAACCTGCATTTTAACGAACTTTGAAAAGCTCTCGCGTCGCTCTCAATCATTTGCCCAAAGAAATTTTTGCAGCAATCCTGAGAACATCTTTTCTTAATTCAACAGCCAGAAGCTGAATCGATTTGAAGGTTTAGCACATGGTGAAAAATAATTTAATTCACGAAGTACTTTTCCTGATGAGAAATGTATACTTTCAAAATTAAATTATTTCAAACACAAAGAACAACGCAGTTTCTACCAAAATCAGTTTTGAAGCTCTTGAGAGATTGCAAAAGTAAAATTGAGTGTTTAAAAGACGACAGAGGCATTTGTTTTTGCACGCGAACGCCTCAAATTGATGTCATAATTTACTGCTTCAAATGGCGATTTTAACGGAAGTTCGTTATTTGCATTTTTCTTTGAAATAAAAGGATATTTTGCCAAAAAAAGTACCCAGTGATTTTAGTTATACCCTAACCTATCTAACATTAAAATATGAAAGAAATCGAATTTTCCACTCTTGCCGCGGAATTTTGATTTTGTCTGATTTTTACAGACAGGCGCTCTTAATAAAGGTCAGCTTGCAAGATCTATAAATTCAGTCACATTGTGTTGGAACACTTCCCTCAATGTCACAAATCACCTAGCTATCTGAATCTGCAACTCTTCTTTCCCCTCACTGTTGAGTGAACCAATTTTGGCCATGCAGCAAGTCATTGTTATCAACATATGCATGGAGGAGCAGACAAGGAAAGTGTTCCAACCAATATGTCTGAAATTGTAACTGAAACATGTTAAAAGCACTAGCTTAAGATGAAAGGTAACTCGTTAGTGGACAAAAACATTGACTGGATTACATGTACATGACAACTCACCTGTGCAACAAATGATGCCACATTCTGCAGGTGAACTTTTTGACAGCCATTCTGTCTGAAATCCTGCATCACATCCTCTACTGACGTTTTTATTTTGTTTACTCTGACATATCTTAGAATACAACCTACAAGTACAAGCACATGTTCACTGTATGAGTTTTCAAGTGAGTGTAATAAAACCAAATGCAAGGTTATCACTACACATTTGACAATAAGAAATTTGGGATTTGTCTTGAAGTCTCATTTAGTGGGCACTCTGGGAGTAAAAGGGATAAGGGATTCACTTTTAACCACAGAGTCACTGCCAATGGATTGCTATCAATGGCATTTTGTGCAATGTAGTATGTTGTTTGGGAGTATTTCACCCTACTAAATAAAAGTTAAAATGGTGAAATGTTTCAAGGGTGAACATTGGTTTAAAAAATAATGCCATCACTAATGTGTGAAATGCTGTAGCTACATATAGTGCCCACTGATCTGAAAAAAATTGAAAACGCATCTACCTGTGTATGCAATACAGAGTTAAAGAAAAATGAATAGACTGAAGTTACAGCAAGAGGCTTAGGGAAAAATGCAGCGCCGTCAATGAAGGTCAAGGGCCTGAGATCCTCTCCGCTGTTGCGGATTTGGGTCTCACCTACAGTGAGATAACTCATGGAAGATTTGGCATGCTTTACAGACTGAGTTATACAAACATCACTTTGAACCACTCAAAGCATTTTAAGAATGAAAATGATGTATGATATGAGTGTACATTTACTGCATTCCTCCACCCCTCCAATATTATCCATCACTTGATTAATCATCCCCTGAAGTAATCTTGAATAATCAACCCGTCAGTCACCTGAACAGTTGAAATGCCTTCCCATTCTAACCTTTTTCTCAAGTTTTAGAAGCCTTGTTTGTCTAGGAAAATGAAAAGTTGTTCAATTAAATAAAAAAGCAATATAAAATTCACATTTATCAACAACACACGGAACACATTCAAATAAAAAATGTCGTTGCAGCTCTACAGTATAAATTGCACAAAATTATTTAACCCCTGGTTATAAGCCCATGGCTTTAAAGGAAGCATGTCATAAATGCCTATGAACATTCATGATTTACTCTCTTTTTTTCCATTCACCTACTCATTTCTGGGCACAGTACAAAATTTATTCCGGCAAGAAATGCAAGAGAGAATGGTGGCCATATTTTTGTGCTCCAATCATCAACCAGAATGAAGTGCATAGTAAGAAAACATTCTTGAAAAATGCTTATGTAAACCTAATGAGAAGTTGATTACAAAGCATTCTTGGCAAATGCTTAGGAAATCCATGTAGCTAATGAAGATGATAGATTATAGCTCAATCAATTTGATCATTAAATTTGTTAAGCTAATCAGATCGACAATCGCTTGTGGCACTTCTACTTGGAGTTTATTGTTGGGTTCAAGGCTTCAAATCTTTCCATGTATGTTGGTTATGCCGAAGATCTAATCTTTAGGCCTATGGTTTTGGCTAGCAGGCATAGATTCATCATGTCCACAACTTCTGCCTTTCACGTGGATCAGCCTGTGACAAAGCTTCAGACATACCCTTCACCTAACGTTTTCAGTTGACAGCTGTACAACTTTTACCATTGAAATCAAAATAAAATTTACATTGCAGGGATCCATATTAGCAGTCGTCAGGTCATCTGAGACGACTATAAAGTCGTGCGGACGAGTATCAAAAATTACAAACTTGTGCGGCGGACGGGTACGTTTTAAGGAGTTAAATTTTTCTTCAATTTCTTCCCAGTCAATGTACCCATGTTTTGAACGTCCACCAGCTATTCAGTGATTCCGTACTGTAGTGAACAGAAGATTTATATTCTGTAAACTTCGCTTTGTTGCTCGTATGATACCTCATGCAGTACTCTCTCTTGCATATTGCTGATGTACTGCAGCAATATGCAAACACAAACACTCTCGCCCTTTGGTTGCACATGAGTTTTGCAAAATGTGGCGCTACTTTGACAAAGTGTCGCCACCCCCGCGGAAGACAAAAAAAGTGAATCTTCCGAGAAAAGCCCTAAATACGAACAAGAGCAACAAAAGCATGCATTTTTATTATTGTTGCAGGAAAGCAGGTCTTGGCTTAAGTACCTAGATGAAAGTTTCATCAAAATTAAAAGTTTGATCGAAAAGTAAATGCGCAAATCAAATGTTAAGCAGTGAAAATTTGACATGCAAAGTAGGTCTGTCTTTTAAGTCCGTGGAGTTGAATTGGTAAAATGAAAAAGTTTGATGGGAGCCTTACGGCGGTGCTGTTTCGGTAACATATTGAAAATAAAATGCAATCTTTCCAGTCACGTGTTGTTAACTTTACGTTTTTTTACTGTATTTTAATTATTACGTAATACTGAACAGGCAAGGGCAAGTATCTTTTCTGACGTACTTGCCCGATTGACGAGTTTGAAAAAACGCTAATATGGATCCCTGCATTGTAACCCCCTTCCGCTACTAGGATGAAACCTTAGTCCTCTGACTAGTGGTGAACCAATAACTAATCAAAACATCTTGGCCATGCAACGATCGGTTACCCTCCATCCATGTTAGATTAACACACACACACAAACACACACACACGCACACACACACACACACACACACACACACACACACACACACACAAACACAAACTAAAAATTAAAATTAACACGAGAAAAAATAAAATACAAATTTAAAATCCTGGTGTGTCTTGTCTGTTACCTTCTTTAGGATGGAAAATGGCGAATACAATGCACTGAACTTGCCTTTAATTAGCCTTAAATACCTGGTCCATCTTTTTGGAATGTCATGCATTGACTGTATTAAGTCAGTACAGTTGGCCTAGTTACATATTCTCTTTCGTTCCAACAAAATTAAATCACCTCTAGATAGTCTTACAAATTGCAACAAACGAAATTTACCAGTGGTCCGGACATCAATCATTATAAGAAATGAAAGGGAAACAGGTCAAAGAACCAACACAGCTCGCAGCAAAACAACCGATTGTCATGGCAGGCTTCTTCCTAGTGTCCTCTCTTAGTGTTGTTTCATCTACATGCCAATTTCAACATGGCGGCTGCAGACCAGGAAATCCACAGACATTTTTTTTAATTACAAGTGATGATCAATCAATTGGGGCAATCTGATTACTTCCGATGATTGATTATGAACTAACTAAAGTTGGTTCTGATTTACGAGCCTGAGGATAAAGTTTTAAACTGAAGCAAGTCAAGACCATCCAAATGGAATCTTACAGTGTGTTGAGTAATTGAGCGGTACTTCCCTGTGTTGCTGCTTATTATCATGCACACGAACAAGGAAGTTTTAACATTTGAGTCTGCTATTGATCAGATCGAGCTTGACTATCCTACCCAAGGTGTTTCTAACTTATGAGTATGGTTATGTACATATGGGATGGATGAAATCATGAGGCTGTGATTAATTAAATTCTAGCTTTGAGCTAACTTTTTTTCCTGTGGTGTAGATGTTGGTTATTGTATATGTTATGATGCACAAAGTTGCTTCTAAACTTTTGAGTAGATGAGCACTATGTGATAATTGCTAACTTATAAAGTGTGACCATTCAAATGAAAGTGTTTAAATGTCTGCTGATGAATAAAAGCTGTATTGTCTTATAAAATCAGCTGACTTACACTTTATAGTTTCACAGACGAGAGCATACAGCTTCTTCTTCCTGAGAAAATGGTTGTTGATTACCAAAGACTTGGCGGTTCCCTGTCTTTTGATCACTTTGTCAACGATGCTTGCTGCACAAGAATACAGCGCCGACATTTTGAATATAAGGAATATCAGCTGACCAGTAAAGATTGTCAACACACGTTAGTACTCAGGCCTCTATTCATCTTATAGAATGGGGGAGTGGAGGGGGAATTTGACTGCTCCTCCTTGACTGATCTCAACTTGAAAGTTGCACCGTGTGTCCACCTTTGAAATTGCTGTGCGCAACGTTGCGCTCAATTGTTGCAGAAGTAGAAGGGTGTCTGTAAGACCCGGAACACCCCCGGAACACCCCGGAACTACAACCAGTGACACAAGTCGTTGAAACACCCTCCCCTCATTCCCCTATTCAATGTTGCATAGTGCTGTGAGCGCTTGTCTTCATCAATTTGGTTGAAACTTTTTTCCAACATTGCCTAGTGGGAGCGGGAGGGAGACACAATTGTACCAACAGTGTTTCAACAAAGTGACACTGATTGTATCGAACGGAAAAGGCTTTAATTACTATACGTGTCACGGCATACAGGTCTTTGATCGCAAACTACTTCTTGAAAATTGGCAAGTAATAATTATATGGTTGGGAAAACGTCAGACGGCTCTGACGTTTTCCAAAATGGAGAGTGGAGAAGCCAAACCTTTCGTTTACGCCTAAAACACAGAAAACTTCATTTGATGTGATGCGATATGCCAAGAAAAGAAGCGTTTGAAAATTCCAAAATAAGATATGCACAACGCTAAATCAAATAGCATCACCAACTTTAGACGGCTTTTAAAATACCGGAGTAAATGGAGGCGCCATACGTATGCTCCAGCAGACACTAAAATCCAGCTCAAATTATTCCTAAAGTTTTTTTCATAACAGCGTAATGCCTTTTTTGTACCGGTCTCATATAAAATAAACGAAACGAGCTATTTCTACTACGATCTGGACACAGTAATCAAAGAGCTGAGGACATTTGCGGCGCGTGTTTACGGGTTATCAATGTAACCCGTCAAAATTTAAAAATAGATGTAACCAGATAACTTTTTAGCAAGTCCACGGGTTACAATGGTAACCCGATGTAAATTATAAGCCATTGTAGGAGAAACCACATAACTAGCTTGTTTCATATAGCACCACAGTTCCTTCAGAAGACTGTCCTTCTTGTGGGTTTTTAAGTTTGCTTTGTTCAAGTGCACTTTTAAGCCGGAAAAAACTGCTCTGGAAGCACATGTGATGTAACGCGCTACGGGAAGCTATAATAATTGTTGTTGACGCATTTTAACTGCTGAATACTTAAGGAGCCTACCATTCAACGAGGAAATCATTACATGCTCGTGAAGATATCTGTAGGGATAGCGCAGGCAAAATAGGCTTCAACCTATGACTTGATTTTAACAGTCGTTTAGAAATATCACGCAATTTCATAATTAATTTCAAAGATATATGATTCTTTTAAATCATATCAACCAGTGACACAAGTCGTTGAAACACCCTCTCCTCCTTACCCTATTCAATGTTGCATAGTGTTGTGAGCGCTTGTCTTCATCAATTTGGTTGAAACTTTTTTCCAACATTGCCTAGTGGGAGAGGGAGGGAGACACAATTGTACCGACAGTGTTTCAACAAAGTGACACTGATTGTAGCTTGCTCCAGGCGTTCAGATAGTGGAGCGCGAGCGAAAAATAAAGCGAGCGAAAGAGCGGGAATAAAAACGAGGGGAGACTGGGGGAGATGTTTCCCCCAGTCTCCCCTCGTTTTTTCCCGCTCTTTCGCTCGCTTTATTTTTCGCTCGCACTCCTTTCGCGCTCCACTATTAGAACGCCTGGAACAGGTTACCCCGGAACATCCCGGAACACCCCGGAACATCCCCGGGACACCCCCAGAACAGCCTGAAACAGCCCAGAACAACCCCAGAACACCCCTGGAACATCCCATACTACCCCGGAACATCCCATAATGCCCCGGAATGCCCTCAATACAGCCAGCAACACGAGCGAACAAATCTACAAAATCAACAACCAATTTTACTTGAGTTTCCCAAGTACTGGTTTCAATTCTTTCTTCGTTATTTTGATTTCATTTTATTTAATGGATGTCACAAAAGAAAGTAAAGAAGTTTAATGGAAGAAAATAGTCAATAAATCAATTGATACATCAATCACTAAATCAATCAACAAATGAATGGATTGATTGGCGGAGGAAAGGATAGATTTTGATTACTGTGTAATACCGTGGCATATTTTGCGCGTTCTCTTGACCTTATACGGTAAAATGACGCAAGAGTGGAATAATAAAAAAGTGTAATCTACAACCCAAAGTTACGCACCTATCGATGTTTAAAGTACGTGGTGATGGTAGCCCTGGGCAGATGTAGGGTGTTTGTTTACTGTTTGATTAATAATAATTATTGAATAATAATTCAATATTGTTCTATCTCCGTCAACAAATAAAATTAATATTATTAAAGATGTGGCCTTATTTGAGCCATATTTTACTCCAGGGAGTGTAGTTTGTTAAAAAATCTTTAAAATGCCATTCAAACTGTATGCCCCACATCGGCGTCCCCCCACCCCAAACCTCAGAGTTTACATCGTTTGGTTTTCTCGATAGGTTCAAACTGGGATGAACAACAACATTTAAAAATTACTCTGCTTCCTGTTAACTGCACACTGACCCTATTACCATTTTTACTCTACAACTGTTAAGTCTGGATTTTACTTCCTTTATTTAAAAGGAATTTAAACTGGTGTCACCAGTACTTAATAGAAGTTTGGTAAAAGAAGCTTGGATCATGTTTTCTGGTGTAGCAGGAACTACAGTAATTTTGTGAGTTGTGTTTGTTGGTTTTGGGCTTAATATCAAATTGACACGTAATTTCTCGTATGGGGATAGTCACTAAAAATGCCTCCCAAAATTGTAACTGTAATGATATTACAGTACTCAACATTTAATCCGTTAAGCTCTGATATGAAAATGCATATTCTCCAAGTACTATTGTCCATACATTTCTTATGAAATAGTAAGGAGAATTTGTCTAAATATGAACACATCTTGTTCTTGGCGATCACTTTCTCTATTGTTATCACTTAAATGTTGGAAGACGTGTAGGAGCCAGGGTCACGCGACCAGTAGTTTTTGGCGCAAGCTACCAGTTTTTTGCACGTGTTGTATTTTCTGTGACGGATCGTTTTATTAAAAGCGTTTGGAAGTGTCTTACATCTGTTTCTCTATAAATTAATGGCAGCGGTACGGAAACCATGTCTGACAACGAGGGAGAAGGGGCGACTGATGGCTCTAACCAGAAGCCGGGAAAAGCTTCTTCATGCGTCCGGCGAGAAAGGCGCCATTGGCGGCGTAAAAACCGAGACAACAAGTCCACATGAAGACACGAACCCTGCATCGCTAAACGACCTGGTCAAGGCTATATCGGGAATTTATAAAATAAGATCAAGGGTGCGAGGATTTTAATGTGTATATATATATATTTTTAATTTTAGTTTTTATTATTTTGCACGACCCCACAAGCTGCAGAGCTTTAATTTTGATCGTGCTGAAATAAAGGCTGTCTGTCTGTCTGTCTGTCTGACTGAAGCCTTCAAACTGTCTGTGGCTAAACCGAGTACAAGTAATAGCGATTCAATCGGCCGAAACATCTCTTTGAAGCAGCCGAAAGCGTATTCGCTCGGTCAAAACTTCAAAGTGTGGTAATCGCAATTCGACGAATACTCAAAGCTAGCTGACATCCCGGAACAGAAGAAGAAAGCGTTTATGATTACATTGTTTGATCAGCCAGCCTACAGAGCCGTTCAACTTCTTCGAATCCCAGAGAGAGAATCAACAGTTCTTAGAGCGCATCACGACTCCATTTGATTCAGGAAAATCCACAGGAGATTACAAGATGCTACTTCGCGCTCGACAGCAAAACGCTAGCGAGGATATCGAAGCGTACGCCGATAGCCTGTTGGAACTGGCAGAGAACGCCTACCCTGATGGCAACTACCGTTTCAAAGAAGAACTAGCGAAAGACCACTTCTTAGAGGGCGTTCGTTGTAGTGATGGATGTCGTGAACAGTTGTTCATGAAACAAACGGATAGCCTCGCAGCCGCCGTTCGCCTAGTGCGACAGTTGCAAAGCGCTCGCACTGCTTCGCGTAATTCGACCCTATCTAAGCTGGCACGGCCGCAGTTGAATTTCGTCGAGGGAGGTGAAGATTTTTCCGATGTAGCAGAGCTTAGGAACCTGATGGTTTCAACTCAAGACTTGAAAGGTTGGAACAAAAACGACCTCAACGCGGCCGACGTTCCTCACGGGCACTCGCCAGCATTCAATGTTACATGACGAGACGCTACGGGGTCTAACTGGAAGTACATTAAGGAATGCGGGGTTGTGGACCCCGCATTCCTTTCATATTTGAATTTTGATCAAGGCGCAGCGAAAGCAATAGGTGTTAAAATCCGCCGCTTTCGCTGTCAGCAAAGCTTTTCTGTTACCGGAAACACACTGTTGTTGAATAAATATCACAGACCTTTTTGCAAGTTGATCGCAACGGCAAATTTATTTTTGCGGGTGTTAACAAACAATAAGATAATAGGCTATGAATAGCCTCTTATTTCTTTAGAGGATCGTAGCGCTCGCGAGCGGTTTTACCGCCTCTCCTTTCTCCGGAGAGATCATTTGTTGGTATGTGATCGGACGTTCTGAGAGAAATACTTGAAGAGAATCTATAAATACAAGATGGTCTTTCTCCCGTTTTTAACAAAATCGCGAATATATCGAGAAGTAATCACAGAAACTCGATACGCTTTCTCTACGAAAGAAAGAAACAGTAACAGTAACAAAAAAGATAAAACTTTCGTTCACATAATCTGTTAGACCATAGTTAGACTGCGAGCAGTCTCAAATCGTGCTCGCTCGTGCTCGCTATTTGCGCTTCGTTCTGCACGGATTTAAAGCAAAAGAGAGACTGCTCGCAGTCTAATAATCCGTCCTCTGAACAGACCATTCGCTTTGCCGTCTGAATTTGCACTGAGACTGAGCAAACTATTGCTTCCTACGCTTGCAGTCGTTTAGTCTCCCAGACGTCTGCGCGCGGGCTAGCGGTCGTTTCGCCTACGAGTCTTTTCGGCAAGGCCAGTTGGTTAACCTTTGACGCGCTTAGAGAACGAGAAATTAAATATTGTTTTTTCTTTTCCTAGGGTAACACGCTTTAAGAACGAAAAATAGTATATAATTCATTTACTTTCGGAATTTAAGACGTTAGCAGACAAAAACAAAAACAAAACATATCGTAGGCGAAACGACCGGTTTCCCCATTGTGATTTCATCCTCAGCGTTCTAATTGTTGGCCATGCTACTGGGTGCAAGTTTCACTTCACAGCACTTAATTCGATTGCCCAAGAAAAGCAGTGGTTTCCGGGCGCTTAACAGGAACATCTAAAAGTCGCCTAAGAATAACGTCCCAACGAAGAAATGTCACTTTACGGGCTTGCCTTTGGCATTTGTCCAATTCGGGAGTTTGACGGTTCTCTTTCCTTCACCATCACTCTGGTCTCGTGCATGATGCCGAAGTCACAGTATTAAAACTGGTATTAAATCTGCAGCATTTCAACCTTGTTCTGCCACAATGTTGAACTCAAATATTATAGTATATGGCAATTTAAAATTGTACCGAATGGACTAAACTGCAGTTTAACGAAACTGTTATTATTATCACTGTTATGGAAAAACATCCAGAGACTTCTAATAATTGTGACACATGGGAAAGTGACGTGCCCCCCCCCCCCCCCCACCAACCCCCCCGGAAAAAATAAAACAAAATATGACATAACAGAACAAAAATGCAGACCTTAAAATACCTGCTACAGCTAATAACAATTTATTTTTAATCTTTCCTCACTCAACTGTACATATCATTGTTTGCCCCAATTTTTCTCTAGACCTACACTAGCATAAGTGCAGATCCAGGAATAGGATTTATAGGAACAGGTCATGAAATGACATCATTGTGACACCATCAAAGGCTTTTTTAACTAGCATGTTCTTTGTAAATAGTGATCTAAGGAATGCTAAACCTAAAAACTATGTTTAGAACAAATAAACTTTATTATCATTTGCCAATAAATTATTAACATGCTGTGTGCAAATATGAACCGAGAGTTAATTCCAATCAAAATCAATATTAATCAATGATAGTCAATAACAATCAATAGTCACTCAACTTTTAAGCTTTGAAATTGTATTGATTTCCATAACCAGTCAATTAATTGGAATTGATTATTATTGATTATATTGACCATTGGTTTTCATTGTTTGATACTGCCAGGCAGAAGGCAACAGCCACACACTGTGATGACAGATTTGGATGCTACTGCTCCCCTCATTAGTAGCTAACTTTTAATTGAAAAGGATTGTTAAAGGTAACAGTCACACACACC
This sequence comes from Siderastrea siderea, assembly GCA_964030785.1. Lineage (NCBI taxonomy): Eukaryota > Metazoa > Cnidaria > Anthozoa > Scleractinia > Rhizangiidae > Siderastrea > Siderastrea siderea. The sequence goes on from OZ034977.1 coordinate 20,326,399, forward strand.
GACGATACATCTGAATGCTACTGTTCCCCTCATTAGTAACTGAGACTTAAAATAGAAAGGAATTGTTAAAGGCAACAGTCGCACACTCTGACAAGACATCTGGGTGTTACTGTTCCCCTCATTAGTAACTGAGACTTAAAATAGAAAGTGATTGTTAAAGGAAACAGTTGCACACTCCGACGATACATCTGGATGCTACTGTTCCCCTCATTAGTTAACTGAGACCTAAAATAGAAAGGAATTGTTAAATGTCACAGTTGCACACTCTGACGATACATCTGGATGCTACTATTCCCTTCATTAGTAACTGAGACTTAAAATGGAAAAGAATTGTTAAAGGTAACAGTTGCACACTCCGATGATACATCTGGGTGCTACTGTTCCCCTTGTTAGTAACTGAGACTTAAAATAGAAAGGAATTGTTTAAGGCAACAGTCGCACACTCCGACGATACATCTGGATGCCACTGTTCCCTTCATTAGTAAATAAGACTTTAAATAGAAAAGAATTGTTAAAGGTAACAGTTGCACACTCCGACGATACATCTGGATGCTACTGGTCCCCTCATTAGTAACTGAGGCTTCAAATACAAAGGAATTGTTTAAGGTAACAGTCGCACACTCCGACGATACATCTGGATGCTACTGCTCCCCTCATTAGCAACTGAGACTTCAAATACAAAGGAATTGTTAAAGGTAACAGTCGCACACTCCGACGATACATCTGGATGCTACTGCTCCCCTCATTAGTAACTGAGGCTTCAAATAGAAAGGGATTGTTAAAGGTAACAGTCGCACACTCCGACGATACATCTGGATGCTACTGTTCCCCTCATTAGTAACTGAGACTTAAAATTGAAAGGGATTGTTAAAGGTAACAGTCGCACACTCCGACGATACATCTGGATGCTACTGTTCCCCTCATCAGTACCCTAACTGAGACTTAAAATAGAAAGGAATCGTTAAAGGCAACAGTCGCACACTCTGACGATACATCTGGATGCTACTGTTCCCCTCATTAGTAACTGAGACTTAAAATAGAAAGGGATTGTTAAAGGCAACAGTCGCACACTCCGACGATACATCTGGATGCTACTGTTCCCCTCATTAGTAGCTGAGACTTAAAATAGAAAGGAATTGTTAAAGGTAACAGTCACACACTCCGACGATGCATCTGGATGCTACTGCTCCCCTCATTAGTAACTGAGACTCAAAATAGAAAGGAATTGTTAAAGGTAACAGTTGCACACTCCGACGATACATCTGGATGCTACTGCTCCCCTCATTAGGAACTGAGACTTAAAACAGAAAGGGATTGTTAAAGGTAACAGTCGCACACTCCGACGATACATCTGGATGCTACTGTTCCCCTCATTAGTTAACTGACACTTAAAATAGAAAGGAATTGTTAAAGGTAACAGTTGCACACTCCCACGATACATCTGGATGCTACTGTTTCCTTCATTAGTAACTGAGACTTAAAATAGAAAAGAATTGTTAAAGGTAACAGTTGCACACTCCGACGATACATCTGGATGCTACTGTTCCCCTTGTTAGTAACTCAGACTTAAAATAGAAAGGAATTTTAAAGGTAACAGTCGCACACTCCGACGATACATCTGGGTGCTACTGTTCCCCTTGTTAGTAACTCAGACTTAAAATAGAAAGGAATTGTTAACGGTAACAGTTGCACACTCCGACGATACATCTGGATGCTACTGTTCCCCCCATTAGTAACTGAGGCTTAAAATAGAAAGGAATTGTTAAAGGTAACAGTCGCACACTCCGACAATACATCTGGATGCTACTGTTCCCCTCATTAGTAACTGAGACTTAACCCTTTCACTCCCAAAGTCAGTTATAGAGACATTAAGGTGGTTCTAACTTTTGACTATTTGGAGGAAATCTCATGGTGCTACCATTCAAATAAAACCTTGTCAGGAGTTCTTTCACATGGTACTATTTATATTTAAGTATTTTGCAAAATGAAATTTGGGTTTCACCTTGAATTTTGACTTTAGGCACTCTTGGGAGTGAAAGGGTTAAAATAGAAAGGAATTGTTAAAGGTAACAGTCACACACTCCGACGATACATCTGGATGCTACTGTTCCCCTTATTAGTAACTCAGACTTAAAATAGTTTAAAGGATTGTTAAAGGTAACAGTTGTCGACAGGTGACCTATCTCAGGGACACTAATGTTAAATTTGTTACTAACTGCAGTTTTCAAGTTGGAAGGGACTGTTAAAATAAGGCAAAATGCAGTACACTCTGGCATTACATCAACACCACTAAGGCAAAATGTAGTGTGCAAGTCATATTCTTGGCAGGATTCAAATCTCAGTAGGCATTCTTCATATATTTAATTGGTAGAGCATGTTCCATGGTATCTTTTTAATTTCCTAAGGTGTTTTTCCATGGGACCTGAAAAATGACAGTGCATGCATTAAGCAATGATATATATTAAGTATAAAGTATCACCATAATGGAAGGTATGAATTACATACAGAACATTTTGACTTGATAGTTCTTGATTGGTCTAAAATGGTGACACTGAAAACCACAATTCAGTGATGGGATTTTAGCAAACTTTGCCTATGATGGTAAACTCATTTGGCTGCCAACTTCACCAACAATGTGCCTTAGGCCTTAAATCTACTCTTGCAGGCTTAAGCTTATGTCCCAAAAATAGTACAGACAATAAAACAACTCCTGAAAAGGCAATGTCATGTTAATTATTTGTAAAAAAAGAAAAAAAACATGATCAGTTTTACACACCTGACATTGAGTTCACACAGATACTGTGTTTTGCATCTGCTGTTTGATGTCCTTCCTTCTTTTGCACAGTTAGACTGATGCCAAGGTTAACTGGGCCTTAACTTCTCAGTGCATCGTTTGCATCTTGTGGTGAATCAGCTTTGTAGGCAACCACCCCAGTAGAATCCAGAAGTTGTTTGAGTATTCTGCAGTTACATATACAATGCACAAAGTTGGATACTATTAAGTTCCTCATTGAGTAAAAACTCCAAATAATCTTAAATTCCAGTTGACCTAGAGGAAAAAAGTAACATTTTTATTTTAACAGTTCTTAATAAAACTCTCTTACAGCTGTTACAGCTGTAATCAAACTCTCAGGTGAGGTCTAATATGAACACCAATGTTAACTTTCAGGGGCTTAGTTCTTGCTGTTTCTTGTGTTACTATAGCTAGATGCTATGTAAGTCAAATGATCAAGTAGCTATAAACCTAAACAGGAGGAAAATGTTATATTCAGCAGAACAAAAAACATGATAATGAGAAGAAAGAATAAAAGTTGCTCGAAAAAAAGTCATGTTCAAGAATCCCATTACGACCAAAAAGACCAATTTTATCTAAAAGAATTCATGACTATAACAACCAAAACTGCAGATGTAGGCATGCATCTCAACTCTACATGTATCTGGGAGACCCCTCGATAAAAATAAGTGAATCAGAAATTATACAACTTTTCGATATCATCTTGATATCATTTTCAAGGAAGAAAAATCATCATATGTTAATATATACCTGAAACAGTGTCAAATAGTTCTACACTGATTAGACTCCTGGATACCCAAAAATTTAAAAATTAAATCACCCGGTCTATTGTTTCGGTCACAAAATCTCCTAGACAACAGCAATCTTGGATCTTTCTTCCAAAAAATATATATAAATAAATAAAATGAAATAAGATTACAGAAATCGTTTCCACACAGCAAAAATATCGTTTCTTTCTAAATGGGAAAGGTTGAACTTTCAGGCTCCCAATTTCAGCACGGTCAGAATAAGCTGGCTATATTTCAACAAAAATTATATTTCTACGTCTTAGCCATTCAATTACCTTGCATTGAGGTCTGTCTCGGCCTTTAAATAGCGGAAATTTAACGCCAAAATGAAATCTCCCAGTAGTAATTTTCTTGTTTTGGGCAATGTACGCCATTTTGAATTCTCATTGGAAAACCGCTGTTCGAAGTGTTTCCGTTCTCACGAAGCCTACTGTGTGACAATGGCGCAAAAGCGCGGGTCGATGAAGAACTCATTATTTTTTATTCCTTGCAACGCAAGGATCGTATCAAAGAACAATCTTGCTACAAAAGTCGCGACCTTATAAAACGATGGCAAATCACTTTCAAAAACACAACATCTAGAATTTTTTTCCAAATTCCTTTCATTTTGTGTTGTGATTACATAAGACGGCAAGTCAGAATTGATTGTAGTGAACTCAACACTGACTCAAAGCTAGGGCTTACCTTTTTTGAGGAGCTGCTTGGTGAGATCGGCAAGAAAATACAATAGAAGATGGCAGTGGCGTCACCAAACGGCAATTGCAAGGATCGAACTCACGGCCATGTGAGTGAAAGCCGACAGCTTCACCCGCCAAGGCTGAAAACCTTCCAAACGTCTCTTCTTGAAATAACCGCAAATTCGGCGCATGGCGAAGAAATATCGCAAACAAACCAAACGAAGAAGGCACAATTTCGTACTTTTCTTGGTACGGGGCACTTCGCGCGCTTCACTTTGCTTCCCATGTGGGAATATCGAAATAAATTGTTGTTGTTGTCATAATATCATCCGGAAAGCGGGCGGGGAACTTCTTTCTGTTTGTTACAATCTAACAATTCCTGGCTTTTATCCGAGAGGTGGACGAACAGCACTTTCCTCGGAGCCATCGACGGGCAGTTCTTTTTCAACCTCGAAGAGACCGTATTCTCAAATGACCTAAACATGTGATTCATGAAATTCGTCACTCGTCAAGCCTTAATTTGAGCCTGACATGTATCCTATTTGATCCCCATTTACCTCGCTTTGTTGACGGTAAACCACAACTTAATTAATTCGGAAATCGGGTACTTCCAGTTCAAACCCACTTGCGTCTTGTCAGGTGTTGTCAAAATTATGGCCATTACGCCCGTGATTGCCCTAATGCTTCGGGAAAAGGACAGAGGGGACGGCCACGGGTCGATCAGTCCCCTTGAATCATCTAAGGACCCAAAGTGTTTCTACTGGGAAAGCGTCAAGGAAAGACAATTTGTTTTTTCTGAGTGGACGTGGTGTTTACGTTTCTGGTCTGATCAATCACGCTCGGATTTCAATTCTACTAGATACTGGCGCCACCTCCACTGTGCGCAATGAAGAAACTTGGAAAAAGAGCGGACATTATCGTCCAAATAAGCTTCAAAAGATTAACGCGACTCTCACAGTGGCTAATGGTGAAGTTTTGGCTGTTCAGGGAAGAACGATAATATCACTACGCCTCGGAAGTTCTACCTTCAAGGTGCCGATGTTGATTGTTCGTGACATTCCTCACGCGTGCATTCTTACATCAGTTTCTTCGAAAAAGAGTCGTGTCGAATTTTGTACGACACGGGAACATTAAGAGTTGCCGATTTTTAATCAGAAGAAGGCACCGAGCGTTTCCCGTATTGTCCTTACAGAACGAGTTGAGTTGCAACCAGGAACGGAAGTGGTTTTATGCGGAAAATTAGAACCTGGATTTGAAAGGAACAATGGGACACCCGAAATTTTGGAAGGGCTCAGGAAAGATACGGTGGAAAAGTTTGTTGACAAAAGTTTGTTTAACTATTCCGAAGGAGGGTAAGACGGCTGTTCGCCTAACAAATTTCTCCGAGAAGGCCATCGCTCTAAAGCCTGGGAAAACAGAAGGACAGTTTCACCCTCTCGATCGCGTCCCGGCCTCTGTGAACTCGTTCCAAGTGGATTCAAATCCCAGTAAGAACAGTAAATTTGTCAAAGTGAACCAAAGTAATCCGGGACCAAAGGTTTCCCTTGATGAACCTGTGTGGAAGACAAGTATTCGTGCTGACTACTACTCAGGCCTCTCGGTAGAGCAACAAACTTCATCAGTTTGCTAATTTACTAGAAGAATACCGGGACTTGTTTGCTACCGGAGATGGTGAGCTGGGCCGAACTCATTTCATTGAACACACAATTGACACTGGCTCAGCCACACCCATGAAACAAGCGTCCCGTCGCTTACCACCATTTAAGAAGGATGAAGTTGACCGACAACTCTCCGAGCTCATGACACAAGGGAGAATCGAACCATCCAGTAGCCCCTGGAGCAGTCCCATTGTTTTGGCCAGGAAGCATGATGGGAGCTACCGCCTATGCATAGATTACAGAAGACTTAATGCAGTTACTGTAAAAGATGCTTAACCCCTTCCGAGGACAGACGATATTCTGGAATCCCTGGGTGGGGCAAGGTGGTTTAGTTGCCTTGACCTGGCTTCAGGGTATTGGCAGGTCCCTGTCGCCAAAAAAGACCGGCCCAAGCCTGCGTTCGTCACGCATCGAGGTCAGTTCCAGTGGACTTGTTTACCGTTTGGGGTGACTAATGGTCCTGGAACCTTTACGCGGCTAATGAACTTAGTGTCACGGGGCCTTACCTGGCAGCACTGCTTAGTTTACTTAGACGATATAATTGTCATATGCAGTACCCTTGAGGAACGCCTATCCCGGCTACGATCAGTGTTTAAGAGATTACAGGAGGCACGGTTGAAGTTGAAACCGCAGAAGTGTGCCTTCCTTCAGCGAAAGGTCTCCCTTCTTGGTCACGTGGTATCAGCTGAGGTCATCCACACTGACCCAGAGAAGACAAGTGCTGTCCGTGACTGGCCAACCCCGACTAATGCTTCGGAACTGGAAGGTTTCCTCGGCCTTGTAACATACTATCGCCGATTTATTCCTTGCTTCTCAGAAAAGGCTGAAGCTTTGAACTGCTTGATTAGAAGGGGAACAGAGTTCAGCTGGGGGCCTGAACAGGAAGGAGCCTTTTGTGAACTCAAGCAGTGCCTAGTTCAACCACCTTTCCTCGCATATCCTGACTTCAGCGCATCTAGCGGCCAGTTTGTTCTAGATACTGATGCAAGTGGTGGCCATGGCATTGGAGCTGTGCTGTCTCAGAAGCAGGCTGATGGTACAGAGCGTGTTGTGGCCTATGGAAGTCGAGCGTTACACCGCCCTGAAAAGAACTACTGTGCAGCTCGCCTCGAGATGCTTGCGTTAGTGGAATTCATTGACCATTTTCGTTACTATTTGCTTAGGCGTAAGTTTCTTATCCGAATGGACCACCACGCGTTGAAGTGGCTGATGTCGTTTAAACAACCCGAACGACAAGTAGCCCGCTGGTTGGAGAGACTCCAAGAGTACGATTTTGACATTGAACACCGTCCAGGAAAGAGTCATGTCAATGCAGATGCCGTTTCTCGCAAACCCAGGCGGAAACATGGAAGTTGTCCATCTTGCGTTGACACTGAATTTGTTGCGGCGGCAATCTTGCTTGAAGACAAGCGTGCGGAAGACACCTGAGTCCCGGGAAAGCAACTTTTCATGGTCTGCAGATGAGATTGCGGAGGCACAACGTAATGACCCCGATCTCCACCCAGTGATTACACAAATAAAGGAAGGAAGATCCCCACCCACAGCGAAAGAACTGCAGTCCCACAGTCCCCTTACCAGGGCAATATATGCGCAGTATCCATTACTAGAACTGGAGGACAATGTATTGAAGCTGAGGCCTAAGGACGAACAGAAGCATTACAAGCCCCGAGTCATCCTCCCGGCGTGCCTGGTACAACCTGCTCTGAAATGACTGCATGATGGGATAGAAGGTAGCCACCTTGGGCGCTTAAAGACTTTACGCAAGGTGCAGGCACGATTCTGGAGACCGGGCCTCACCAGTGCTGTGAAGGATTACTGCGTGGCCTGTTTGACGTGTGCTGAGTGTAAATCGCCGAGGAAAACTCCGAAGGCACCGCTTCACCCCATTCCTTCAACCTACCCTATGCAACGAGTGCACATTGACATCATCGGTCTCTTCCCTAGAACCAAGCGTGGTAACTGTTACATCATGTCCGTCCAGTGTTCATTTACCAAATGGGTGGAAGCGTACGCCTTGCCTAATGAGAGAGCCAAGACTTGCGCAAGGGCACTAGTGGACAACTGGGTTTACCGATATGGTGCGCCTGATGCCATCCACACTGATCAAGGCCGCAATTTCGAATCACGGCTGTTCAGTGCCCCGTGCCAAATGCTGGAAATCAAGAAATCCCGTACGACAGCATATCACCCAGCTGGTAATGGACATGTGGAGAATACTAACAAGACAGTCAAAAACCTGCTAATGGCGAAAGTTGACAGTGAGCCGGAAACTTGGGATCAGCACCTGGGACCCTGTTTGATGGCATATAGAAGTAGTGAACAACAGGATACACCCCGTACTCGCTTATGTTTGGGAGAGAGGTACGGTTGCCACTGGATGTAACAATGGGTGACGTAGTAACAATCACAGACAACCATGGGGATTATGCGTCACGGTTAAAGAACCATCTCAGCAATGCATATCGGGATGCCTGGGAACAGCTTAAAAAGACCCAACACCGACAGAAAGAATACTTTGACAAAGGTGTGGAAACTTGCCAATATGCACCCGGTGACTTGGTATTCCTGGTCAATCCTCAGGTGAAGACAGGCGAGGCTGCGAAGTTTCACCGCAAATTGAAGGGGCCGTATGAGGTTCTGGAGCCCACAAATGAGGTTAACTATCGGATAAGGAAACCAAGTGAGCCCAGAAGTCGTTCGAAAGTTGTGCATTTTGACAATTTAAAGCTGTACCAGCGCAAACAAGGCGAATCTACACGGAGACAGGAGAAGGACAGTGAGGGAAGCGGCACCGTTGCCATGGACAGTCGGACCGACGCGGAGGAAAGTGACGAATTACCTACAGATCTTTTCTCCTTCCCACGAAATTCCATGGTGGTGTCTTCACCTGAAGACACCAACTCGGAGGCACCAATTGAAGAGACCACCCCTGAAGGGACCACCCCGCAAGCGCAAATTGAAGAAACCACCCCTGAGGACACCACCATGGGAGCCCAAATTGGACATGAGGCCCGGCATGGCGGCTTAGACGTTACACTCGTGCCTGTCGAAGATGTGGGAGAAGTACAAGAGAAAGCGGTTGGAAGCAGTGTGGCCACGGAGTGTGACAAAAGCAGCAGTTCGATACTACACGTACCCCATCACCGATTGATGACCGTTGACGCCCAAAGAGAATGACACGCCCTCCAGATCGTTACGGAGAGTGGGAGTTCAATGCTGTAATGTCTTCAGATTTGCCACCGGTTCTTGGAATGAAATTTGGGGGTTTCCGAAGGATCATCCATGCACAAAAGGATCGAGTACTCCGCCTCAAAGAAGATTGTATGCGGAAAGTTACCCACCTAAAAAGCAAAGGGGAGCGGTGGAAAGAAAGAAAGGAAAAAACACTCTGTTGAACATTGGTGTTGAACACAAACTGAACTAACTACCGGAGTATGACATTTTGTTTTCTTATCATTTTTGTTTGTATTTTCTCTTTGTCAAAAGTCAAACACACGTAGACTCCCACTTTCTTGTGGGGAGGGGGGGGGGGGGTGGTGTAGGAGCCAGGGTCACGTGACCAGTAGTTTTTGGCACAAGCTGCCAGTTTTTTGCACGTGTTGTATTTTCTGTGACGGTTCGTTTTGTTAAAAGCGTTTGGAAGTGTCTTACATCTGCTTGTTTCTCTACAGAAGTATTGATAATGTAAAGAGAAATTTCATTTTCGTCACTGTTAAGGCTTGAAGGGTTAGGCAAAAAGACTAGAATTTGGAGTGTTAATTAATAATATTAGAATGTGTTGTTCCAGAAAAAATCCATACTCCCCCCACAGAGGGTTTCTTGGTTTGAATCGTCATACATTCCCTTAAAAATTTTGGCAATTAAGACCACCACCTCCTCAGAATTTCCAATGATCCCCTGTGGTGGGGGTATAGATATTTTATGGAACCACACCTGTGCATGCACCTAACAACTGAGGCCACTGTTGAAATTGGCTATGCAGTTCAAATTCAATGATGTTTTCTTGAAACCAATCGATTGGCTACAAGTTAAAGTTAGTTGGGTTTCTATCCTCAAATTCTGATTGGATGGTTGATCTGTATGATAATGGAACTAATTAAAAGCAATCACACCTTTGCCAGCATTATTAATGTAATGCACCTGTCAATGTTACGCACGAGGAAGAATGACAACCTGTGTGTTTTAATCCATCGGTCATTTTTTTTCTGTGCATGAAATAGACCATCCGTGAAATATTTCTGTGAACAGAACCGTAGAACAGCCGGCGGACAATTCAGCAAAGAAAACAAACCGTTCAAAGAACTTAAATGAAGCACTTAAGCCCAGGTCAGGTCTTTCGCGCGTTAAGTAAAGTGCTTGTTTGGAGGCATGCAGCAAATGAACCACGATCATAGTATGTTCTTTATTATCGTTTGCCTATACATAATTATACAGTTGTAGTGGGAGAGGTTTAGAAAAGCTTGTGGACTATTCAGGACAAAAATAAATAAAGAAAATAAAGGTTGAATTTTTCATCGACTGGGATGTTTATTGTCCCCATTGTTGGATAACTCTTCAAGAACAAAAATGAATTCCATCTTCAAGTCATATCGATTGTGTGGCTTCCTCCTAAAATACTGGGGACTTTGCGGGAAAAAATCCTTCTAAAATACTGGGGACTTTGCTGGAAAAAAAATTCCCCACCGGTGGGGAAATACAATAACTTTGAAATGAACAATTAGTAAAGCCCCCATGTCATCCTGAGGTCCCCCTACCCCACCCCATTGGAAGCCGATTACAAGTGCATTAGACTAGTTTGATTGGATTGTAACTCGTAATGTTCGCCGTTAACGTAATTGCTACTAGGGAGAATTGAAATTAGTAGTAGTTAAGTTGAATAGTTGTAACAAAAATCGGTCATTTCTCTAGGTTCCGCAGGTTCCGCAGGTTCCGCGGTTCCTCGGTTTGCAGTTCCGCAAATTAGTCCTGAAACGCCCCTTTGGGGATGTAGGGGAGAGAAAACCACTCCAAAAGGACGATTCCAAAACGATTTAATTATGAACTTTTACATTTCAGTTCACTACTCGAACGAAAAACAAATCTCTCCTCCTTCGCACCGCGTGCTCGGCTCCACTTCGCGAAATCTGCCAATCATAAACAGAACGTCTGATTGGCTATTAAAAACGGAAACGATTACATCATTGTGTCCTTGTGTGACGCGTTACAAACTAAATCTCTTTTGTCCATTTCCCCCTCCCCACACTGGGAGGTAACAAACAGTGTGATTGTTCCAAAAAAGATGCTTCAAGAAACTAACAATGAAAATGCAAGACCAAATGAATGTTCACGTGTACACAATGTTCTAGTGTTCCTGTAAGGGCACCAGTTTTTGGATGGGCCTTACTACAGTCTTTGTCCCACACTGGATCTTTGCAACTCTGGTGTGCCCGTCTCTTCCTGGGTAGGTCTCAGTGATTCGTCCAAGAGGCCACTGTCCTCTGGGTAGCTTGGGATCTAATACGAGCACTACGTCATCTTTCTTTAAATCTTTAACCACTTCTGTCCACTTCGGCCTTGGACTCAGCAACGGCAGGTACTCTTGTAGCCACCTCCTCCAAACTTGAGAGATAATTTCTTGAACCCTACGCCAACGCTTGCGTGGGCTAAGATCTGTGGTGTCAATGGTTTCAGGTGCAAATTGGCCGCCCAACTGCCCATGCAGGAAATGATTTGGAGTAAGCGGTACAACATCTCTGGGATCAGCAGACTGGTAGGTAAGAGGTCGGGAGTTGAGCAGGCTTTCCGCTCCAACAACAACAGTAATTAGCTCCTCATCAGTGACATCACTTGTCCCAAGTATCCCATAGATGGCCTTCTTAGCTGACTTGATCATGGCCTCATGGATGCCACCAAAGTGCGGTGCCCCTGGCGGATTGAAATTCCATTTCACGCCTCTATAAGCGGTGATCTGCTGAATCCTGTCCTGATCCAACTGACTGACGAGTTCCTTCAGTTCGCTGACGGCTCCCACGAAGTTTGTTCCGCAGTCGCTGACCATCTCCGTCCGCACACCTCGTCGACTGGTGAATCTTGTGAAGGCATTAAGGAAGCTGTCAGTGTCCAAGCCAAATGCTACTTCTAAATGAACTACGCGGGTTGTTAAGCAGGTGAACAAGAACAGCCACCTTTTCTGTCGGCGCACACCTCGTCCTTGCACAGTGGTGAACGGCCCGGCATAATCCACAGCTGTTTGGTCAAACGGACGAAAGGTAAACCTGAGGCGGATCTTCGGAAGCGGAGCCATGATCTGCTTAGAAGTCTTGTTCTTCCTTCTCTTGCAAGTATTACATTCTCCTTCCCATTCTCGAATCTCTTCACGTGCTGCTATTATCCAGTATCTTTCACTAACTTGGGACAACACAAAGTTAGTGCCTGCTGAATGGTTGGCCTGCTCATGATAATGCTTGACAATAAGTTTGGTAACCCAGTGTCCTCGAGGCAATACCATGGGGAATCGCACATCATATGGCAGGTATTCGGCAAACTGCAATCTTCCATTTGAACGGATGCAACCATCTTCATCAAGCATGGGGTTCAGCTTGATAAGTGGGCTCTTCGGCGGTAGGAACTTCCCGGATGCCAATGCCTTGTACTCATTATGAAAAGCTTCTCGTTGACACGACCGCACCACCTCTTCCTCAGCCTCTCTAATCTCATGCGGTAGCAACACTTTACTGGTCTGCTTCTCACCCTTCTTCGACATATTGTGGAGAGCTCTTCTCACTCTTGCATGAACACCAACTAATCGACTCCAACTCGAACAGCGTTTTGGATCCAACCTCCAGCTTGCACTGTTGGTTTCCTGACACGGCTTGGCGACATTCTGAATTGGGTTGGTCTGTACGGTCACGTGTGCGGTGATTTCCCTTTCCTGTTCTCTCACAGCTTTCATCTCCTGCATGACCTTTGGACGGTCTGCCTGCTGCATCTTAGGCCATGCCTCCTTCTCTTTACGCAACCATTCGGGGCCATCCCACCACAAAGGGGATTCGGCAAGTTCAGATGGACTACTTCCTCCGGAGCACAGGTCTGCAGGATTTTGTTCGGTGGGGACATGCTGCCATTGTACTGGTTCTGTGCTGATTTGTATTTCACCTATGCGATTTGCAACAAACGGCCGGAAATCTCTTCCCCTTCCACGAATCCACCATAACACGTCTGTGCTGTCAGAGTAAAAGGTTGCAGCTTTTACCGGTACTTCTAGTGCTCGTGATACGGACTGGGTTAACCTCAACCCCACAATAGCTCCCATTAATTCCAATCTAGGTATCGTCATAGGTGTAAGTGGAGCAACTTTACTCTTCGAGGCTATCAATCGGCTGGTTACTGAACCATCTGCATACTCGCATCGTAAGTATGATACAGCTCCACAGGCTTGCTGTGAGGCATCAACAAAGGTCACCACTTCCCTGCTCTTCACGGGTTGCTGATTTCGTAAGCCACGGGGAGCTTTGACATTTGCTAAACATGGCAACTGTGAGAACCAATTCTGGATGCAATTAGCCACTTCATCTTCAACTTCCTCATCCCAGTCATATCCTCGATGCCACAGTTCTTGAAGCAAAATCTTTGCTTGTACAATGAAAGGACTGATCAGGCCAAGTGGATCAAAGACTGTTGCAACCTTCTTTAGAACACTCCTCTTCGTAATTGGATAGTCAAACGGTGCTGGGATTGCAGGTACTACAAATACATCTTCGGTACTGTTCCACTGTAAGCCAAGTGTGCTTGTGACTGTATCTTTGTTGTCTCTAATGTTCACTTCTGTGGCTCGGTCTTCTTCCGGTATGACTGCCATGACCTTGTCTGAGTTTGATACCCACTTCCGGGCATGCATACCTGCTTTTGCCCATAGAGCACTGAGTTCATGATAAAGCTCAATCCCTTTCTCATCCTCTTCAACACTGTCAAGTGAGTCATCCATGTAAGTGGATTGAAGTACAGTTTCGGCAGCTGACGGATACTCTGTTCGGTGACGCCTGGCATTTTCCTGAGCAATGAACTGGGCTTCCATGGGGGCTGAGTTTTTCCCAAACACAACCCTGCAGAACTCGTACACATCTGGCTCGCGGTCTGTTTCTCCGTCTCGCCACAGAATTCGGAACAATGGACGATCTTCTTCTTTGATTTCTATTTGGAGGTACATCTCCTGGATGTCGCAGACAAGGGCGACCGGGTTGCGGCGGAAACGAATCAGAACATCAAACAGCTCTCTTTGCAGTTTTGGTCCAGCATGAATGACATCATTTAGGGATATGCCATTGCACTTTGCAGAACAATCAAAGACAATTCTTACTTTGGTTGTAGATTTGCTCATTTTAACAATAGGGAAGTGCGGCAAGTACCAGACTTCAGGGGGTGGCGGCTCATTTTCAGGAACCCTGCGTAGGTATCCTTTCTCTATGTACGTCTCAATGGTTTTCTGATACTCCGCTTCGACAAATTCCTTCTTCTTCAAGTTTCTCTCGGTGCTACAAAGTCGGGATTCTGCCACTTGTCGATTGTTTGGCAATTGTGGCCTCTGTTCTTTCCATGGCACTGCGATACTGTATCTCCCATTATTGTAATGAACAGAACTGCTGACTTTCTCCAGAGCCAATTTCTCTTCTTCAGTACAAACAATTGACACATTCGGTTCAGTTCCATAGTTCTCGATTTCCCAAAAACGCTTTAGAGTTTGATCCAACTCACAACAACTTCCAGCTCCGTAAACCGGTCCAGCTTCTCGAGTTAGCAGTGTTCTAATTGTGTGCGTCCTAGTTCCCGACTCCACTCTTCCATCCGGACGCCCAATACAAGTCCAACCAAGTGGACCCAAACGCGCAACTGGCTCACCCACTCTTCCACGGACATCCACAAAAGAATAATGTAAATCAGCATTGTCGACCCCAATTAACAAGTCCACCAGTCCGTCCTTTGCTGGCGATGGGAAATCACACTCGACAAGGTGAGGCCACTTGTCTTGACTTGCCCTCCAATTCTCAACCTGATAGCTCCCGGTCACGTTGCGGGGACAAGTCTTCACCTCAATTTCCTTCTTAAACTGTCCATTCACACTTTCAATCTCGATTGTCAATGGCATGGTTTGAAATGTCTCGACCGAGTTGTTCAGTACATGAACTTTGACTGTTTGGTAAGACTCCATTAACCCAAGAGCTCCGGCTACTTCTTCATTCAGAAAGGACTCGTTTGAGGCATCGTCCAGGATTGCATTCACTTTGACCTTCTTTCCTTGTGCCTTTACCCATACCGGAATGGTTCGCAGCGAATAGGCTTCATGTAGGCGTATTGAGTTGCATGTCGTCATAGCTCGCAATGCAGGACCGCCTTCTCCTTCGGGTGATGCCGGTGGACTGGCTGCCCCCTCCCGTGCACTAAGTGAGGGGTAAGCATTACCTTCAACCACTGACTGTGCGGCATCCACGAGTTGGCTGATAGCAGGCAGACTTTCGTGTAAGAGGCGGTGGTTGTTTCCCCGGCAACCATCAATTTGGCACATGTGTGACTTGGTGCAGGCTCTACCCTGGTGATCTCCAGCCAAACACCGAAAACACAACCGTTTATCCTTTGCAAACTGCCAGCGATCATCATAGCTCTTTTGTTGAAAGTCCGGACACGACCATACTCCATGATAAGGGGAACCACAACATGCACAGGGGGGCTTGCGGTTTAACTGGTTTTGCCACCCAGGTGGTCTCTTGCTCCTTCCTGACAAGTCTGACCCTACATGGAAATTGCGGAACTTTGGACGGTAATTAGTCTTGCTTGGCACCTGAACATTTTCTGACTTCTCTTTTCCTACCAGACCATAAGACATCTCCATTGCTTCCACTTGAATTCGCACCTCTTCTTTGAGCCAGTCTTTTAAGCATAGCACTGATCGCTCGCGGCTCTGCTCTTGCAACCAACGGCTATACTTTTGAACTTGGTCTTCTGTAAGCTTTTTGACCAGCAGGCTGTGCAAGGTTCCTTCCCCCAGCTCCCCTTCGCGTCCTTCGGCTTGCAGTTTCACTACAGTTATCCTAACCAGATCCGCAAACTTCTCAAAACCTTGCACATCATGTCTCCGCAGTGATGCCATCTTCTCCAGCTGATCCATGTAGACCCTCAGTTGACGCCGCTGACCCCCGAATTTGGACTGTAAAATCTCTTTAGCTTCTTCGTACTCAGGCTCGGAAATTCCAAGGCCTCTGATGGATTCAAGGGCGTTTCCGAACAAACATTGACGCAATCTTGCCATTTTCAGGTTGGCTGGCTCCTTAGATTTATCCACTAGGCTCTCGAACAGCCCCCAAAACTCCTCAAATTTCGTCTTGTCTCCTCCGTAAGTCGGTACTTTCAACGGTTTCAAACGATTGTTCGCGGAGACTCCTCCTGGCGAAACCCCAGAAGCTCCTGTGTCGTCGTGACCACTGTAATTTCCTTGGAGGTTTGTCGGCGGCGAGCCCGAACTAAGCTGTCCCTCTGACACGATTGGCGTAGTTAAATTGGAAGCCGACGTCCCTTGCAAAGCACTCACGGTCACGGCGGAATTTTGAACACATGTTTTCACGGCCTCGTGGGCTTTCTCAATCGCTGCTTGAATTTCCAATTCAAGCGATTGGCTTTCTTCTATGGCGGCGTTTTGACTCTTTACATCCCCATTTTCCAAATACACGACGCTCAATTCGTCTAAAATTTCCAATGTTGTATCTAACAGCGACCATAACTGCTCTATGTCCTTTTCAATAGCGATCGCATCCTTCGACGTGATGCACAGTTTCTCCATGTGGTGACGAATCTTCGTCATATCGGTTTTCCTCTGTCGCTTTTCTCGTTTTAGCTTCAAGAGCACCTTCTCTCTTTCCAGTTTCGTTTCGTCGTCGTTATCTTTCTCGGTTTCTTCGGTATCGGTCCCCAGTGCTTGATCGGCGGTTGAGTTTTCTTGATCGGTCATCTTGAGCGAAAGCGGCCAAATTATAATTTCTCACGGTTAACTTGCGACGGTAAACACTCCAACAGTTTCCCTGAATAACTACTACATTCGGTATTAAAATAGCCAGTCTCCCTTCGTGGTCGCCAAAAAATGTAGGGGAGAGAAAACCACTCCAAAAGGACGATTCCAAAACGATTTAATTATGAACTTTTACATTTCAGTTCACTACTCGAACGAAAAACAAATCTCTCCTCCTTCGCACCGCGTGCTCGGCTCCACTTCGCGAAATCTGTCAATCATAAACAGAACGTCTGATTGGCTA
Organism: Siderastrea siderea; assembly: GCA_964030785.1. Classification (NCBI taxonomy): domain Eukaryota; kingdom Metazoa; phylum Cnidaria; class Anthozoa; order Scleractinia; family Rhizangiidae; genus Siderastrea; species Siderastrea siderea. Next base: position 20,343,592 of record OZ034977.1, read on the forward strand.
TTAAAAACGGAAACGATTACATCATTGTGTCCTTGCGTGACGGGTTACAAACTAAATCTCTTTTGTCCAGGGGAGGAGATAATAAAGTATGTATGTATGTAAGCGTCGCTTCAGATCATATTTGTTTACGCGTCCTGAAGATTGTAATCGATTTTTTCTCTGTCGTTCCAAAAACCTTTTTCCTCCGGATATACTTAATTCTACATACTCAAATATAATTCCAGACATCTATTCGAAGCAATATAGCAAGTTTTTGAACGTAAAAAGCATTTCATTGTAGTTCAGATCACGTGCATGTTCGCAGGGTTACATACACAATAATATTTAGTCAACTCTTACCTCGTTTCGTCACTTTCATTTGCGAGTTCATGATCAAGTATGCTCTCCTAATGGCTAGAAATTTGTTCATTTTCATTGTCTGCTTCGACTAGCATTTCTAAAACCCTCGAAGTGTCATTGGTAATGTATCTTGATCGCTTCCCGAAGGACGCCATATTTGAAAACTCAAAAATATGACAAATACGTTTTTGAAGAATGTGTCATGTAGGCCACATTGAAGCATCCTAGCCCAAACTTTTATAGGCACGCAATTGTCCAAATGGTACAGCGATTGAACAAAACGCGAATTTTTGCGGGCTTTTTAATTCTCCTTCTTGAGGGAAGGACCTCTTGGGAAAGAGTTCAATTATATAATTATAAATTAATTAAAAATGGCCATAATGAAAAGTATGATAAGAGACCCTTTATGTTTTTCTAATTGTTTAAAATGAAATTTATTTTTTCTGACCCTTATCATTAGGGCACAATACTTTGCATGTTCTCTTAACAAAGCATCCCCCTTACAATGTAACTGTAAGATAGGTTTTTATTCTATAAAATTGGTAAATGAAAGAGTATCCGATTAGGAAGTGTATTCGATGTTTCAGCCGTTCCACATTCGCCTACATGTATTTGGGCAAGGCAGTTGATTAAACTTCTTGAACAGCAAGACAGGCTAACTGATCTTTTTACAGTTTATCATTCACTTTAGTCAAGAAGGTGAAGAATTAGGCCAGGCAGGGAGGGTAATGAAACTGTACAATTATCCTCACCTTGCAATGGGTCCTCACTACAGTTAGCATGAATACAATCATTACGACATGAATGCCATTAATCCGTTGATTCAACACATGTTTGCGTTAAATGTGGCTGTTGACAGGAAAAATATGCTTTTTTGTGCTATTTATTTTTCACCCTTTTAGTTTGAAGATATTAAATTCATTTACTTGCAAACTATCCTAAAAGTGATTTTGTCTGGACCACACAGGCAAAACATAGTAGCAAATTTCTCCTTTATATTAATTTTCATCCCTGAGTAGATGTTTATTTATGAAGTTTGTTGTAGCTTGCACACAGGCTAAGTTCATGTTGTGATCTATTAATTTTAATAGGACAAGAGTGTGAAAATGAGAATCCCGTATTGAAAAATCGCCTGCCAGCAACACAGCAGCCTGTTCCGGAAGTAAACGATAGGAACCAGTTTGAAGATCTTCACCTAATTGCAAGAGCAAGTGCAGTCGGTGTGCAATACGAGTTTGCACAGCATGGTATAGTGGAAACTGAGGATGACAAGAGAAAAAGACAGCGACGAAACCAAAGGAAAATAACAGATGAGGAGAAGAGGTTGCGTGAAGTTGTTGGAGATCTACCACCACCTCCGTTGGCGGGATCAAGTGAGCAGGAGGATAACGCATACTGTGCTATTCGTGCATTTGAGGTGGAGCAGATGACATACGCATTCAGTCACTGTGAGGTCTGCACGAAAAGGCGCTTGGAATGCAAAAGCACAAGAAACATGTGCAGTCGCTGCAAGAGAGACAAGAAGGTACCAAAAGTTTGGTCTGATGAAAACAACATGGACCCGTTGTGTGTTCCTGAAGAGCTGTCTGAAATGTCAGATGCCAAGCAGATGCTGATAGCAAGGTTAGCACCCACTGTGCATGTACACATGTTGAAGCATGGAGGTATCGCTTCAAGGGGACATTGCATTGCATCCCCTCAGGCTGTGCAAGAACCGCAACTATTCTCCAATGCCTACCAGCAGAGGTGGATATCATACGCGTGAGAAGACAAGGAAAAGATGATACCCATAAGGACTTCAGGGTTAGAAGGTACCATGACGAAGGAGCTCTCCGTTGGTTGAAGGAGAATATTCCTGCCTATACTGACATTGTTATTGATAACACCCGCATACAGAAGATAGTGAGTTGCCCAATTTGAGAACAGTTGAGTTTTTGAAACAGAACATGTGGATGACCAAGGCCCTGCACCGCAGCAGTTGGATGCCGGCGAATCAGACAGTAACGATGGCTCAACAGTCAGGAATTATTCTTCCTGAGCCTGGAGTGAATGTGCAAGTTCATGTTGAAGAAGCCATAAATGAAGTTGTGTCTGAACCTACGGAAGTTGAAATAGAAGGCGCACGACGAGGCGTAGAGCGACCAGTGATCCCATGACCGACCACGCACACTACCCCAGCATCTAAGTTTACCACTCAATCTGCGTGATACGGCACAGTACTAGCATCAGAGACGCAGAGAGCTTCGTGCCTTGGTCGAGTTCATGGTTAATGAGAAACGCGGATTGCCTTAATTTTTTCATGACTGGAAGCTTCGCAGCGTTTTCCTTTGCCCCACTAACGTGACTGTTCGAACAGTTCATCTTGCAGACTATGGGGGTAGAAATCAACCTTGCTGAAGATAGCAATGCCTGCTTCAAGGCTGTTCAAGAGAATACTCAAGTAGTAGTGAGCTACTTTGATCTACGTACCCAGTCATACCATAAAAAGATACTGAAGCCAGTGTTTGGTGTTTCTAATTATTGGTATCGTTATGAGTTTGCAAAGTCCCGGGGTCAAATTCATTGGCACCATCTCAGCTGGAGATATGACAGCAGCCACATCAGCTGTTGCATGAAGCTGCGAAGGAAGCTGTGGCGATGTTGAGTATGCAGCTAGACTTAGCCAGTGGGCTGATGAAAACTTTGCCATGACATTATTGTACCCAGCTGGCAGCAATGATGAAGAAAAGCCAAGAGAAGACCTCTGGCCACCACCTGACGGTTCAGCTAACCCGATATCAGACGGTAGGGATCCCCTTGTGAAGATGCTTATGCAAATAGCTGCAACACAAGATACAATACTAGAAGATCATTTGCTTTTTTTGAACCGTGTTGGGTTGCACAGGTGTTCAGATTACTGCTTGAGGACTCCTCGTCATCCTGAGCCAGGTTTGCAGCCAAGAGAACGTGTTAGTCGGATGGAGTTTGGAAGGTAAGAAATTGTGCAATGGCCCAGAAATTGTGGAAGATCATAATGGAGCTCCTTGCCTTGAGATGCCTCGTGTCCATCCGCGTGTGGTTCAGCAATCTCGTTATCAAATACAATCTTGGAAAAGCAAATGAGGATGTGAGCTTGATTCTCTCCAATTCTCCTCCGGACAATCCTAGCATGGATGATATCATAGCCATAATGGACTATGTGTGTGGCTATGCTTGCAAGGATAGCGAACCCACTGGTGCAACTGCTGATCTCTTTAAAGACATGGTCAATGCCGTAGATGCAGCTGATGCAGACCAAGTGACTGGCAAGTCAATGTGTGCTAAAATGCTGATGAAGACTGCGGGCAGACGAGATATCTGTGCATCAATTTAGCTGAGTGGACTAGCACTTTGGAGATGTAGCCGTCTATTTACATACTTGTCAATGTCAGGGTCAAGGCGACTTGAACGGGATGGCAACACTGCAACTCGCAGCACCCCATGGCCACTGGATAAGTACCTGCACGACCGAGAGATGAGCATTGCTCTTGGTACCAATTTGCATCCAAGAATGGTAAAGTTCCTGTGGTAAGTGGTGGTGCTACGAATGCGACGTCATTGAATGAGGACTACTGTAAAACAATGCTTCTGTTGCATTGGCCAAACTGGTTTGACATCCAAGAATAAAGGGAGATGCTGAACCTTGGATTGATCGGTTTAAGGACTTTGTTGCTACTAGTGAATGCCCAACATTTGTGAAAGCCCAAGTTTCTAAGGCACAGCGTTACATAGAGCGTCCACAAGAACCAGTGTTTGAAGAGAATGAGGATGACGATACTGTGGAAGCAGAAGAACAACCAGACCTGGTGGACGTCTGTGCAATGCAGAACCAAAGATATGAGGAAGTAGAGAAGGACTTTGATTTTGATGATGGTGGAGATGACTATGACTGAAGCAGTACCTGCATTATTCTTCCTGAGGGCAAAGACCCCAAGAAGTGGCTTCAAGAAAGCATCAAAGAAAATGACCAACCGGAATCGGAAACTGTAGAGCTTGAATTACCACAGGTGTCTCTGTTGTCTCTAAATGAGAACCAGAGAGCCATTATAAGTGAGTCTGGTGTTGCACACCCTCTACAGCTTTGTTGAAAACCCGCAAGATTACCATCCTCTGCGATTTGTTGTCTCTGGAACTGCTGGAACTGGAAAGTCGTACGTTATCAAGTACCTTCAGAGATTAGTGCTGCAAGTGTTTGTAGCCAACGATGCAATACAGGTGATAACCCCGACGGGGAATTTTGCCTACCTTGTTCAAGGCGGAACGGCTCACAGCTCACCTACCGGTGGAAGGTCTTGCAACGAGTTGACCGTACCTTTAGGTCCTGTGCTAGAGAAAATTCAGAAAAGGTGCGAAAATCTGAAAGTTTTGGTCGGTGATGAGCAATCAATGTTTGAACACACCACAATGGGTTTGATGGAACAGCACGCACGTTATGCAATCAACAGATTAGGCAATGCAGACGAGCTGTGGGGAGGTATTCTTGTAGTAGTGTTTATGGGAGATGATGTGCAGCTACCTCCTGTGTGTGACACTCCTGTGTACATTCCAGATTGTCGCAGTGCACCGTCTAACCATAGTCGCTTGGTATGGACAAGTTTGGATGGTGCTGTGGAGCTTACTCAAACTGTGCGGTAGAATGAATCTGAACAACAGCTGAGAGATGTGTTGATGTCACTGAGAACTTACAGTACGACAGCACGGCAAATCCGTTGGCTACAGCAGTTCCAGTGGCACAATCTCCGTATGTCCCATGGCCCAGAACTTCTTGTTAGGATGGATGAGCAAGGTCTGTATGTGTTTCCTACACATCGTCTGGAATGGGAGCGCAATAAAACTAAGCTCCTTGAGTGTAACAGACTGCCAAACCACCCAGTAGCCAAGATCAAGGCAGTTTACAATGGCAGGCACGCACAGAAGGCTGAAAGTAATAAAGCATGAGGACTGTTACCCCTATTATATCTTTGGCGTGACAGCAAAGTCATGCTGGTAGTAAACTTGAAGGCTGATTGGGGTCTGTACAATGGAGCAGTAGGCACAGTCGTGGACATTGTCTACAAAGTTGGCTGTAGACCTAGTGATGATCCTGCACCACTACCTGATGTTGTGTTTGTGCGGTTTCCAGGATATAAGGGTCCACCGTATATAAATGAAGATCCAATACTTAGGCCCATTTTTTCTCTGTAAATCGGTCCACTGAGTGCACATGTCAATGCAGGCGTATTCAAGTTCCGTTGAGACTGGCATGGGGAACAACGATCCACAAGTGCCAAGGAATGAATGTGGGTGTTGGTGAAGTATTCATGTATGTTGTGATCCACCCTGGAAAGCACGACTTTGAAGCCAAGAATCCAGGAGCTCTATTTGTGGCATTGTCACGAGCAAAATCCGCAGGTGGATAAGGTTTAGATCGTGATTTTGCATTTCATGAAGATGTCCTAATAAACGATGACAGCTTTAGACCTGTGGACACTCCAGCTACAAGGGCTAGAGCAGTGAAGATGGAAAGACTGTGTGAATTAGCATCTCAATGTCAGTAGAGAGAGGCTTTGGCACAAGCCAAAGGGCGGAAACTTTTCTCAGACTGGTAGAGTGGGCTCAGTCTCGAGGACATCACTGAGTCAGTCACTTGGTGGCTGAGGGCCTGTGTGGCCATACATGGCAATTAGAAGAGCAGTTATGCTGTAATCAGCCTGGGTGGCTGAGGGCCTGTGTGGCCATGCATAACAAATAAAAGGATCGTTATGCTGTAATCAGCCTGGGTGGCTGAGGGCCTGTGAGGCCATGCATAACAAATAAAAGGATCGTTATGCTGTAATCAGCCTGGGTGGCTGAGGGCCTGTGTGGCCATGCATAACAAATAAAAGGACAGTTATGCTGTAATCAGCCTGGGTGGCTGAGGGCCTGTGTGGCCATGCATAATAAATGCATAAGGTTTCTTTGTTTCTAATTAGCCCGGCGACAATGAGAGAAGGTGGTTCCTATCATGATACCCCCGCCTTTCTGGGCGTATAATACACAGCAAGGTCTGGAATGAGATCTTGAAAAATGCTGTGGGGGACCGGGAACCCTCTTTGTTTTAAAACCACCTTGGTAACCTGTCTTGCACAACATTAGAGTGATGTGACATTTCATTCTTATTTGTGACATCATCCACACATACTTATCATGTTGATGGTGTAGAATAATAATTGTTTTATTAATAACAGTAATAATTTATTCATAGTGGAGCTTGCACGTGTAGTGCGCCAGGGGAGCACCATTGCCAAGCAAATTTGGTAAACTATTATGCCAAGAAATTTTGGTAGTGACGTAATATTCACGTGAACGTCCGTCCGTCCGCACCACAGGGTCACCAATTGAGGTGGCTTACAGTTGAGATAACCCTGTTCTTTTATCCCGCGTTTTTGGCGCGAAAATCGCATGGTGACCCGTGTTTTAGCAAAGATAGCAAAAGTCAAAAACAATTTTATTAATGGAAAGAAAAAAGTTTAAAAGAATACTCAGTCGTCTTTTTGGAGGAAGGCGAGGAGTCAACTTAAGAATTTGCCTTCAAGGACTTCATCTTGGTTGTTGGTTCTGCTGCAAACTAGGTCGGAACAACGCTTGAGTTCGTAGTATTGTGCAGCGGTTCTTAAAGGCCAAATAAAGCAGAGCCAGGGCCTTCTGGTTTTTTTCTGTCCACAACCATGGTTTTTGCGGCGGTCCTTTCATAGGTAGTGTCAACCTTCGCGGCCTAGTGGAATAATGCTGGCCTCCGACGCCTGCCTGCGACCCTGGCGAGGCAGGTTCGATACTCAGCGGGGACGTTTCTTTTTTTTCGCTTGTTTCCTTTTCTTTTTTTATTTGACGACTTGAATGAGAGTATTTTCACAAATGGATAATTGATTCACAAATTGATAAGTACCAGCCAACTACAAAAGCAGAAAAACAGAAAAAAAATGTGGAGTTCCGCTTTTAGGCTTGGCTAAATCTATACAGTACTTTGTTTGTTTGTTTGTTTTTGTTTTTTTTTTTGCTGGATATTGAACACAAATATATATCATTTGGTGGTTTCCTCTTTACTGTTTTCTTGGCCGCCATTATAAAGCCAGTTTAATCTGCGGCGATACATTCGAAGAAGGTCAATTTAATCAAATACGACGTGCAAACACTACCAATTGCAGTTTAATGAAAATGCCATTAAAAGCTTGTTAAAAACCCATGAACCCATTTTTCATGGTCATGAAAACGGAGATTCGCCATTTCATGGCCTTTGTCAAGCCCATGAAAATTCCATTAAATATTATATGACTTAATTCATGACCAATGAAAAATCTTTCATGCCCATGAAAATTCCATGAAATATTACGTGATTTAATTGATGACCCATGAAAACACCTTTTATGGCCATGAAAATCTTGGACCACACCAAAGTTGATTTCATGGGGCATGAAATTTTCATTGCGCCAATGAATTATCCATGAATCACAGGTCATGAAAATTAGTGTAAGGTACATTAACCTACAAAACATGAGACAATTTTAATTTCACAAGGATCCACACAGAAAGTAAGCACACAACTAGTTTATACAGCAGAAACAAATCAAAGGGAAATTTTGACTTACACATTTTTTGTTTTTCTGTTTTCCTTACTTTTCAAGTCCATTTAATAACAAATCATTAGTCAAGCACAACATTGCACGAGCTCTGATTCTTGTGATAACATATACTATTTCAGTATGAAGTCCATCACTATTTGAAGTTCATTCCTCGTTAAAGTACTACTGTGGAGTTTTTAAATGCCTTTGTGAAATTGCTTGAATTGGTGAAGTTCACAAAGTTTATTGGTCATCCCTGATTTTGTCATAATTACAATAGAAGAGTAACACTATCCTGCGAATAGTGATGGCTAGTCTGGGCGGGTAGTGTTTTACATTAATGAAACGAAAGAAGTCAAGTAACATACAAAATATATACACGTGTGAATATGTGTATATTCCATTTGTGTATAACCATATATGTGTATAACAATTTGTCTTTTAATCCAAGCCTTAAGCCAGGCTCAACCACACTGGAATTTCAGTCAGTTATCACTGTGCTCAAGGAGAGAAGGTGCAGTATTGTAGTGGTTAGCGTGTTGGACCTCCGAACTGTGTTGTTTTGTTGTTTCCTCAGTGGAAGCCTTTTCTTGCAGCCATGTGTAAATTACTCATACACAAGGTCACTCCACCTTAAAAGTTAAGGACCTGAAAAATGATTCAACAGTTCTGAATTTTTCATAGGCTTAAAATTCCTTCATTAAAAGTGTTCTTTAACATTGCCTTGAGGCGCGTCGAGCACAATTAACTGCTGTTAACTGTTAATATATATGTTATAAAAGACTGCTTTCAGATTGAGCTAAAGAGAAGCTTTAAAAGATAAAGAGTCTATTAATTTAGAGTCATTTCGTTTTCTGCTAGAAATATGAGAAAATGGAGGACTACGTTTTGTATACGTTTTTTTGTATACGTTTTTGACTATGTTTTGTAAAAATCCTGTACTCAAAGAAAGCAGTTTACCTTGATTATCTGAAGGTTGTAATCCGTGACAACACGTCTATGGGTCACTTGTGTGAAGTAACTTCGATCAGCTCGCTTCATTATACATTTTTCAGAATGACAAGCTGGACTTTGAACTTTTGCGAGGAGCAAACTGTTTTAAGTCACCAGAAAAATCAGCAAATGATTTTTTATCATTGTCTGGCATCATGCTAGCTTTTAAAATCGGAAAGAAAAGCGAAGCTTGTTTGCTGTATGAGATTTCCTAGAGCCGCCATGTTGGACACGCATCTGAGGAGCCTGGGAACAAATGAGCTATTCTGGTCAGCAGCCGGACTACTGCGGGCTCAGAGAGTGACCGTTGATTTCGGTTTTGGGCGCCATGTCAGAATGTTCAGCTAGCTAGCTGTGTATCCCTCATCTTTTCAGCCAAAATGATGCATCAGAGAAACAGAATTGGATCAACTACACTTAATCTGCTTCTTAGAAGGAGGTAAGTTAAAGGCAAATGACATTTTGTAAAGAATGGCTTCAAAATTGATGATTTTTCAAGTGAAGATTGACCATGTGCTTGAAGCGTCAGTAGTTGACTCAGGCTCTTACATGTGAATTTAGAGACTTTTTATGGGAGTTGTGTGCAGCTCTTTGGTCTGTGTAAAGTAACTTAATTCAGGAATAACAGGATTTGAGTTCGGGTTATAACCTTCGAATGGGTATACTAAATTATAAAATGAATTGGGTTTACAGACTCAAAAAGAATTGCTCATGTCTATTTTCAATGCCCTCACATGAACAGCTTTCAATGACCATTCAATGTTTTGTTGTAGGTATATTGACTGCATTGAGCTTCATGTTCTTGTGAGAGACTGAGACTTCAGAGGAATAACAAGTCAATAATGAAGGCTTTTAATAAGCTAAGTTGCTTAACATTTTCTACTAAGTACAGAACACAGCTAATTTTGTAGATGTAAGACTTTTAAATGATCGACTCTTGTAAAGCAATCGTTGTTGAATTGAGCAAAATGATTATTGCTTCATTCAATTCATTCAATATAAGTCTTACAAAATGTAAACATCATAATGTACCCAATGCTGCAAGTTTTGCAGGTTTGCCTTTTTGGTCAAGGAAAAATAACCTTGTTCGGAAAATAAGTCAAGACTATTTTTTGAATTATATTTTAATTGCTGGACATTCTTCCTTTTTAAGGAATCCATTTAATACAATTATTGTTAGGTCATATTATGAGAAAGGTTCTAGCTGTTATGTTATTAGTAAATGTGCAACTGAATGAAAACCTTTCAGTGTTTGACATGCAACACTGCATTAGAAACCAGAATATTAAATGATTTTCTGCATTGCTTATCTTCAACTGGTTGGGGATGGCAAGTAACTAGGAATGAAATGCCACTGTTAAGAAATCAAAATATATTCGTAATCGCTGTAGATCTAATGATATTACAACTTAAATCCAACATTACATGATTTTGAGTAAGAATTGTATGATAGCAAAGTTTATTCATTTTACAAGACTGAAATAGAGATTCGGACATTTTTTATACATTTTCTAATGCACAGCATACATCTTCACAATATAAAATTTGTAAGAAAATATGATACCAAGGTGGGTTCAATAAAAACATTTATTATTATAATGAGGAGCAGATTGATGTTTCAGTTGTTTGTACAATGATACACATGTAAACAGTACATTCCATCTTCTGTGCCTGGGCAGATGGGCAATGACAGTTGACAGGATTTTGGTGAGTTTGTTATCTTGTTTAATGGTCTCTTGAAAGAATTTTCATGGCACAGAGCAGTTATCATTTACACCATAGAAATAAAAGGGAACCAAATTTCATGGAATTTTCATGGTACACAGTGGTCATTGTTTAACCCATGAAAATAACAGGGACTCACATTTCATGGACCATGAAAATGCTGTGAAAGCCCATGAAATAACAAAGAAAAATTTCATGGACCATTAAAAATTCCCCGTTCACAGGGTTTTCATGGGCCATGATATTGTTAGACCATTAAAACCCCATGAATTCCTGTGCCATGAAATTCCAGTGGTTAGTTTCATGGCTTGTATCCAAGACCATGAAAAAATCCCATTAAAGTACAATTAATGGCCCATTAAAATTTAATGGCATTTTCATGTGTTTTTAATGACTTGATACAAACTTTTGACTTTTCATGGGCCATGAACGGTGAAGTTTTAAGAGGATTTTCATGGCCTTTTTAATGGTTTTTTCATGGGATAAAACCCATGGAAATACCCTTAATTTTTGCCATGAAAAACCTGTGAAATACTACTGAAAACCTTGTGAAATTGCCATTAAAAAATTCACAAGATTTTAATGGGTTTTGATTTCATAGTGAAAATCATGTCACATCTGTTTTAATCATATAGTGGGCTAACAGCTGTTGACACTATTTCGGAATGAGTTTGTTTTCTTAACAGGGTCCATTGAAATATTGAATGAATTTCTTTTGCAAACAATTAAAAAAGGTCTTCTGCTTCCTTTTCGCATAATTGTTCGTAGTGTAAATGTAACGTAAGAGTATAAGGCGTGTTGACTGCGAAACAATGGGATAAGGGCCTGATACAAACTTTCGCCCACCCTTTTTAATATAATAACATCGTATGATAGTCAGTAGAGAAAAAGGCAAATCCCATCTTACAACAATCACAGGCCCTTAAGGCTAACAGCAATAATCAGTAAAATTATTTGGCTTCGTTCCCATACCTTTGCATAAAACCCTTTTATTGAGGGAGTGGCCAAAGCTCACATCCTCAGGCTGCAAACGCCAAAACACAGATCTTACATCCATTCAAGAAATCAACCCGTCTTCACCCCTATTCTCCGTCCATTTAGTGCTTTTTTCTTTCTATTTCGGGTAGCCCTTTTTATGGCCCTTACCTTTGCTGCAAAGTATACAAGGACTTTAAGGCCAATTGTTTACTGTCACCAACTCTTCGATTAATTCATTTCCATAAGTTTTGTATTTGGAATTAAACGTTATCAAATGCTCTAGTACACTAAGCTTGGCTGTTGGCATTAACTGCAATTCACAATGAATTATGGTAATTTTAAAATTATGCACAATTAAAATTGCGCAGACTTCTCTTAGTCTCTATTGTCAAGTGAATTTTTTTTCCCACTAAAGTACACACTTAATAAAACATCTTTATCTTACGTAAACAACTGCTTTCTTGGCAGTTTCGTACGAAAAAATAAACAAGTACTTCTGACGAAGGTTCAAAAACTTCACTGACTTCGTTCTGGAAATATAGTCAAATACTTCCAAGATAGTATTTACAAGTGCTTGAAGGTTACAATTTTCCTTTTTTCTTTCTTTCTTTTTTTTCCCCTCAATCTGACTTTGGTGACCTAAAGATGAACTTTTTGGGTGTAAGGCCACCGAAATTAATTAATTTTGGCTGATTACTAGAAAATGAAATTGTGGATTTACAGTGCTTTAGTTAATAGTCAGAATGAATAATATTATAAAAAGTCAAGCGACTGCACTTTTTATGCACAAACTTGCAGTACATGTTACTTATGAAAGAAGTCTAAACTGGTCTGGGCTTTATTACGACTGGTTACGTCCACTGCTGTGGCGACAATTTCCGTTCCTCCAAAGTACATGGTAACTTCGAGGTCTCTGTCTCGGCCCCGAGATGCGTCAGGCGACAAAACTGTAACACTTCCAATCTTGCTTACTCCGTCATCAGTAGTAAACTGGGTATCAGGGTTAACAGCGACATAGAATCCAAATGTAAACTTCGTGGCATTTGCATGTAGTGGAGAAAACATCCTTCTAACACTTTCTCCGAGTTTTGCGATCTCGTTTTCTTTGACAAAACTGCAAAATATATCGCGGCATATCTCACGGCCATCCACTATGGCCCAATTTTCTTTGGGATGAATGCTTTTATCAAATTTCCTCGTGGTATTGGCACCATAAGTTGTACTCACCACTCTTTCCGTTATTTTTGCTGGATTTTTTCCGAACATCACAGCCCCTTTGAGAACTGCTATACCGGCATTTCTAGGCACGAGAACTCGATACCTTTCGGAAAACTCGTTTCGCAACTCTGCGCGAAGCAAAGCAGAATCAGCAAATCCGCCAACCAGTAGCATAGCTTGCACTTTTGAAAGCTCTGGCCTCTTCAGCACACTCTTCAAATGCTCTTTGATGCAATCCACGACAGAGCGAAACAAATTTTTCATAACGTTAGAACTTAAGGAGATATATTCGGTTTTTCTGATCTTAATGTCCTTTTCTCCGTACTTTTTTATAACTGAACTTTTAATCTTTTTCGTCAAGGTATCAAAACTAGCGGGTAGACGTATATTTGTCATTTTTTCCTCCACAATACGATACCCCTGTTTTTTCCCTTCAAAGTCATTCATCAAAGCAAGCCAGTCAGACGGATTTCTCTCTCCGTACTTCTTCAGGTTTTCTGCCCCAAACAACTCGCTCAATAGCTCTTCAAACTTGTCATTGACCCTCTTACCACCGTAAGGACCCCCAGTGATCTTGTATATCTCTTTGATGGTGCCGCTGTTGGCTATCTTGTGTACAGCCACGTCAAGTGTCCCCCCTTAAGTTGAATATTTAAAAAGTTATGCCATTGAGTTAATATGAAATTGGAACTTTCATTTCTCAAATGTATGGTAGGTCTTTCCTACAACACCTCTTTCTTTTGCCCTGAAAGAGTTTGATGAGTCCATAAGTCTGAGTGACGATTGAGTTAAGCTTGGGCTTTCTGAATTTGAGCTCAGTGTCTCGTTGAGATTTTACAACCTATGCAAAAATTACTAACATCTCCTTATGTCTAAATAATCTTTTTTTCCGCAACTCGAACTTGAACTTTAATGAAGTTCAAGTCAGAGTTGCTGTCCTAGAACTCACGAAATGAACAATCTCGATCCCGATCCTAAGTTGCTTCTAACACTGTTCCCTTCTTGACATTGTTCAATAGATCATAAAATCAAATAATTTGGGCACCCAGGATGGCGGATTTTGAAAACCTGAAGCAATCAACGTCACACGACGACATAATTGACACGTCTCCTTTAAAGAGCCATTGTCACCCGCAGTGCTTTGCGCGCCGAGATTCATTTTCCATGTATGAAAAATCCGCCATTTTCTTGATTGTTGTGAAGTCTGATTTGTATCTTCTACCATCGCTGCCGTCAGCGATCTGAAAGCACTAGTGTGAATTTTGAGTTGACATTTAAGCGTTGTCGTATCGATTTCGTTGTGTGTTTCCGAATTCTGAAGTGTTTTCGCGGTGAAGAAATCTTTAGATTGCATGCTTCGTAGGGTTTAGGAAAGCTGAGGCGAAGGCCGAGTCTTCCGGGCTCTGCCAAAGTTGTACGGCTGAAGGAGTCCGGTATAAGTAACGGAGGGAAAGACGAACACCTACGGGTTTCAGCAATACTACTGACAGTACAGTGCATTTGCCGAAATAGAACTGCATTCGCTGCTGGATTAGCCTTCGTCGCAGACGAACCGAGGGTAAGCTTACGTCTGTGACGCAGGCTAGTGCCGGATGAAAGCAGAAAGAAAGTTAATTTATTTCGAGGAAAGACGTATCTCGCTACTACAAAATGACAGTAGCTATGGGGCCTGCTCCGAAATAATGCTTATCAGTGATCATGCGTTTGTGATGTTTTACTAAAGGCCGCGGGTGACAAGCTACTCATGAATAAATTTATAAAGCAAAATTTCGGTGGAGGTCGTACGTTAAAAAGCTTTAGATCTTGATCGTTTGGGAGCCGATTTCGTTGAAACTTAATAGAGGGCTTGAGGAATGTTGGAAGTGCAACAAGATTGTTTTTCCTTCGATAAATTGTTTTTCTTTGCGATGCTATGAGCTTCCAAAGTAAAGATTTGGTAAAACGCGACTCCGTGTCCAAGTTTTCTCCTCGTGGAGAAGACAAAACTTCTTGATTTTGCCACTAGTTGATCAGTTAAAACCTCTATTGTGTCACAACAGAAGCCGATTTTGTGATTTCAAGTTCCACTGAGAGTTACAAGCCTTTAAATTAGTGAAATCGTCCTTGTTTAAATTTGAAGACTTAAAACTTCTGTTAAGAAGCCTGTTTGAAAAAAGTGCTTCTGTTGTGACAACCTACAACACACCTATTTTACCTGTCTGCTATGTCAGTTCAGGAAATTTTATATCCGCGCTGTATTCTTGGACACAAAATTAGTGGTCTTAGGGCTTCCGAAGGCTTATCGAAGAAACACGAGTGTCTAAGCCAAGAATATTTTATAATGTAAATTATGGATATAAAAATTACGAAGCTATTGTTAACACTCGAGAAACAAACAATAGGTTGCATGCAATCTGTTTGTGTTTTCCGTTGAAAATAAACGAAAGAAAAAAGCATTGGTGCTGAACCAATTAATATTTATACCGCACACAAAATAGAAAGAGAATTTTACTATCGAAATTTCCAAAGCGGATTTTTCCGCTTAAACGTAGAATTAAACACTAATTTTAAAAACCAAAAAGAACGACGAAACCGAACTCTTTTATTATTTTCCGGTCTTTGGAGCAGTGTATATATACACAGAAAAAACTTCACGGAGTTCCACTTACGAAAGACCCAGATGTTGATAAATATTGGACACAAAATTGGTGACGTTGATAAATATTCGAGATAGAGATAGCAACAGTATTTTATTTTCGTTTTGTTTTGCTGTAAAAATTCTAAAAAGTTGCAATTAACGTTTCAACTAACAGATAAAGACTAAAAAGAACGGTACAGATACAACAAGCAAGCGCTCAACGCATTTATTAATTATTGTTATTATGAAAATTTTTATTTAACAATACTTAAAATGCATAATGTTTCCTGCCACACGATTAAAGACGCACGAGCAATCATTGATGCATAAACCAAAGATTTTATACTGCAGAGTTTACTCATGAATATTTCGCGCAATGTCGCTATCATTCGTCGCACTTCGTGCATACGCTTTAAATAAATGAATACTGATGATCTAGTCTCTCCCCCGCGGCCTTAATTATTCCTTGTGTTGTTCACCTTCTGTTTATGCAGGGGGTTGTCCCTAACAGCCGGCAGCCGGCAGAATTAACCGGCTACTTGGGTCGTTTGTGTCGGCTACTTTTGTGATATATAAGCTTATAGATATTTTTAAAGACAAATTATTTGTTCCTTTACTGCCGCAGATATATGAAAATGAAACTTACTTCTCATTGCAATTTATTGACTTAGAAATAATCTGGTTGGCACAGAGATGCACGATTATTAGTTCATTACGTTGAGTTCTGGGAATTACATGTAGAAATCAGGGCTCGAGACTAACAGTAGCCAACTAGTCACAGACTAGTAGAAATTCCGTTTTGGCTAGTAAATCGTGCGCTTTTACTAGCCATTTTGGCTAATGAAAATTTCAAAGCACTAACAAACACTAAAGAATCGGATGGAAACCAAACTAAATATTGCTTCTGATGATTGGATCCCAAAAGCATGTTGAGTGAGCAGAATTTTAAAACTTATTCTGTAGAAGGATATCAGAATGTTCGTATGATACTTGTTTTGTCCTCTCAACGTTTTTCCCTACTAATTCTCGTCTCAGATGGCAACGTTTTCTCCGTCATTTCTACGTTCGAACGAAATTAGCCGTCTTCAGAACGTTTCACCATACGTCTCCTTGAAAGGTCCAGTAGTGCGTTCATATGACATTTGTCTACACGTTAGTAGGTTCACACAAATCTTTAGTCTTCTGTTATCGACTTTTTTTACATTAACTGCTACGTTCGTACAATAGTTTCTCTTCCCAGCATTTCTCTCTATGTAACATCTTCACAACGTTTCTCCGTACGTAAGTAGGTTCCTCGATTTATTAGTCTAGCCTTCTCAACGTTTCTTTGTACGATAGCACGTTCGCAGGACATTGTTCTGCTCTTCCTAAGGTATTCAGTGTGTTAGTACATTCGTACGATAAGTCGACACTGCTTACCGCTTCTCTGTATCTTAGTATGTTCATACGGTATTAGTCTCGTCTTCTCAACGTTTATCCGTACGTTTGTGCGATTTTAGTTGTCTCATTTAACTTACATTTCTTCGTAATTTATTGTCCCACTGTAAATAGTTCAGTTTGTCCGTTCGGCGTTCTTCTGTACGTCACACACGCTCTAAGTGTGTGGAATTAGTTTTGTCTGATAACGTTTCTCCGTAAGTTAGTAGTTGCGTATTTTATTAGTGTCTGTATCTTGGTACGTTGGCAGCATTTCTCCCTACTGTAGTGCATTTCCAACCAACGTGTTTGATATGACTTCTCAACGTTTCTTTGTACCTTTGTCTTCCCAACATTTCTCCGTACGATGACATGCTCATATAAGGTTAACTGTTCGAGTTATTCGTCATGATCTGACCGAAACAGAAAAGAGAGGCGTGAACTACATCGTGCCTGGGAATTTGCCCTGAAGACACATAGTACTTTTTACCATATAGACAAGAGCGTTTTAGTGGAAAATAGACCACTCGCAAACTTCATACAAAACTACATTCGGGACTCGAGTGGCGTATTTTCCATATCCCCACTAGTGAGGATATCGATGACGTCATTTCCCGCTCTTATTCTGTTGTTTGAGCAAAAATACTCTTGTCTATATAATAAAAAGAAAATTACACGGTGGCTTGAAGATATGAATTTTATTTTCTCGTGGTAAAAAACAATATTTTACTCGCTGCACGAATATTGTTTTTACCACTCGAAAATGAAATTCATATCTTCGCGCCGCCGTGTAATGTCCTCTATGTATTCCGCGTGTGAGGACCTTTAACCGTTGGAAAGAATAGGCAACATTCAAGTTCTTCACTCTTGAGATTACAAGAGGCATGTTTACAGTACTTAACTCGGCTAAAAATTAGACAACACAGTATGAGATTATGCAAAAAAAGTCTGGCTAGTGAAAATATATTTTGGCTAGTGAAATCAAACCTCTCACTACCCGCTTGGCTACTAAGCTGAAAAGTTAGTCTCGAGCTCTGAGAAAATCACTGAAGGCAGAGTTTATACAAATAAAATTGAAAAGATACGATTACTTTTGGAACTGACATTATTGGAAATTTGTGCTCAGAATCAAGGAAATTCCGTTTCTGGGGACTTAAATTGTAAAAATTTCCTGGGGGGGTGGGGGCATGCCCCCAGTCCCCCCTAGAGGGAATCGCCATCGGTGCTCGATAACCACTATCCGGCTACTTAGAAATTTTTGCCAGCTACTTGAAAAGTTGTGGACAACCCTGTTTATGTTTTATTTTTGCAAAGGGTGTAAGTGGCTATTCTGGTTTTGTGTCCATCGACATCGGTCGATGCGATCGATCGAGCGGTCAATCGATCAAACGTTTTAATAGATCCATTTATACGCGTTAACGGCAAGGTAACATCTGAGAAGTTTTCTCCGGTGACATCTAGCGATGAAAACCTCAATATTCTTACTACTTGTTTTTGTCTTGTTTCTGTATCGAGTGGAAGTGGCTGATCCGGTTTTACGTGCATCGAGACCGCTCGATCGGGCCCTATAATAGCTCCATACGCGTTGACTACAAAGTCAGATCTAGAGTTGTTTTCTCCAGTAACATATTTTCAGAAGCAACTACTGTACATATCAGTTCGCTGAAAGGCAGTGCAGCACGGTATAATATGCGGAAAGTTTGGTAAACGCGCCAGCCAAACGCTAGAAACTGTTTCAAAACAAAAACACAAGCGCGCAAAGCACTTTGGGTGACACTGGCTCTTTAAGGCGACTTTCCTAGCTGTTCTACATAATATTTAAGGATCCTCATTGACAGTTCGCGCCATTTAGAAACACCCCTCTACCCCCTGCCCTTCCCAAAAAAACAAAAAGAGAAAAAACAAAAAAAAAACAACAACAAAAAAACTACACAAACAAAAAGAAAGAAAATTGCCCCTTTCTGGCCTTCTGGTGGGCTATTTTACATCGGGATTACAAATTCCGAGATACACACCTAAATAACTATCATAGGTGCTCCCTTGCAGCAGTCTTTTTGACGTATCCATGAATGCTTACCGTGGTAAATTTACCAAGGTGAAGTGCGATTACGCCAAATTTCATTTCTTACCGTGGACCAGTCCAGTTAAATCTAAACTCACCTCCAATGTCAACGACTATATACGCAGTGTCCGGTCGGGTAAACTCTACATCTTTAGCTTCTTTACCACGTTCGTTTTCAAGATGGCTCAGCTTTCGCTCCATACAAAAAATAGCGGCGACTTCAGGTTCCAAGGCGATGATTAGCTGTTGAGGATTTTCTATCGCCCCAACGCCAGCCTAACGTTGTGAATCAAAGGGTGAGATTAAGTAGTTGTTTTCGATCTTGCTGACATTATTTTTTGGATTTAGAAATAAAGTATTCTCCCAATGACGTAAGCAACGTCACTCAAACAATGTTTTACCGGGAATGCCCTTTTGTCTTATCAGTTTTTTAATTTGCTTTCATTTATATTCCATCTATGGGTATACTTCGGTTACATATTTTTCAGCTGGCTCGATTTTGTCTGTTTGCTTGTTTGTTTGTTTGTTTGTCCGTTTGGTTTTTTCGGGGGAATATAAATATCTATAATAACCTAATAATTAAAGCTGAGTAAAAAGCTGGTGGCGGCCGATTGTGACAGGGAAGAGCTGGGCAAAAGCAAAACAATAGTAATATTCATTGTTTTGCAATAGCAAAACAATGGATTATAGTCCTCTCTTCGTATTCCCTCATTATTTTCCCCTCGCCTCAGGATCAGTCCGGCTCTCAGAGGATAATTTCATCATCACACAAAAAAGAAAGTAAATGCTTATACTATATCAATCAATATATACAGTTTTCAGGGAAAAAAAGTCAATTTTTATCTAAGCCGTGTTTTTACAGGACTTGGTTGCGACCATTGATTGGCACATTCGATCCATTTGAAAGAATCCTACCTCGATTTAAATTTGTAGTCTTCAGTAATGAAATACGTCTCGACTCACTTTTGAGTGTGATGTTTTCTTTCCTTTTCCCTTGAAAAGACACCATTAGTCATTTCATTCATTTAGATGTAACGACAATGTTAAGAAGTCTATGGATAATTTTCTTCGTTAATTTTCTCGTTTCTGTTTTTCTATCAGCAGTGAAACAGAGTGCACAATGTAAATTCGCAAACAAAGCAAAACCTCTTTACCGTTCTACTTCATTTTGTGCAAATTAATTAGCTGAGGCTTTACGGAATGACTTGTCATTCAGTCGTATACAGTGGAAGGAATTGTTACTTTTCAAGATCACTAAAATTTGAATAAGAGAAACCTGAAAATAAGCATATTACTTGTCCATCGGTGGCGGTACCAGGTGATTGTATCACATATCCAGGTAAATGACCTTACATGATTGACCAGCTCTTAGTTGGGTTGATAGGTTAACGTTGCACCAAATCTTATTCAAGCGTAAATAAGTTCAGCCTTTCTTTGTAAAGTATGGTATGACTACGAGGATCTTTCAATCACAAAATGTTACATCAACAGCACATACATATGACCGTGTCAAAGATAGCCTTTTCCTTGCTGTTTGCTGCAAATGTGTCTGAAAATCTGCCTCAGTCTGTGTTTAGCTCAGTTTCGGCTCAGTTTAAACAACTGATCACGCCAATCAAACCTACTAGTTAGAATTTGCCGTGGAATTAAAGGTTGCAGTCCAAGTTTAGTTTGGCTTTCCTTTAAATGATACTTTCTGCACTAAAGTTAAAAACAAATGGGTCGAAATTAATTTCGACGTCAAAGTTACTTTATCTATTACCGATAGCAGAACCAATTACAGGGAAACTACGATGTTGCCACTTCTGGTAAGAAAAATAGGCTGAAGAGTAGTTTTGTTATATCATCAAGTAAATAGTTTGAAGTAGTCTGGGTATCGTTTTAATTTTTGCAATTCAGCCTTTGCCTACCGTCCGTCCGTCCGTCCGTCCGTCAGTCCGTTCGCCCCTCCCTCCCTCTATCCCTCCTTCCTCCCTTCCCCACTCAAAGTCAAAGAGGAAATTCTAGATAAGGTCGATGCACTGATGTCAACACAAATAGGACTACTGCGTAATTTTTTGGCAGCTGTCATTCCTTCAGGTAGAATTAGCCTCGAAGAAGGATAATTGTAAGACACGCATGCCCGTACTTGAAGAAACTGTCGATCGCATGTGGGTAGGAAAAAGGGAGAAATAATTTAAACTTCTCACATTCAGAATCTTTTGGGTTTTGGTAAAAAATGGAGAGAATCAGTAAAGGAAGTAAACTATCGAAACAAAAAATGAGGTCACCGTGCAATTAAGAGAGTTAACTCCATGCATAGATGTTACAATACCCACCACCGCTGTATATATTGCGTCGCGAATTGCGTGCACAGTAAGGATGCGCATAAACAATGAGCGCGAACGTCCTTAAGCCAAACAATCTCTGTTTTCTCGGTCCATGCGTGATTACTTAATGATCTCCAAACATAATGTTCCGTTGATCTAAAAAATGCAGAGGGAAGAAACAAAATGGACGATACTCACATCAGGAGTCGTCGTTACGAGCTCAAATTACGTGACATCATATACGCAAATTTGTTTTAAAAAATGAGTTAAGGTGTCCGGTGACGCAATGCAAATTATTGACAGCCGATTTGCATATTGTAGAAACAAGAATTTGGAAAGGCAAAAATCGCCCATTTAAGGCTTTTTCTCCATCCTTTTTATAAAACAAAAGAATGTTCAAGATGGATAGATGGATAGATACATGACATTATTTTGAATGCAATGTCCAAAAAAACAATTGCTTCTTATCTCCATGAAACAATTATCGAGTCCTTCACCTCACCTCATAAGCTGCATTTCTCATGAACTGCTTTGCTTTTGGAGTCCAAATGGCAGGGACTGTTAACACCCACTGGATATCTTCCACTTTAAACTCTTCATCTCCAGTTTCAGAGCAAAGGAGTTTGACAGCTTCTTCTTTCATGAATTTAATTGAATGTGCGAACACTTGAAGAGCCTTTACGGGCTTTCCATTAGCGGCATTAATTGTGGTTTTCAAGTTCAAAGCCTGAAATAAATGTGGGAAAAGTCAAACTCTTCAGCATTGTTTAAAACTACTCAAGTATAACTATTAATTTTTAATCTCAGCTAATTGATCCGGTAATGAACATGGGTTTATATGTGTGATTATTTTGGTCATTGCCTGGGTCTAGGTATGCGGTACTGCTGATCTGACAACGCGCCCTGAATAAACATCAGGTCTACGATCTCCACGTTTGCACCCTATTTAATCTGGTCTTTTATTGGAGTTCATGAGCCTGGGTTGGGGGATAACCTGACCCCCCCTCTCCCCCCCATTCTTAACTCGACAACAAAACTTTGAGGATATTTAGTACGTCCAAAAAGTTCTTCCTCTGAGGTCCGCAACGTTATCTGGTGACGTCACATGCAGTGGGACTTACGCAATGATTTCCAAACGGCGGCAATTGATGTCTTGATTTTTCCCCCCAAAAAAGTAACAGCAACAAAGACAACAAGAACTTAAACACTAAGTACCTAAAATCAATTAAATAATCTTATCTTTAAACCATAGAACTTTCATTGCAGCCCTGCGAAAAAAGTCCAGTTTCGAGTTCACCAAGACTGCTGCATAAAAAGACCATAGGTACATTTATAACCTCAGAAAGGGACTGTACAAATGCATTATTTTTAGTCTCATCAGTTTGATGTCAAGACAAATACGTGTAACGTCATAGGAAAAGAACCAACAGAGAGTTTAAGTCTACTCTGTTGCATATAAATTGTCTGCTCTTCGCTTTGTGTCGATAATAAGTTATTTGTGGCTATCTCTAAAATAGGGAACGGGGAATCGAGAAATCGAGGAACGGGGAACGGGGAACGGGGAACGGGGAATCTCTAAAATAGGGAATATCTAAAACAGGGAATCTCTAAAAAAGGGAATCTCTAAAATGGGGAATCTCTAAATTAGGGAATCTCTAAAACGGGGAATCTCTAAAATAGGGAATCTCTAAAATAGGGAATCTCTAAAACGGGGAATCTCTAAAATAGGGAATCTCTAAAACGGGGAATCTCTAAAATAGGGAATCTCTAAAATAGGGAATCTCTAAAACGGGGAATCTCTAAAATAGGGAATCTCTAAAACGGGGAATCTCTAAAATAGGGAATCTCTAAAATAGGGAATCTCTAAAACGGGGAATCTCTAAAATAGGGAATCTCTAAACTAGGGAATCTCTAAAACAGGGAATCTCTAAAACGGGGAATCTCTAAAACGGGGAATCTCTAAAATAGGGAATCTCTAAAACGGGGAATCTCTGAAACGGGGAATCTCTAAAATAGGGAATCTCTAAAATAGGGAATCTCTAAAACGGGGAATCTCTAAAACGGGGAATCTCTAAAACGGGGAATCTCTAAAATAGGGAATCTCTAAAACGGGGAATCTCTAAAACGGGGAATCTCTAAAATAGGGAATCTCTAAAATAGGGAATCTCTAAAACGGGGAATCTCTAAAATAGGGAATCTCTAAAATAGGGAATCTCTAAAACGGGGAATCTCTAAAATAGGGAATCTCTAAAATAGGGAATCTCTAAAACAGGGAATCTCTAAAACGGGGAATCTCTAAAACGGGGAATCTCTAAAATAGGGAATCTCTAAAACGGGGAATCTCTGAAACGGGGAATCTCTAAAATAGGGAATCTCTAAAATAGGGAATCTCTAAAACGGGGAATCTCTAAAACGGGGAATCTCTAAAACGGGGAATCTCTAAAATAGGGAATCTCTAAAACGGGGAATCTCTAAAACGGGGAATCTCTAAAATAGGGAATCTCTAAATCCACAAGCCCGAACTAAAATATTATGTCTGTTTTTCTCTCTACCATAATTTGGAAAGGATAGATAACCCAAGGGACCCCATAAACGCGTTGCGTGACCAACTCGTCACACATCCCTTTAATAAGGCACCGTAATTGCAGATTGAAGAGAGGTATCTTTTTCGGTGTAATAAAATTGAGTGAACTGAAATAAATCACATCCTGCTGATTGTGATACAATTTATTTTTGTGTGTTGACTGCCGATACTACTTGCAACGCTTCTTTAAGTCTTATTCCACGCTCCAGTTTCTCATTACTGTCACCTGTATTTTGATTGAACTGGTTAGCATTTGTATTACAATAAGAAGATACTGCACAGCTAAGTCGCGGAAACGCACACAGGAACGTTGTTGGCCAGATTCCATCCCCACTTTCCTGTTTACCTTTCAAATAAAGAGTTTATGTTTGCTACACGTAGAAGAGAGTCAGAACACCTCGACTTCTCATTCTGAACAGTGCGTAAGGTATTTGATGCAAACTGACGGACCCGTGAGGAAACCGAAACTAAATAGGATCCAAACCCACCAATGGCAGTTCACGTTTGTAATGGGAATTCTTTGGATAATTTTTTCATGGCCAATCAAAGAAAACGTAATGATAACTTTGTACAAGTGGCATCGGAACGGCGCGCAGCACTGTAACAGAAAAGCGCTGCTTTGATTGCGAATTGCCGAGTCGACCAAGCCGTGTTCCACCGTGGAAAGGTAAGCAAATATCACCACCCGTGATACCCTGCTAACAGAGACTTTTCGTTTTGTATTCACGATAAACAAAAGAACTAAACGAAATACGAGAGACGCGAACATCATCATACATGCTAAGAAAACTTTCCAGAAAGAAACACTCTGCTAGCAGGGTATACCTATAAACTGTAAACTGTTAAGCACGTTTTCGAATTTTCATATGAACGGTAACAATACCTATGTTATATTATTTTACTGTAAGCAAACGAAAAAAATGTACAACAGCCTCATTTTACCAATAACTAATAAAGGAGCCATTTACGCTGGCTTTGCGCCTCGAGCCAACAACATGTGACTGTGATGTCGTGACCTTTTACGTCTCGACTGTGATGGCGTGATTTTTGACATCTTGAGCCAAAAACATGTTGCGTTTTGAGAGGTGACTGTTATTGTCTAGACTTGTTCCAGATATACCTTATTTTTACTTATTTTCGCGCGTCTTAATTTTAGCGAATTGAAAAAAAAATTGAGAAATTAAAGGCCAGCACAAAAAATCCTCTCAAAATTTACACACGCAGAATGTAATACACTCGTGAGAAATTTACATAATCAAACATATGAATCAATAAATATAAGAGCGATTTTCGTTTGACCTTGAAAAAGTGTTTCCGTAAGCGTTCGTTATTTGTTTCATCAGCCACTAGTTAAAAATGTGAAAACAAGACCTCGTTCCTTTACCGCTGAAGAGAACCCTAATATGGGTAAAGCATTGTTCCATTGTGCAATCGTATTGCTGAATACAGAGGTACATGAAAGCTCTTTACTAGGTGGAAAATGCTTGATGTTCGCTAAACCAACCAAAAGCCGTATGCGTTTGTGTCTGTTCTCTAAACCAATTAAATTAAATTGCCATTGTTTGATTCCTTTGTTGTTTGTTCGCACGTAGTTACTTCAAGGTCAAACGAAAATCGCTCTTACATTTATTGATTCATATGTTTGATTATGTAAATTTCTCACGAGTGTATTACATTCTGCGTGTGTAAATTTTGAGAGGATTTTTTGTGCTGGCCTTTAATTTCTCAATTTTTTTTTCAATTCGCTAAAATTAAGACGCGCGAAAATAAGTAAAAATAAGGTATATCTGGAACAAGTCTAGACAATAACAGTCACCGCTCAAAACGCAACATGTTTTTGGCTCAAGATGTCAAAAGTCACGCCATCACAGTCGAGACGTAAAAGGTCACGACATCACAGTCACATGTTGTTGGCTCGAGGCGCAAAGCCAGCGTAAATGGCTCCTTTATTAGTTATTGGTAAAATGAGGCTGTTGTACATTTTTTTCGTTTGCTTACAGTAAAATAATATAACATAGGTATTGTTACCGTTCATATGAAAATTCGAAAACGTGCTTAACAGTTTACAGTTTATAGGTATACCCTGCTAGCAGAGTGTTTCTTTCTGGAAAGTTTTCTTAGCATGTATGATGATGTTCGCGTCTCTCGTATTTCGCTTAGTTCTTTTGTTTATCGTGAATACAAAACGAAAAGTCTCTGTTAGCAGGGTATCACGGGTGGTGATGTTTGCTTACTTTTCCACGGTGGAACACGGCTTGGTCGACTCGGCAATTCGCAATCAAAGCAGCGCTTTTCTGTTACAGTGCTGCGCGCCGTTCCGATGCCACTTGTACAAAGTTATCATTACGTTTTCTTTGATTGGCCATGAAAAAATTATCCAAAGAATTCCCATTACAAACGTGAACTGCCATTGGTGGGTTTGGATCCTATTTAGTTTCGGTTTCCTCACGGGTCCGTCAGTTTGCATCAAATACCTTACGCACTGTTCAGAATGAGAAGTCGAGGTGTTCTGACTCTCTTCTACGTGTAGCAAACATAAACTCTTTATTTGAAAGGTAAACAGGAAAGTGGGGATGGAATCTGGCCAACAACGTTCCTGTGTGCGTTTCCGCGACTTAGCTGTGCAGTATCTTCTTATTGTAATACAAATGCTAACCAGTTCAATCAAAATACAGGTGACAGTAATGAGAAACTGGAGCGTGGAATAAGACTTAAAGAAGCGTTGCAAGTAGTATCGGCAGTCAACACAAAAATAAATTGTATCACAATCAGCAGGATGTGATTTATTTCAGTTCACTCAATTTTATTACACCGAAAAAGATACCTCTCTTCAATCTGCAATTACGGTGCCTTATTAAAGGGATGTGTGACGAGTTGGTCACGCAACGCGTTTATGGGGTCCCTTGGGTTATCTATCCTTTCCAAATTATGGTAGAGAGAAAAACAGACATGAGATTTTAGTTCGGGCTTGTGGATTTAGAGATTCCCTATTTTAGAGATTCCCCGTTTTAGAGATTCCCCGTTTTAGAGATTCCCTATTTTAGAGATTCCCTATTTTAGAGATTCCCCGTTTTAGAGATTCCCTATTTTAGAGATTCCCCGTTTTAGAGATTCCCCATTTTAGAGATTCCCTATTTTAGAGATTCCCTGTTTTAGAGATTCCCCGTTTTAGAGATTCCCCGTTTTAGAGATTCCCTATTTTAGAGATTCCCTATTATTAGAGATTCCCCGTTTTAGAGATTCCCTATTTTAGAGATTCCCCGTTTTAGAGATTCCCCGTTTTAGAGATTCCCTATTTTAGAGATTCCCTATTTTAGAGATTCCCTATTTTAGAGATTCCCCGTTTTAGAGATTCCCTATTTTAGAGATTCCCCGTTTTAGAGATTCCCCGTTTTAGAGATTCCCCGTTTTAGAGATTCCCTATTTTAGAGATTCCCCGTTTTAGAGATTCCCCGTTTTAGAGATTCCCTATTTTAGAGATTCCCCATTTTAGAGATTCCCTATTTTAGAGATTCCCTGTTTTAGATATTCCCTATTTTAGAGATTCCCCGTTCCCCGTTCCCCGTTCCCCGTTCCCCGTTCCTCAATTCCCCGTTCCCTATTTTAGAGATAGCCATTTCAAAAGCACGCTTTGTACGGACACCGGGATAGTACGGACTATTTTGCGTGGCCTTGTTGTTTGCATACCCCAGGTTCAACTTTGATTTCAATGGATTACTGTTATATTGTCTTACCTCATTGCTATGAAGTTCCATTTTAAAATGTTGAAAGAAAAAGTACTCCTCTCCCTCTTTCTTACTTTGTAGATCAGCATACTTTTCGACTGCGTCGTATCCAAACGAGTCAAATGACATGTCAGGCCCAAGAAGGAGACAAGTCGGTGTCTTGCTTGTTCTACAGTTTTGTTCATTGGTCCAGTCTCTATTCAAAAAGATTTCATCCTTTTCTTGACCCGCGTTGAACGAAAAGGCAAAACCACTGTACGTCGTCCCAAAGTCTATGGCCACAACAGCAAGATATGACTTATCCAGTTTGCAGGGTGGGACTTCTGGCACTGGAAATGCAAAAATACAAAACATATCAATCTCTTAATAACAAGGTGAAAAATCTTCTAAACTTATAAACTTGTAAGCCATGAAATAAGAAAAAAGTAGAAAACCTCCGCAAAATGAAAAGAGGTTAAGAAAGGCAACCTTAAAGACCCATTGGAACTTTCCATAATGCACCGTGTTGTACGTGATATTTCGCTTGTGATGTAGTAGAAGGCATTTTTGGCCGCGATTGGAATTTTTCCGTGGAGTGATGCCGCCAAAGGCTCAGGGGCGGTGGCCCTCAGGGGCGGTCTTTCATGTTAATGAAATACGTGTATCATTTTGCCTATAAGTGCCCCTGTGTTATACAATTTATTTTCGAATAGTTTTGCTATCACTTTTTAGTGTACTCGTTTACTGTGAGTTGAGATTTCATTTAAATTCTAACATCAATACGTGACCGTTCGGCCGGAAAAGGTATTGTCTGCACGGCAAAATATAGACGAATGACAAAACTTCTCGGCTCGCAGGCGGCTTCGCTTTGTTCTGCATTGAAATAAACCTTTCGGCGAAAGTCGAAGGAGGTTTTTCACGTCTCTAGCCGTCACAACGTTTTCGCTGTGAGCTTCGAAAGTAGCTGAAAACGGCCTCCGCCGGTGGATCTCATTTAAAACTAAGCCCGATGCAAATTAGATGCAAAGGAGAGAAAAAGAGAGCCGCCTGGAAGTCCAGGCTGAAAGTATGTTAGCCTCAGGCTAGAAGTATGTTTTTTTTTTCTTTTTTTAATACAGAAAACTTCCCTACTCGCTTGAGGTTTCAATTTCGTTCGCATCCATCTCAAACGTTCGGTGAAAGTACGAAAATTTTCCCGTGTCTTCGCCGTTATTTTTTTTTTCGACGGGATTTTTGGAGGTGAAGAAAATGTCCTCGGCGACTGCTACACGAAGGCGGGTTGGATGGCCCAAAACAAAGTCCGCAAAAGTGTTTGACGAGCTTTTGATGTCTGACAGGGCCGTTTCTTGGGACTAAAAAAATTACTGACGACCAAAATTTCAAACTCAAAGGTCATTTCTTCTTCGAGATGAGAGACCGTACGTAATCTTTCCTCTCGTTGACAGCCCATCCGGTCGAATCAAAATGAACAATGCGCAGTGCATCACAGTGAGTGTTAAAGGGTGTTTAACCCTATTCAGACCGGGCTTTTTTTGACCTTCTGGGCCCGGGGGGGGGGGGACTTCAGCTATGGCCACCAAATTTGCACAGCAGAGTGTGCGCGCTAATTCTAATCACTACAGATACTGTGATGGCACTGTGACGTGATATGACATCATTATGACGTCATTTATATGATTGTATTGCCTAAAAACGTACTTAATCAATATTTCCATCCGTTTTGATTGCGTATTCACAAAACTTTAACAACAGCATGTCCAAAAACCTTCCAATGTCTCTAAAGAGTTTTATTTTTACTGGTAACAATAATGACGTCGTTATGACGTAACGAGTATTGAAATAACCAACTGAAACTACCAACAATACATATATCATGAACAAATGATAAAAGTCCTGAAAAAAATTCACAGACCGATACTTGCACAAACGTTAACGAGTTAAGACATTTTGTCACCATAGTAACGACATGAGACGTCATAGCTACGTCATAAACGTGGACTCTATGTTTCACACTCTAAAGCAATAAATCTACTGAATACTGTACCTGAAGAAGTAAAAATACATCTATAATATATTTTCTGAATGTATTTTGGAAGAAATGAAATTATGCAGATAAGAGTTTATTTAAGGGGTCTGAACACAGTTTGCGTGCGCTCTACGATTTGCACTGCTGACGACGTGAATTAGCGCACGCACAAAGCTTTAAAGGAAAAACAAACATGGTGCCTGTACACCGATCATTTTATTTTGTTCAGTGACGATTGTGCAAGCGTTTTTCCGCCTTAACAATCAAGCAGTTTGTTATGTGTGAAAAACGTTTATTTTTGAATTTATTAAAGGTATTTGAAAATACACTGCATCTCTGGGATTTTTTGTATGGATCGCGAACCCTGTCAAATGCAACGCATGTGCAGATAACCAAAAATTGTGACTGCATACTTTAGTGGAAATGCACTAATTTCTACGGGACCGCTCCTTAGATTTTCATGAAATTTGATAGAATAATAGTTCAGCAGACGCAGAACTCGCCTCCAAACAAAAATTGAAATCTGACTGAAGACATGTTCAGGAAACGTTAAAATGCAAAACACAAAATTACAGAAGATTTCACAAGACCAGTGTCAATAGGCCAGTATTTTTCTGAGTTTTCTAGAGACAAATGATGGAAAAATCGAACGACTGGATTTTCTGAAAAAAAACCAAACCCACTATTTAATGGTTGTTTATTTCCAGCTGTGTAGCTATGGCAACAGTGCTTAGTCCAACAAACATATCAAAATGTCATCTTTTTTACTTGAACTTGCATCTTGCCAGTTTTGGCCGCCCAACTGCCAGTGGTTTGAGAATAACGATGAATAACGCATAGGTGCAAGAAAACTGTGTTCGGCCACTTTAATTAATTAACAATGTCATACACTTGAAATAGAATAGTGAATTTATAGCGAGAAATCACCTCTTTTACCAGTTGAGTCCACCATCTTGGATTTTCACCTTTTAAATTTCAGGTTTTCCTCAAATTGGTGCTAAATTCCTTTCCTTAGTGAGCGGTTATTCCTAAATGAGAAATTGTTGCTACAACTAATGTCAAATACAAATTCGATTAGAAAACATTAGAATAGTAGCAAGAATCGTGATTTTTTATAAACATGGCTGTCACAAAGCGGTTGCCATGGCAACGTCAAGTTTGTTGGACACAAGACGCTCATGCCAAAATGTTTCCAGTTAAATTTTAGGAAAAGTACCAAAATTTAGTGGTAATAGCATAAACGGTTACGAAAAATTACACAGCTTCAAAGTTGGGCGGGCCTCAACCCTCCCCCCCCCCGGGGTCTGAATAGGGTTAAGGTACAAGCATGGGAAATGCCGCAATAGTGAACTCACCCAATAGGACGGCGGAGTAAAGAGAAAAGCAACATCTATCTGTGTGACCAGCATGAGAGCTGATAAGTGACTCATTTAGCTGATTTTAGCTGATAAGTTACTCGTTCGGTGGTTGCGTAAACTCACTACATGAATTACATAAATAGACTGGAATTTGAAGTGGCATATCCATACGTGGATATACCACTGCATATAGTCTTTTGTTTTAAACTTTTGTTTGCACATATCCTTGTTTGCATAAGTTCTTGCCCTGACCCCCACACAAGAATTCCCCGAGCAGTAAAACCAGCGACTGTAAAAATCTTTGCTTGCCCTGTATGACGCGAGCAAGCCACTCCAAACTGTTTCATTCAGGGAGCAGTAACATCGGTCTTCCAGTCTGTATAGATTAGGACATTTTTTGTTTGCCAAATCTTGGCATAAATTATCGATGTGCTCGTGTACGTAAAATGCAAGCACGCAGGTACGCAGGTATATCTGTTTAAACTCATCAAACACAGTAGCTATTTCAAGTACTAGTTTCTTTCAGGCTCTCTCTTCAAATGCCCAAGTTTATACTTTGCACGGCGACGATATCTTTTTATAGATATTATTTAATTCGCACTTAATATATATCGATAATTTCTAAACATCGGTCCTCTTTCAACAGTTAAGGTTCCGACACCTGAAAGACGTATTTTCGGTTTGCGTGACTTTGGTCAATTGATCAGCAATGAAGCTTCTACCTCGGCAACTGGCAAGTACTTCCAAACCATTTGGTAATAGTGATTTTTTTTTGGGGGGGGGGGGGGGACTATTTTCTATTATTACTGCTCTTTTTTTCCACCAAGTTGCTCTCAAAGAATTGTTTTCCTTCTATTTCTGGAACTAACGTTTGCTTATTTTTGTCACTCCGGCGTGGGGCTTAGGCCTTCTCGTTCAGGTCAGCATAGATGTCTGAATCAGTTGTTCACAGACCGCTCGGCCAGCCTGTAGATATAAACGAAAATGATATGCTCAAAGTACTCTATTTATCTCTACTGCCAATTTAATGATATCGCGATCCTCATCCTTGATGGGCGAACATATCTGTCAGATCTGAAAAGAGCGGGGTTTAACGAAGTCTTCGCATGAGATGGTTTTAAGCCGAAGGATTACCATGTGCACTGCTTATAAAGAGACAATGTATTCCAAACGTCTACTCCTTCATTCCTACATAAAATACTATCAACATAAAGAAGACCACATGTACAAGTCTCGAAGACACAGCATTAAATATAATTAACAATGACTTCGAGGACACAGCAATAAATATCAAGAACATGACTTCCGCTCTCAGGGCGGAAGTGAAGTTTATCACTTGTTAGTTTTTTTCTAAGAAACTGGGTTATTATTCCCTGTGGGGTTTCACACTTCGATAACACATTATGGACTCTGTAAAGGAATTCTTAGCCGAACACAATGAAATCAGTAAAGGAATATTTCCCATTATTTATCAAATCATTGATCATTAACCTTCAAGGATTTATTGATTTGAAACGCACGGCGATGAAATCGAAAGCGATCCGAGCCAGTTATGTTGAAAGTATAGTCCTGTACCAGCTACAACGTAAATTATAACATCTTTCTGCTGCTTCCTATTCGACATTTGTTCCTATGAGATCCTAGATAAGGTTCGACGACAAACGTGTATCATTTCACTGGTCGCCCTAAAATATAACTTGATCGCTTGGCTCAGGCATGTTTATGCCGAAAATACCGCCATATAGATCAAGCCATTTAAGTCTTTTCTGACCAAGTTCACCGTTTACAACTGCTTTTTCGCGAGCTTCAATGTAAAGAGATGAACCGATTAACTTTTTTTTGCCATACGCTAATAGACATGCACGCTAACTTAACGTAGGTTTATATTATGAAGAAGTTGTGACTAATACACATACCTAAGATTAACCGGATTGCTTCTGCAGTATTATCTCTGCTAACTGTTTTTAATATTAATATTAGCATTGAATCTTAACAGCCCTTACCTTTCGAAGCCATCGTGTTTGTCTTGTATTCTCCAGGAGTCTCCCGCAAGCGCCAGAACAGTACGCTACAACTCAAACAGAAATATACCTTTCCCAAGAAAGCGCCAAAGGCTTCCCCAGGGTCTTCCCCGTGTTGTCACGAGAGATCAAAAAGGTTCCCGGATGTGAATTTGAAGCTCACAATTTGTATTCACTATTTTATTCTTGGAATACAGCCATTATCATTTTTTTTTTCTTTTTCTAAGTTTGACAGGTCATGGAAAACTTGGAAAGTCATGGATTGTGAGTATTTCATTTTCCAGGACTGGAAAATGATGGAAATTAAGCATTTGCCTTGGAAAGTCATCATGGCATGGAATATGAAGTTCGTTGTACAAAATAGATTAAGCAGTTGCCCTTTCTGTGAATGAGAAGAAAATTAATGGGTCATAAACTGAATCAAGTTCACCTGTTTTGTAAACAAAAGCTAAATTTAGGTCACGAAAAACCTTTAAAGGTCATGGAAAAGGTCCTGGAAAGTCCTGGAATTTCAAAATCTTAGAAGGGCACGAACCCTGTGTATAATTTTCCACCATTCACAACGTTGAGAGAAGAATACTTTAGAATTGGGCCTCAGATAAGAAGTAAATGATGTTCAAAATAACTTTCAAATAGAGATAATTCTGAAAATGACCTGTAATTAGGGCTGTTAATTAGAATTCAACATGAAGTATCCTTAAGAAATAGAATTAACTTCTCATTTAACCCTAGGACCTAGACGTACAAGGGGTGGGGGAGAAAGAATGGATGCCACCCTCCCTCCCCACCCCGCTTATAAGAATTTTTCTTAAATTTTTTGAAGGCGATTTTTCATCAGCACATGCCCTTTTGAGCAGCTGTACCCGTAGTTCCTTACACACATTTTGACACACGTGTAGCGAGAATCGGTTGCTATGGTCACGAGATATGACGTCATAGGTAGTTGATCGAGATGCTTTGGAATGACAATTCTTGTTTTTTTTTCACATATTTTCCGTGCAGAAGCACAAAATGTCGACAAAAAGCAGCAAAGTGTTCAATGATGTTATATTCTACATGCCTAGCATTTATATTCACTGTTTTGTGATCATTTCTCATTTCGAGTGAAATCAAGATCGCGACAAAGATGGTCGCCATCTTACTTGACGTCACAGGCCATCAGCAGCGCCACAACCCATAATTTATAAGATTGGGTAACTCTCAACGTCTTTTTACCTCATTTTGTAGAGAACATCACACGCTATTTATCAAAGGTACAAACGGTTCGAAATACCACAGTGATTCCATCAACACCCTCCCCCCCCCCCTTGTACCATGGTGGGAGTAACTTTGCTTGAACCTCCGAGGGTTTAGCTAAATATGCAAGTTTCCATCTTCGGCTTAGCTTGAACCGTTGTATGTGACTACTTTGACTTTAAGGATTTTAAGATATAGCGGTATTGTTACAAGTAATTGTTACCGAAAAAATACTAGAGAATTTGTCTCGTATGCTTCAAAGGCATTTTCTCTTCCTGCTTTCTACCTCGACGTATTGTTATAAGCTAACTGCGATTTTGAGACGGTTGAAAAGTTGAATATCGTTTTCCTTTATCTTTCAAACGGCAAAGCAATTTACATTTCTGGCCGCTTTTGACGCGAAAACTTGAATTTCTGTGTTTAGTTTTATTGGCGTCTCAAAAACAATCGAAAAAAAACTGAGAATTGTGATCGAAAAGAGACCTGAAGGTGGAATGCTTCTCTCGTAAATTGTGTAAATTGTTTTGCAAGTGGCTTACCATCGATCTCAGATGTCAGCACACAAGGCATTTTTAGCGCGCTTCACGGTAGCCTACGTCGCAGACGTAATCTAACCCTCGGAGCTAACCACAGGTTTAGTTTCGTCTGCGACGCAGTCTAGCTTCACGGACAGCCTATTTAACTCTACTGTTTGAGAACAAAAATGATTATGGGATCAAAAGATATTGATCGAAAGTTAGACAAGACTGTTAAAGGGGTCTATTAGAGTCGGGCGGTTAGGAGGGTTTGGGCAATTTTGGGGGTCGGGTGGCGGATAGATCCGTCACTTTTTGACCTGTGTTGCAAACATAGGTCTTAGTCGGACTGCAGTTTGCCGCTGTCTATCTTTGTATGTTTGTATTTTTGATCTGGGGGGGGGGGGGGGGTGTGAGTGGGGCGGGGATGCCTTTCGGAAATTTTGAATTAAAGGCCTAAAAGACGCCATTCTAAAACAAGACGACGGGCATCCGCCCGCCTTTCACGTGGGAGTGCGCCCCCCGGTATTTATGAGTCCTCTACGTGGCACCAATCAGATTGAGACTACTGTGTTAAGAATGCGATTGACCGATGAAAAAGCTGGTTACAATCCGCTTTATCCTGAAGCTTAAGGTCAGACAAGGTTAAGCTAATCGGCCATGTTGATACATGGGGACGGAAAAGATCAGAGCAAAATGTGCTTTTATACTTTTTCCTGTGGAATATTACCGGTATATTTTGAGTAAAGGGTTGGTGTGGTGGAATGGTAATTTCCAAAAAACTACTGTAAAAAAAGGTAGGCAATGTTGAGCTTTTTCGGAGCCAACGATGGAATGGGATAAAAAAACAGACTTGTTTACGACAAACTAAAATTTTTTTGTTCATTCATGATAGGCGTAATGGGATTAGTGGTCAGTGTTTGAGTTATCATAGAGCAAGATGTTGGTTGAAAAAGCTGTATCTGTGCTTGATGTCGACAATTTTGATTGAACTTTGCAAGGAGTTTAAAACAGCTTTGTTTGGTAATTTGAAATCAATAGCAATGTATTTAAGATAATTTAAATGTGAAGAAGGTGATCTTTGGTCGGAGCGGAGCATGAATTTGAGAACTTCCGTGGTTATCCTTATGTTGTGCAACATTTTGGCTAATTTTGACAGACGACGCTTTTTTCTTTTAATGCAAGAAACAGAGGAATTTGTTAAGAATGTACGATCTGTTGTCCACGTGATAGGCGCGTGAAATAAAAGTAAGTATAATCTTGAAGGGTTAGTCTCCAATTTGCATAAATTAGTTTGTTCCGTCAAGCGTTCCTGTAGGTTTTCCCACGTGTTTTCTCTTCCCATTATACGGTTAAGTGTTAGTTTACGAGGTTGTGTCCATGATTTATGTCATTCATATCCCCAGATTTTCCAGCCGACATAAAATGATTTCTCTCTTGGTTTTATCATATCCAGGAACATATGGCATGAAAATTTGTTAAAAAGAAACAATGATCTTTGCTCTCTTTCGGTCTTTAATTTGCATTAACAAGTTTGTGCAACCAGGAGTGTTCCTGGCTGCCCTCTCCTCAAGTTATTATCTAATACACTTGTTTCTTTGACCTCTTGTTGTGACCTCTAATTATACCATTCGGTATTACGAAGACAATTATTAGTTGACCTTAACTGAGGTTTCAGTTTTAGATTTAATTTGAAATTCTTATGCAGTTGTTTTGTCAATTCAAGGGTCGGTTTGACTTTTCAGCCTGTGGACTACTAGCCCGATGATTGCTCTATCTCCTGATTTTGGCCCGACTGGTTTTTAGTAGAATTTTGTTTTGCATTCCAAGGGTATTGCTGAGTAAAAAAAGATAAAGCTGTTACTTTCCATCAGCGCTCACATGACCAGCACATGAGTTGAGATGGGCGTAATGCAACACTTGCAACAATATACACTCAGTCTACTATAGTGGTGGGGGGATTATTTACGAGAACGATCGCGTTTGTTGTTTTGTCCTCAGAGGATGTCTTAAAAATCACAAATAAGCTAGAATGAGACTTGTCATTTCAACATAGGTCAAGCACACAATGCGTGCCTATGTTTACTCCCATGTCCTCAGATAACACTTTTCTCTAAATATTACGTCTCAGGTACGACGCTAATAATGAGTTGAAATTCATTCATCGTATGTTCAATGTTACAAACGTTGCGGTCAACAAAGTTGTGATCACGTGATTGCATTCTTTTTCTGACCGCGGGGTGAAATCAACAGTCCGTAAAGTGGCCTAAAATTGCGTTGTCCACGGTCGTCAGAGATCGATAGTAATCATCCTGGGAGCTCAAGGAAATCCTGTTCTCAAGCAATCTCAAAGGCCTGAGTGCAATGAAATGTTCTTTATTATAGCAATTAAAAGTTTGAAGAAAAGAAAAACTTTCTTTGACACTTTGGTGAACCGTCATGACGAGACGCTACGGGGTCTAACTGGAAGTACATTAAGGAATGCGGGGTTGTGGACCCCGCATTCCTTTCATATTTGAAGTTTGATCAAGGGGCCGCGAAAGCAATAGGTGTTAAAATCCGCCGCTTTCGCTGTCAACAAAGCTTTTCTGTTACCGGAAACACACTGTTGTTGAATAAATATCACAGACCTTTTTGCAAGTTGATCGCAACGGGAAATTTATTTTTGTGGCTGTTAACAAACAATAAGATAATAGGCCATGAATAGCCTCTTATTTCTCTACAGGATCGTAGCGCTCGCGAGCGGTTTTACCGCTTCTCCTTTCTCCGGAGAGGTCATTTGTTGGTATGCGATCGGACGTTCTGAGAGAAATACTTGAAGAGCATCTATAAATACAACATGGTCTTTCTCCCGTTTTTAACAAAATCGCGAATATATCGAGAATTATTCACAGAAACTCGATACGCTTTCTCTACGAAAGAAAGAAACAGTAACAGTAACAAAAAAGATAAAACTTTCGTTCACATAATCTGTTAGACTGCAAGCAGTCTCAAATCGTGCTCGCTCGCGTTCGCTATTTGCGCTCCGTTCTGCACGGATTTTAGAGCAAAAGAGAGACTGCTCGCAGTCTAATAATCTGTCCTCTGAACAGGCCATTCGCTTTGCCGACTGAGCAAACTATTGCTTCCTACGCTTGCGGTCGTTTAGTCTCCCAGACGTCTGCGCGCAGGCTAGCGGTCGTTTCGCCTAAGAGTCTTTTCGCCCAAGGCCAGTTGGTTAACCTTTGACGCGCTTAGAGAACGAGAAATTAAATATATTGCTTTTTCTTTTCCTAGGGTAACACGCTTTAAGAACGAAAAATAGTATATAATTCATTTACTGTCGGCATTTAAGACGTTAGCAGACAAAAACAAAATCAAAATATATCGTAGGCGAAACGACCGGTTTCCCCTTGCTGACATCGTGATTTCATCCTCAGCGTTCTAATTGTTGGCCATGCTACTGGTTGCAAGTTTCACTTCACAGCACTTAATTCGATTGCCCAAGAAAAGCAGTGGTTTCCGGGCGCTTAACAGGAACATCTAAAAGTCGCCTAAGAATAACGTCCCAACGAAGAAATGGCACTTTACGGGCTTGCCTTTGGCATTTGTCCAATTTGGGAGTTTGACGGTTCTCTTTCCTTCACCATCACTCTGGCCTCGTGCATGATGCCGAAGTCACAGTATTAAAACTGGTATTAAATCTGCAGCATTTCAACCTTGTTCTACCACAATGTTGAACTCAAATATTATAGCATATGGCAATTTAAAATTGTACCGAATGGACTAAACTGCAGTTTAATGAACTGTTATTGTTATCACCGTTATGGAAAAACATCCAGGGACTTCTAATAATTGTGACACATGGGAAAGTGACGTGCCCCCCCACCAACCCCCCCCCCGGCAAAAAAATAATAATAAAACAAAATATAACATAACACAACAAAAATGCAAACCTTAAAATACCTGCTACAGCTAGTAACAATTTATTTTTAATTTTTCCTCACTCAACTGTACATATCATTCTTTGCCCCAATTCTCTAGACCTACACTAGCATAAGTACAGATCCAGGAATAGGATTTATAGGAACAGGTCATGAAATGACATCATTTTTTAACTAGCATGTTCTTTGTAAATAGTGATATAAGGAATGCTAAACCTAAAAACTATGTTTAGAACAAATAAACTTTATTATCATTTGCCAATAAATTATTAACATGCTGTGTGCAAATATGAACCGAGAGTTAATTCCAATCAAAATCAATATTAATCAATGATGGTCAATAACAATCAATAGTCACTCAACTTTTAAGCTTTGAATTGTATTGATTTCCATAACCAGTCAATTAATTGGAATTGATTATTATTGATTATATTGACTATATTTGGTTTTCATTGTTTGATACTGCCAGGCAGAAGGCAACAGCCACACACTGTGATGACAGATTTGGATGCTACTGCTCCCCTCATTAGTAGCTAACTTTTAATTGAAAGGGATTGTTTAAGGTAACAGTCACACACACCGACGATACATCTGAATGCTACTGTTTCCCTCATTAGTAACTGGGACTTAAAATAGAAAGGGATTGTTAAAGGTAACAGCCGCACACTCCGACGATACATCTGGATGCTACTGTTCCCCTCATTAGTAACTGAGACTTAAAATAGAAAGGGATTGTTAAAGGTAACAGCCGCACACTCCGACGATACATCTGGATGCTACTGTTCCCCTCATTAGTAACTGAGACTTAAAATAGAAAGGGATTGTTAAAGGTAACAGCCGCACACTCCGACGATACATCTGGATGCTACTGTTCCCCTCATTAGTAACTGAGACTTAAAATAGAAAGGGATTGTTAAAGGTAACAGCCGCACACTCCGACGATACATCTGGATGCTACTGTTCCCCTCATTAGTAACTGAGACTTAAAATAGAAAGGAATTGTTAAAGGCAACAATCGCACACTCCGACGATACATCTGGATGCTACTGTTCCCCTCATTAGTAACTGAGACTTAAAATAGAAAGGAATTGTTAAAGCCAACAATCGCACACTCCGACGATACATCTGGATGCCACTGTTCCCCTCATTAGTAAATAAGACTTCAAATAGAAAGGGATTGTTAAAGGCAACAGTCGCACACTCCGACGATACATCTGGATGCTACTGTTCCCCTCATTAGTAACTGAGACTTAAAATAGAAAGGAATTGTTAAAGGCAACAATAGCACACTCCGACGATACATCTGGATGCCACTGTTCCCCTCATTAGTAAATAAGACTTCAAATAGAAAGGGATTGTTAAAGGCAACAGTCGCACACTCCGACGATACATCTGGATGCTACTGTTCCCCTCATTAGTAACTGAGACTTAAAATAGAAAGGAATTGTTAAAGGTAATAGTTGCACACTCCGACGATACATCTGGATGCTACTGTTCCCTTTATTGGTAACTGAGACTTAAAATAGAAAAGAATTGTTAAAGGTAACAGTTGCACACTCCGACGATACATCTGGGTCATTAGTAACTGAGACTTGAAATAGAAAGGAATTGTTAAAGGCAACAATAGCACACTCCGACGATACATCTGGATGCCACTGTTCCCCTCATTAGTAAATAAGACTTCAAATAGAAAGGGATTGTTAAAGGCAACAGTCGCACACTCCGACGATACATCTGGATGCTACTGTTCCCCTCATTAGTAACTGAGACTTAAAATAGAAAGGCATCGTTAAAGGCAACAGTCGCACACTCTGACAATACCTTTGGATGCTACTGTTCCTCTCATTAGTCACTGAGACTTAAAATAGAAAGGAATTGTTAAAGGCAACAATCGCACACTCCGACGATACATCTGGATGCTACTGTTCCCCTCATTAGTAACTGA
The DNA here is from genome assembly GCA_964030785.1 of Siderastrea siderea. Lineage (NCBI taxonomy): Eukaryota > Metazoa > Cnidaria > Anthozoa > Scleractinia > Rhizangiidae > Siderastrea > Siderastrea siderea. The sequence goes on from OZ034977.1 coordinate 20,384,156, forward strand.
GACTTAAAATAGAAAGGGATTGTTAAAGGTAACAGCCGCACACTCCAACGACACATCTGGATGCTACTGTTCCCCTCATTAGTAACTGAGACTTAAAATAGAAAGGAATTGTTAAAGGTAATAGTTGCACACTCCGACGATACATCTGGATGCTACTGTTCCCCTCATTAGTAACTGAGACTTAAAATAGAAAAGAATTGTGAAAGGTAACAGTTGCACACTCCGACGATACATCTGGACGCTACTGTTCCCCTCATTAGTAACTGAAACTTAAAATAGAATGGAATTGTTAAAGGTAACAGTTGCACACTCCGACGATACATCTGGGTGCTACTGTTGCCCTTGTTAGTAACTCAGACTTAAAATAGAAAGGAATTGTTAAAGGTAACAGTTGCACACTCCGACGATACATCTGGATGCTACTGTTCCCCTCATTAGTAACTGAGACTTAAAATAGAAAAGAATTGTGAAAGGTAACAGTTGCACACTCCGACGATACATCTGGACGCTACTGTTCCCCTCATTAGTAACTGAGACTTAAAATAGAAAAGAATTGTGAAAGGTAACAGTTGCACACTCCGACGATACATCTGGACGCTACTGTTCCCCTCATTAGTAACTGAAACTTAAAATAGAATGGAATTGTTAAAGGTAACAGTTGCACACTCCGACGATACATCTGGATGCTACTGTTCGCCTTATTAGTAACTGAGACTTAAAATAGTTTAATGGATTGTTAAAGGTAACAGTTGTCGACAGGTGACCTATCTCAGGGACACTAATGTTCACTTTAATTATTTACTAACTGTAGTTTTCAAGTTGGAAGGGACTGTTAAAATAAGGCAAAATACAGTGCACTCTGGCATTACATCAACACCCCTAAGGCAAAATGTAGTGCGTGAGTCATATTCTTGGCAGGATTCAAATCTCAGTAGGCATTCTTCATATATTTAATTGGTAGAGCATGTTCCATGGTATCTTTTTAATTTCCTAAGGTTTCTTTCCATGGGACCTGAAAAATGAGAGTGCATGCATTAAACAATGATATATATTAAGTTACTATCAGTGATAAAGTATCACCATAATGGAAGGTATGAATTACATGCAGAACATTTTGACTTGATATTTCTTAATTGGTCTAAAATGGTGACACTGAAAACCACAATTCAGTGATGGGATTTTAGCAAACTTTGTCTATGATGGTAAACTCATTTGGCTGGCAACTTCGCCAACAATGTGCCTTAGGCCTTAAATCTACTCTTGCACGCTTAAGCTTATGTCCCAAAAATGGTACAGGCAATAAAACAAATCTTGAAAAGGCAGTGTCATGTTAATTATTTGTAAAAAAAAAACAAACATCATCAGTTTTACACACCTGACATTGAGTTCACACAGATACTGTGTTTTGCATCTGCTGTTTGATGTCCTTCCTTCTTTTGCACAGTTAGACTGACGCCAAGGTTAACTGGGCCTTAACTTCTCAGTGCATCGTTTGCATCTTGTGGTGAATCAGCTTTGTAGGCAGCCACCCCAGTAGAAACCAGAAGTTGTTTGAGTATTTTGCAGTTACATATACAATGCACAAAGTTGGATACTATTAAGTTCCTCATTGAGTAAAAACTCCAAATAATCTTAAATTCCAGTTGACCTAGAGGAAAAAAGTAACATTTTTATTTTAACAGTTCTTAATAAACCTCTCTTACAGTTGTAATCAAACTCTCAAGTGAGGTCTAATATGAACACCAATGTTAACTTTTCAGGGGCTTAGTTCTTTGCTGTTTCTTGTGTTACTATAGCTAGATGTTATGTAAGTCAAATGATCAAGTAGCTATAAACCTAAACAGGAGGAAAATGTTATATTCAGCAGGATAAAAAACATGATAATGAGAAGAAAGAATAAAAATTGCTTGAAAAAACTCCAGATTACGACCAAAAAGACCAATTTTATCTAAAAGAATTCATGACTACAACAACCAAAACTGCAGATGTAGGCATGCATGTCAACTCTACATGTATCTGGGAGACCCCTAGATAAAAATAAGTGAATTGGAAATTATACAACTTTTCGATATCATCTTGATATCATTTTCAAGGAAGAAAAATCATCATATGTTAATAAATACCTGAAACAGTGTCAAATAGTTCTACACTGATTAGACTCCTGGATACCCAAAAATTTAAAAATTAAATCACCCAGTCTATTGTTTCGGTCACAAAATCTCCTAGACAACAGCAATCTTGGATCTTTCTTCCAAAAAAAAATTATAAATAAAAAAAGAAAATAAAATAAGATTACAGAAATCGTTTCCACACAGCAAATATATCGTTTCTTTCTAAATGGGAAAGAAATTGGAAACGCCCAGGAGTACACTAAGTATTAACTCCTCAGGAAAGGTTGTAATTGAGAATTGAGGTTGAACTTTCAGGCTCCCAATTTCAGCACGGTCAGAATAAGCTGGACATATTTCATCAACAATTATATTTCTACGTCTTCGCCATTCAATTACCTTTCATTGAGGGCTGTCTCGGCCTTTAAATAGCGGAAATTTAACGCCAAAATAAAATCTCCCAGTAGTAATTTTGGGCAATGTACGCCATTTTGAATTCTCATTGGAAAACCGCTGTTCAGAGTGTTTCGGTTCTCACAAAGCCTACTGTGTGACAATGGCGTAAAAGCGCGGGTCGATGAACAACTCATTATTTTTTATTCCTTGTAACGCAAGGATCGTATCAAAGAACAGTTTTGCTACAAAAGACGCGACCTAATAAAACGATCGCAAATCACTTTCAAAAACACAACATCTAGAATTTTTTTCCAAATTCCTTTCATTTTGTGTTGTGATTACATAAGACAGCAAGTCAGAATTGATTGTAGAGAACACAACACTGACTCAAAGCTAGGGCTTACCTTTTTTGTGGAGCTGCTTGGTGAGATCGGCAAGAAAATACAATAGAAGATGGCAGTGGCGTCACCAATCGGCAATTGCAGGGATCGAATTCACGGCCATGTGAGTGCAAGCCGACAGCTTCAACCGCCAAGGTCGAAAACCTTCCAAACGTCTCTTCTTGAAATAACCGCAAATTCGGCGCATGACGAAGAAATATCGCAAACAAACCAAACGAAGAAGGCACGATTTCGTACTTTCCTTGGTACGGCGCGCTTTGCGCGGTTCACTTTGCTTCCCATGTGGGAATATCGAAATAAATTGTTGTTGTTGTTATAATATCATCCGGAAAGCGGGCGGGGAACTTCTTTCTGTTTGTTACAATCTAACAATTCCTGGATTTTATCCGAGAAGTGGACGAACAGCACTTTCCTCGGAGCCATCGACCGGCAGTTCCATTTTAACCTCGAAAAGACCGTATTCTCAAATGACCTAAGCATGTGATTCATGAAATTCGTCACTCGTCAAGCCTTAATTTGAGCCTGACATGTATCCTATTTGATCCCCATTTACCTCGCATTGTTGACAGAAATTTAATTACCGAGTAAACCGCAACTTAATTAATTCGGAAATCGGGTACTTCCAGTTCAGACCCACTTGCGTCTTGTCATGAACCATAATAATAATAATAATAATACAGGAGAAAGAAGTCGGATTTCTTTTTACTTTTGGAGCAAACAATTCGAATTTTGTCTGCCGCTGCGGCTTGGCTCATGGAAAGTGATAAAGACTTTGGAGGAGCAGCTTATGGTACGATGCAACTATGAACGAGTCCACACCAAATTGAAGTGATTATGAGACCAAAAAACAATGTGTTTGTCACTATGTATGAACTCCTTGTTTCTAAAATTTGAAATTGTTTATACTAGTTTTTAAAATATGGATATATATTTTTTTAAAATGTTGCCGCTTCCTCCAAACAACAAAAAATCTTATAACCGTGCGGGACATTGCAATTGTTGAAGATTGAAATCTTCTTATCATATTTCCTAATAGCTTCCTTTTCCTCCGGATATATAATTACTTTTAAAGCAACAATATTAGAAGGCATAGCGAGGTATCATCTTAAGTCACTTTACATCACATGGTATCATATGATAAAGAATGCTGACAAAAATCACTTTGTATAGAGTATATGGCTTATCTCACTTGCATTTTATCCTTATTCAGACAAAGCAGTTTTGGTCTTGTGGGGCCGCGGGAGGAGCATTCCGCCCCACCTCCTGACTCCGAGAATACTGAAGCTATGAAAACGAAACGTAGAAGGCAGATAGTACCTCCAAAAATGTTTGTTTGAGGTCCGCAACATGAACTGATCACATGATATGACGTAACAATTAAGTCATGTTATCAAGCGGCAGCCACTTTGGATCTCCACATTGGATCCCAGAATTTTCTCTTAAACCTCCAAAAACACTAAGATTGACCAAAAAGTGATCAAAATAAAAAGAACACTAGAATGATAAAAAAATGTCAAGGTTAACTCTAACTTCATTCAAAGAGAAAAAATGAAAAATCTGAAAAAATGACTTTCGAAATGTGGTTGTCGTGGCAACGTCAGTTGTGATTAACGAGGTCTTACTACACCAATTAAACGGTTATCGGATAAAATTCAGACAAAATCACGAATTTGTTGGCTTATAATTGCATGTTAAAATGATATAAAAGTCCAAATTTCGTGAGAGCAGCTTTCTGCTCCCCCCTTCCTCTGGTCTGAATAGTGTCAAATTGATTTAATTGTATCCAGCATTAACAACGAAACTCTTAAGTTCCTTTTCCACCGTCCTTCTGGGAGAAAAGTTTGCTACATGGTGGTAAAATTCACTTTCAAAAGGAGCCGGTTGGTTCACACAAAACTTCTCCAGGATAGACAACTCTTCCTCCTTGCTCCAGAAGAGCAGGCCAGATATAACAGACAATGTTCTCACTTGGGCGAAGAGCAGTGTTCTTGTCGTTGTAATAAAGCCCTGTTAGTTTGTGCTTGTTTTTATTGAACCTCGAAGAATTGTACTCCAAGTGCAAAGGTGGTAGCTGCGTCACCAGGCGCCAGCTCAGTCGAATGCACGCTGTTATGTAATGACCAAGTTCTGGTATTACTTCCTCTGACAGAGCCGGCAAGAGGGACTTCTCTTTGTCTTCTTGAAGGCACTTTCCCCATCTTTCCCACACCATCTGTTTGACATCCTTATTAATTAAAACAAAAGAAAAAGGTTTGCATAAAATACACAAGATGAGATTTTAGGAAGAGTTTTGTAACATTAACACCACTGTCCGCAACCGGCCCCTTCCACAGTAATGCGTTATGTTTTGACAACGAATCATTTCAGTTGTTATGCGTGTGGCCCACCATCTTCACAAAAACGACGGAAAACGTAGACGTTTATCAAGAAACGGACGTTTTTGAAAACGCTCTCAAGAGTAGAGACTTCTGAAAACAGAGGTTTCTGTTTTTTAATGCAGACTGCAAGTCGCCGGTGGTGTCAGGGGTGCCTTTCAAGGAATCGCACGAGACAGCATAAAGTTCCAGATAAATCTTGGGGAGGCAGACATATCTTTCGATGTCCGTTTTTCTTTCTTTAGTATGGGCGCAGCTCTTTTCGTCCGTTTTCTAGACGCTAAAAACAGAGGTTTTCGAAAGCGCATTAGTGTGGACGGGGCCTTCAATTCACCAAGTATTGAAGCTGCCAGGAATGGAAACCTTTTTTTTCACTGAAGTTCCAAGGTATTACACGTTGCGTGAATTATGGAAGTCAAAATGATCTTGAAACCTCACCTACTTACCCCCGGGCTCTCTACCTGCCTGCCTGCCTGCCTGCCTGCCTGCCTGCCTGCCTGCCTGCCTGCCTGCCTGCCTCCCTCCCTCCCTCCCTCCCTCCCTCCCTCCCTCCCTCCATCTCTCCCTCTCTCCCTCCCTACCTACCTACCTACCTACCTACTTACTTTCGAATACAACGCCCTTTTTTTAAGTTTATCTCTTCTACGATTGAAGTTTGCCCTTCGTTAGAAAGTTTTGTTCTTTCTCGGTTTATTTGAAACGCTGATTACCGTTAAAATGGCTATATTCCCATTTTATTTTCAAGCTTATTACCTATCCATTGAATCACATGAATCCCAGTGGATAGACTTGCGTAATAAGGCGACGTGGTCACCTATCCATCAACTATCCGACTATCCTCACGTATCCAGTAATGGCACTTAATTCTGAACATAGTACACTACTATTTAACATTGGTATAAATCTACTAGCGTTCTATCATAAATGCTGCAATGTGATTGGCTACCCTACTCGCTATCTATTCCGTGATAGATAGTGAGTAGCGAAAGGTGAGTTGCAGGCTCAGTCTTATACTTCAAAATAACAGTGTAATGATGTAAAACGTTTCACTTTAGTGGAATATTAATCGAGATTCAGTTTATATTAAAACAATTAGATTATTCGCTCTCGATTTCTATGCGTGATAGTTGATGAGGCCGAAGGCCGAATCAACTATCACGCGATAGAAATCTCGAGCTCATAATCTAATTGTTAAATAGAATTCTTCTGTAGAGGGCACTATCGCATGATAGGTGGCTCGATAAAATTTGATGTTCACAACACATATATGAAGTTTGAACATCAAATTTCCGAGGGAACCTATCACACATAGGGCCTGAGACAGAAAGACTCAATTGTTTTTATCGTACACCCCTCAATTTTGAGCAAAAATTGCCAAAAACGGGCACTATGCGCTGATAGGCACCTACTGCGGGGAGACACTATCGTGTCACGTGATCGACTTCTACCAATAGGAGCACGCCAAAATTTAGCGTTGTACTATAAAGGTAGATAAGCAGGTTTGTTGATTTATGCACCTCTCAATAACACGCCTACTCTGAAGTTCAAATACCAACTAACGAATGTAATTCAAACCACCGTGAATGATATTTGACGACGAAAACGAAGAGGCAACATGGCTAGAAATCTACCAATATGAACCCAGGAGTGTACACGTGACCTTTAGACCCTGCTTTGTTCGTTGAGCTGTCTACTAAAACAGTTGACGACAGCGTGAATGCAACCATTGGTTGGGTTTTGATCGTCGGAAATCTCGAGGTTGTTGAAGGGTGTACTAACAGTAATAGTATAACTTACGTTTTCGAAGCATTCAAGGTTGCAGAGATGTGCAGTCTGCTTTAAAGAATGCATCAAACTATAGATGGCATCTGTTGTATCCTCCGGCTTTTTCTCCACGGACACTTTAAACTCAACAGTAACTTGTGGTGAATAACCATCCTCATGTTCATCCTTTAAGCAAACAAACGGACAAAGAAAGAAACATAGTGAAAAATTAAAAAGTAAAATAGAAATTGTTAACAAAGGAATTAAACGTCTTTGATTCATGAAGATTTTCCCCTTGCCCAGTTTTCATCAACTAACATTTACTATTTGTACTGGATCTCCATTGTCATGGAGCGCTTTAAGTGTATAACTTTTTCACGTGCAGCCTTCAGCCTCCCGCACATCGCCGCCATTTTTTAAGCCTCCCAGTAAATCGCACATGAAAATGACGCGACAGTACAGCGGTAGGCATTTGTTTTTTGGGGGGAGCGGGGGGGGGGGGGGGGTTAATTATTAAGGGCTACGTAGCTCACTAGTTTACTAGTTTGAGCACTCTGACATGGTACGATGATACCACATGTGTGGGATCGTCTGAGATGGCTATCCGCTAACCTCAACTCCAGCATCAGCACTGCACTGTATATATATATATATATATATATATATATATATATATTATATATATATTTATTAAAAACTGGACTAGGAATATTGGATTTCTAGTATTTTGATTGGCTGAACGGAGCTAGGCTATCAGCTCATATACCTGCTGCGACAAATATGGTCAATGAACACTCAACAACAAAGTGAGCTGAAAGTTTTTTCCTCGCGAGCAACCCGACGAGAAAAATGGACGAGAAAAATCCCTTGGCAGCGAATTTAAATTAAGCAGAAATTCCAACATCGTCACCAAAAAGCATCACTAACAGCGTCGTCTAACACAAGTGAAAATTGTTTGAAGAAACTGTGCAGAAATAGAAATTTAAGCATTAAGCGTTGTGTTTACAATTAATTTCTTTCATCGATCGTCACGTCGATCATTGAAATCGAACAAACGGTAGGTATTATCAGAAAGGATTTCCACTTCAAAATATCAAGACAAGACATAAAATAAAACACAATGAAATGGGGCTGGAGCATTTAATAAAAACTATCACACATTCATGGCGAGTCGGTGCGAAAATCATGAAGCAGTCCAAACAAGTGCCAAAAAAAATACAGCTGCAAACTACCAAGAAGGAAGGAAGGGCGAGATTGTTTTTCGGCTTTAACATGCAAAATCAGGACACTGGTTTACCTGCACTTGTTGTAGCTCTGTGTTCCAACAGGTCCAAATGCTCAGACAGAAATTGGATGCCATGTAAACGGAGTTGAATCGCTTTTCCAGTTGTTTGAATGTTGTTTTTACCATTCCGTCCGCAACCTCTAAACCGAGAACAACTGCATTTTGCGCTTTGCGTTTAACAAACTATGATGGTGAATTCTAATGTTCCTCGCTACAGTAATCTTGCTTCTGAGCTGCATAGAAAATACCTCTTCAAGTTCAACTGTTCAAATTTGTTCTGTCTTCAGTTCGATCAAACACGCACATGATGGCTCCGTTGTGCGAACAGATTACAAACTTGTCCAGTTTCAACTCCAGCAGCTATATGGTGAAATTGTACAGCTTCAATCCGCTTTGAACGATGATTACAACAATGTTCAGGAAAAATCAAACATGTACCATATTTCAGAGCCAATAATTTGAAGATTTTTTTCCAAAACGTGTGCTACTTTGTTCACTTTCGAGCAGTTTTCATTGATTCATTCAGCTTTGCAATGAAACGCTGCAACACTTCGCAAGGTTTTGGCGCCTTTTTCGTTCAGTCATGTGATCGATTCTTGTTCCGCTTAAATTTCTTTTCTCATTTTTCCCGTTCTTTCTTGATTTTTTTTTAATAGTGGTTAAGTTTTTAATAAAACAATTATTCTACTCGGGCTTGCTGGATATCAAATGATTATAACCAACTCGGCGCTACGCGCCTCGTTGGTTATCTATCATTCGATATCCAGCGCGCCCTCGTAGAATAATTGTTAAATATATATATATATATATATATATATATATTATATATATATATATATATATATATATATATATATATATATATATATATATATATATATATATATATATATATATATATATATTAATCACAAATGACGACGTATATTTCGACCACATTCAGGGTGACTAATAAACCATTAGCGTGTATTGTTTTCCATGAGGACAGAGATGCTTGTGACAAGTTTCTTCCAGAGAGAAAGAGAGAGAGAGAGAGAGAGAGAGAGAGAGAGTATTCTAAGCACGTATGGAGCCTGAAAGAAAATTAAGCACCAGAACATTAAGTTCGACATCAAATGGCGTAAAGCAAAACAAGCTCGATCTTACTCGAACACTACTAAGAAATGCAATTTGTGTAATTTGTGTTTGTGGGAGAAATATTTCATAATATGTAAACCTGAAATGTCAACAGTCAACACAGAAACGAGCTAACATCATGCTGTAGGCATTCTAGGAAATTCCTGCTGAAAAATGTCATCACTATATATACATTTTCGTATAATTTTAGTTTTGTTTAAAACTCGTGTACTCTCACCTTTGTTTCAAATTTCCTTTTAAGGCAGAGCTCCTGGCTCCACTTCGGAGCTTCAAAAGCTAATTGTCGGGTAACGTCTTTAAACAAATCATACGTTGCTTCTTTTGCCTCCTCCACCCGCTCGTATGCTGTCTGAAATTTTAAATTTCAAATTTATATTCAAAATACTTTAAAACACGCAAACGGACTAGTCCCGGATACTTTTCCCAGGGACAAGTAAGTGCTCCCTGTGGTGTTAACACGAGAAGAATGGTTGCAAGAATACGTAACTGTTGCTAGACTGAGTCGTTGGGCAAGTTTCTAGAGCGTACGCGCGATGCACTCTGTTGCTTGCTTGCAGGGACAGAAATAGATTGCTTTGGCTTTCCATAGGTTCTTCTGTTATCATTATACGGTCGCAGGCATTTGCTCCACGAGAGGATACAAGAGGAAGCAATGGAAGTTTGGGGAAAGACATCCACAGTCAAGCCCCTTCAATCCAAGTGCAGTCCGCGTTACATAAAAAAATATACATTGACATTTGATGGAAATCATAGGACCAATAGCATTTAAAAAAATTGCTTACGATATATTGGGCAGTACCTAAGGCGTGTTACCAGTTATATTACGCTAGTATTACGTTTAAGCTCGTTCATCGCAGGCTCTCCTCCACCGGTTTGTCCCTGCAACTATTATTATTCACCGGGATGTAAGAGAGAAACAACAAATAGAAAAACAAGTAAACAACAGAACACAATGCAAAGGCGAAGCCTTAAAAGACTGACCCTCCGATCTCTCGATTGAACGTCCAAAGCGCTAAAAACTACATTAAGGCGCTTCCACATGAAACATCATACTTACCACAAATATTATGCAGGCTAGGTAACGAATTTGCACGTCAATATCTTCAGTAGGAGAGAGTGTGGTTTCAATTTTGTCACATGCATCAATCCTTTCTCCGTCAAAAAAGTCATTAAAATCTTTTTGCACGTCAGACGGTGTGTTAAGTTCTACTGTATTTTCCACACCTCGCTGATCACGTTTCAATCGTTTTTCAAAACTCGAGGCCAACCTTCGGGAAAAAAGAAAAAAAAAAGAAAAGGTACATAAATGTGACACATCTGTGTCTACTGTGATGTTTGGTTCCAATCTCATGTCATTTTACAGCACATAATATCACAGGGTGAGCAGTTATAACAGGAGCACTGTATATGCATGTATATCCTTGCATATCATTGCACTTCAAATTAACCGGTGAAATGTGCTGAATATACTCTTATAGTGAATAAAATCGTTAGAAAATGAAAACAAACGTTTTTAAATAACTTAAAAATCAATCGTACACTAAAATATCGCATCATTCGCTTCCTTGCATCAGAGCTGGGATTCCAGAGAGCAGCAATTTTTTTCTGTTAATTATATACTAGTGGCTGTGACACCCGAGGTCAAATACTTTTTCTTCAAATTCCACTCTTCTGACTATTGTTAAATCTAACAAGAACTTCATGAGGTTAACCATTTTTCATTCCTTAGCCCTTCGGCCTGTCAAGCTAATAATCCGTCACTTCAAAAAGCGTGATATAGGGCCTTCTTATACGTTACCTTTTCTTCGCCTCCTTAATCTCTTCATGAAGTTTCTTCAACTCGTTATCTTTTCTTGACAATCTTAAAGTTGCAACATAAATGAGATAAGAAACAGTCTCTCCTCCGTCGCTGCCCCCACCCCCACTTCGTTTAACATATGTTGTGAAGCTAATTTTAGGCTATTGATTTAGTTGTTTTTCTAGCCTTGAAATAATTTTGGTAGTGTCAATTGTTGATCTGAGTGTTTTCCTGTTTGTCTACGTAACTAAGGGCGTGCTGTAGACAGGTTTGCGATTTCCTGTAAGCTTTGCCAAGGCCTCCTTGAACATTGAGTTCAAGGGCAATTTCTCCCAAACACTTAAGGTTTTCTCGTACTGGATTGGCCGAACTTTATCTGTCTTCCCTTTGCCAAATAATTCCTTGGTCTCAGCTGCTCTTCTTTTGAATTATTTCAACTTTATCCTTTTCTGGCACCATCTGGTCTTCCTCTAGTTTGGGCGCAAACATGTTTACAACACAGCATAAAAGAAGCTTGATTGTAGCTAGTAGTTAGTTAGTATCAGCAAAAGCAATAAAGAAGCTTTGCCCTAGCAGAGTCCGGTACCTCTTGCCTAGCCAAGCGAGTTCTCAACACATAATTACGAGCCACCTTCCAATTTAGATAGTAGCCGTTGCCTTCAAGATAGATCATCTCAATTCATCTACATCGTTCCTTGACCAAATTTAACAGGATTCAAGTTGGATTCAGTTTCTCAATGAAGCAAACGTTTTCATTGGAATACAACTTACATACGTTTGGTTGCAAACACTACATTTATATTAGACTACTTTTTGGACCATTTTATTACATTACCTTTCGAATGAACCAAAAAATAATAAAATGCTAACAGCAACAACAACAACAACAACAACCAGCAAACATATTTTAAGCTGACCTATTTTTTGTCTGTTCTGCCTCAGTCTCCGCTTCTCGTACATAAGTGTTAAAGTCTTCACGAAGCTTTAGGTAGCTGTTAAAGGTATTATTTTTAAAGCTTGAAATTCTCTTTTTCAAGCAAATAAAACTGCTAATAAGATAACGGATAAAACATGATTTAAATGACTTTATATGCCTATGAGCCTGAAATAAGCTTAGTTTGCTATTTCGAAACTGATATCCATGGCAACTTCTATACATTTTGACACACACTTTTTTGCTTTTGAATACACTTTATCGTTAGTTGAAGGAGTCGTTAAAAGTATAAGCACCCAATGAGACGACACAATGGCTCTCTGCAAGAGAGCGTACTTGTGTTATGAGATATCGCTCACATTATCACATTATCATAACGCACTAAATCATACTTATTAATACTCATTCATTAAACAATATAAATCTATTTTGCGGTAAAGGGGGTAGCGATTTCCCATACGTGCACATTCTCTTAAATGAAATCCACGACAAACGATTTTCCAAATAATTCACGACCTAATTGTTGTGACCTAATTACTGCTTCTGTTCCCGTGCGCAAGAGTGTTTCTCTTCTTATAATCTGGCCAATTGACAGTGACTTATTGAAGTATTTACTGACCGATCCTTATTTTTGTTAATCATTTTAGTGTTTCGAACCGCGCAACCGATTCCTCTGCAAGAATGCCACACTGGCAAAGAGGATGATTACATGTAAAATCAAGAGAGTAAAATCTATTTTGCGGTAGAAGGGGTAGTAATTTCACATATACGTACATTCTCTTAAATGAAATCCGCGACCAAACGATTTTCTCACAAGTTGGCTCTTTCCATTCTAACACATAATTGACGACCTAATTGTGGTGACCTTAGTATTGCTTCTGTTCCCGTGTGCATGAGCGTTTCTCCTCTTATAGTCTGACCAATTGAAAGTCTTATGAGTATTTACTGGCCGATCCTTATTTTGGTTAATCATTTTAGTGTTTCGAACCTTGCAACCGATTCCTCTGCAAAAATGCTACACTGACAAAGAGGATGGCTAGTGAGCAAGCCTCATAGCCCACGTGCATCGCCTGGGTATCACACAAACGTCGAATCATCGACCATCCATTCGAAAACACAACACGCGACAGATCCGAGCTGATCAAATGGCATCGGCATTGCCAGCGTTTCCACCACTTGACCCTAATCCTGAACTAGGTGCCCCTGGCACCCGATGGAAAAAGTAAGAAGGCAGGTTGCCGTTAACATCGCTAACAAACCGAGACTAAAGAATATGAAGTTGCATTACGCCGGAGAAGGGGGGAATAGGACCTTTAACACCTAACACATCAAGAGAAGATCCGTTTATAAACGACCATCGATGCCCTGAGAGCAATTTTCAACATAAGCAGAATCTTGCATACGAGAAATGTCAATTTCACCAGGCCAAACAGACCAAGTGAGGGACGTTTACTGACATATACTGTAACCAACTGAAACAGCTGTCAGTAATCAAAGCGCAAATTACGCCTTAAAGCACCATGCAGGCCTGACATAAGCCTACAACACCCCCTCGATACCCGGAGAAGCGATGGAGCTAGCCGACCAGCTAGCGCCGGTGCTTGAAAACACTTCCGCAGAAGTGCATGCACGAAGCGACTTCCAATAAAAGTCTTGTAATGGAAGTAAATAATAGCCTGACATACCTCGGAACGGAGCAAGATAGACGGATCGTGCAAATATTTTAACCAGACCGTAGCTAGGCGCAGGATAAAAAAAAATGGGTGGTGAAACGCGAACTCAGCTCTTGAGCGATGTGTGATGCCAAGAAAGACTGGGCCGAGACAGAATGCTGAAAAGTGCCCAAGTACAAAGCATGGCGGCAAATAAAGTACAATGTCTGATGCAGGAAAGGGTATACCACAAAAGAACGTTGCAAGAGTTCAACTATCTTTCGTATAAACAGAAGATTTCAATATGCTTTTGAAGCTTGCTTTTTTGTTCGGCGGATTTTTTGGTTATGGCTGCGGGAGTAAAACGAATTTTGTTGCAACTATGAATACAACTATGAAAAGATTGGTGGTTTTTACATCCAGAGCGTGTTAAACATTGTGAGAAATATAGTGGACCAACATCATCATACCCAACTCCACAAGAACTTCACGGTGAGTCAACAAATACTATTAGGACAAGATTGGTACACTCGGCTGTACAAAAGGAAAGCAAGTCAAGAAGCTGTTCAATAATTGCCCCCTGTGGTGATCTGATCGATACTTCATCTGTGTCACTGGTTCCTTGTACAGCATTATGTGCTACACTGGTGAGAGCCAGCTTAATTGTCCCGGAATATAAAGAGAAAATGAACCAGAGAGTTTGAAGAAGATCTCATTCTTAGATATAACAGTCAGAAATCAATTTTAGAAGATGCTAGTAGGCTAGGGCTACCGATATTTTTTTCGGAGGAAGAGAGATGGTCACGCGAAAAATATACGGCAAGGAGCATTAAAAAAAATGTCATAAAACTTTTAACGCCGCTATCACCCGACAAAGATGAATGGTCCCTAAAATGGTGAGTAATAGATAGTTTTGTGTCAAAGACAAATGCATAAGGATACACAGACCATCAGGTTTGCCTAACAGTTCGTTTCGGCCGAATACCGTACAGAAGGCCTAAATCGCCTGGAATATTTGGATTCCAATTGCTAATGGACTATATTATTCCACTACTAGCTGCTATTCCACTATTGTCATCCTGCAGGAAGCTCCAATCTTGATTCTAGAGAGTCTGCAAAAGCGTGATGTGGACCTTGTGTAAGAGGGCTACTAATGAATCGTGAAAGCGAAAACCTCTTACGTGAAAAGGTCTGCTCATCCGCATCAAAGACCTGGCAGAAAAGAGGGTAAATTTATGCATGTTCTGCCAAGTAGCCACTCTGTAAACTAAGCGTGAACATCTGAAGATGTCACAAGCCGGATGTGTTATAGGCTCAGTCTCCAGCCGTGAGTGTCTCGGTGCGCCCGCGATTCTCGCCACCTTCACGGCACGGGTTTGGTTATTGTTTAGACTGACCAATCAGAGACAAGCCCCCTGAAATTTGCGGGGCAGAATGCGCGGCATAATTTAGCGAGATTTCGTCTTTCTCTTGAAATTTCACACTTTTAGGAGGACGTTTCAGGCATACTTTTCGCATTTCGCTTTTTAAAAAAACACAAAATTTAAACAAATGACGTGTAGATTGTCTGCATAATTATTAAAATTGTAATGATGTCACTGACATGCAACCAAACCTGTGCACCCAGCCGTGAAGGTGCCGAAAATCGCGGGCGCATCGAGACACTCACGGCTGGAGACTGAGCCTAGATGTGTTATGGCAACAGATTAATGTAAACTCTGAAATGTGTAAAAGGGATGAAGACAACCAGAAGAAAGAAACCAGGGGCTCTAATCATCTGTGGCAGTTCAACCATTCGAGCGTAAGAATGACGCAATGACCACACCGGCCGATACCAAACTGTATCCTCAAAGAAGGTCAAGACAACCCCCAAAGTATGTAGAAGGGTATGTTGTATATTGAGGGAAACTCTAAGAACGCAGAAATAACAAACTTTGGCCATTAGCCAGACGTTTTATTAATTTTGCGTTTGTAATATCTGTTGTAGAGTCTGCTCCGAAAAGGGGAGGAATGTAGTGTCCTAATTACTACTGCCAGCTCCCATGCGCATGTGCAGTTGTAGTTTCTATAGTCGGAAGTTGACAATGTTATTAGTGTTAATCGACCTGAGCCGTATTCTTGTTACGTGTTGTAGTTGTATCAAACCTTCTTACCGATTCGTCTGTTAGAACTCTACATTAGCAGAATTTAATTCCTCGTTTTGGAACATTTATGCCATTTACTTCTTTTCAAAACAAAGATTCATCTGCAGAGTCAGTCAGTTTTAAGACAGCTCCAGAGTTGTCGATCGATTTGGCAAATGTAGAATGTTTTTTTTGGCTGCTTGAAGCTAAGATCGGGTATAAGGCGCTAGACTATTAAATGAGATTCTCTGAAGTTTACTGCACTAAACATTTGCATTTTATGTTCAGCTTTTGTCCACTATTTTAAGGCAGATATGATGGTAATATAACAATAATTTCGTTAATTTCCTTGACTTCTTGTCTTAACCTTCCACTGTATTTGCCATATAAGCAAGTGGACGTTTTTTTAATACTTATGCACGTTGCCCCCGAATGACCACAAGAGAAAGTTAAAAGACATAAATGTATTCGTGGATATTGATGCCGTCAAATATTTATTCTTTGTATGAAGTTGAGTGGGAGGAGGGGGGGGGGGGGGCGAGGGAATTCAGCCACCCATCGCTTGCCTCTCTCGCTAAAACACACAGCACTGATAGACAAAAAGAAGAATTTTACTTTAAAAGCAGAACATGCTGTAGCCATTGTTCTCCCACCCCCGGAGAAAACAAAACCCTTTTTTTTAGTGTAATCTCCCTAGAATTACTAGAATGAGAAGCGTTTGTACGTACTACTTCAAATGAAACATGCTTTGACTGTCCATGGGTTCCACAACTTGTAAACTATTTTAACGACGTACAACGAAGCGCAGGTCGATTTGACAAGAATAACTATCCTTGAGACACAGCGATCTCTGTCGGCCTCCTATCTTCAGGACCTTAGGTATTGCATTACGACTTTTGGCCATTTCCGTGCCCATACAAGACGAAAACATGATAATAGTTGTTTTTTTGAACCCTACTCAGACTTGGGGGCAGGGGACAGATTCTGCCCTCGCGGACTTTGGACGTTTAGAACTTTTTTAATAAGAAAGAAAAAATTACCAAACTTCGAGACTTTTCCTTAATTTAACTGGTAACAATTTAATGTGGGAACTCCTTGTCCATCAAGTTTGACGTTACCATGGCAACTACTTTTTGGGAGGCCTTTTTTAGAATTTAGAATTTTCATCTTTTTAATGAACGATTATAACTTAATGCAAATTTGTCATTTTTAGATCATTTTTGTGTTCTTTCATTGATTGTGATTATTTTTGGTCAATTTTGGTGCTTTTCGGAGAATTTGGAAAAATCGAAATTCAATATAGCGGACTTAAGATGGCCGCCTTTTGAGAACGTGAAGTAATTCTTACGCCAAATGACGTCATCAGCTCATTTTGCAGACCTCAAAGGGAACATTTTTGGAGGTACGTTTTGCCTTCTAAGTGGGTCTGAATAGGGTTAATAGGGTTGCATTTTTAGTACATTCTATAAATGGTGCTATTACATTTCACCTGCATTACACCTTTGTTAGATAACCTTTGTACATGTAGATGTCAGATCAGAATCTGATTATCTGTTGAAATCTGTTGCGAAAACGTAAAACAGACGAGGTTAAGTTGTTGACACGCCTACAGCAACAATTATCTTGACTTTACCTTGCCTTATAGTACTGTAGTTCTTTCTGAAGTGTCGTTGAATTTTCCTCTTCCTGTGACAACCTAGCTTAGTGATTGAAAGGATGGTTAGGCAATCAATCAACCAGCCAACTAACCGACCAACGAATCAATCAATCAATCAATCAATCAATCAAACAATCAGTCATCAATCAATCAATCAATCAATCAATCAATCAATCAATCGCACCCATCCGTCCAATCACCAACCCAACCATCCAACCGATCCATCGATCGATCTGTTTTCTCATTGAATGAGTGAGTGTGTGAAAAGAGGGTAAATTTATGCATGTCCTGCCAAGTAGCCACTCTGTAAACTAAGCGTGAACATCTGAAGATGTCACAAGCCGGATGTGTTACAGGCTCAGTATCCAGCCGTGAGTGTCTCGATGCGCCCGCGATTCTCGCCACCTTCACAGCTGGGCGCATGGGTTTGGTTATTGTTTAGACTGACCAATCAGAGACAACCCCCCTGAAATTTGCGGGGCAGAATGCGCGGCATAATTTTAGAATTTAGAATTTTCATCTTTTTAATGAATGCTTATAACTTAATGCAAATTTTTCATTTTTAGATCATTTTTGTGTTCTTTCATTGATTTTGATTATTTTTGGTCAATTTTGGTGCTTTTTGGAGAATTTGGAAAAATCGAAATTCAATATAGCGGAGTTAAGATGGCCGCCTTTTGAGAACGTGAAGTAATTCTTACGCCAAATGACGTCATCAGCTCATTTTGCAGACCTCAAAGGGAACATTTTTGGAGGTACGTTTTGCCTTCTAAGTGGGTCTGAATAGAGTTAATAGGGTTGCTTTTAGTACATTCTATAAATGGTGCTATTACATTTCACCTGCATTACACCTTTGTTAGATAACCTTTGTACATGTAGATGTCAGATCAGAATCAGAAGAGGTGAAGTTGTTGACACGCCTACAGCAACAATTATCTTGACTTTACCTTGCTTTATAGTACTGTAGTTCTTTCTGAACTGTCGTTGAATTTTCCTCTTCCTGTGACAACCTAGCTTAGTGAATGAAAGGATGGTTAGGCAATCAATCAACCAGCCAACTAACCGACCAACGAATCAATCAATCAATCAATCAATCAATCAAACAATCAGTCATCAATCGATCAATCAATCAATCAATCAATCAATCAATCAATCGCACCCATCCGTCCAATCACCAACCCAACCATCCAACCGATCCATCGATCGATCTGTTTTCTCATTGAATGAGTGAGTGTGTGAAAAGAGGGTAAATTTATACATGTCCTGCCAAGTAGCCACTCTGTAAACTAAGCGTGAACATCTGAAGATGTCACAAGCCGCATGTGTGATAGGCTCAGTCTCCAGCCGTGAGTGTCTCGATGCGCCCGCGATTCTCGCCACCTTCACGGCACGGGTTTGGTTATTGTTTAGACTGACCAATCAGAGACAAGCCCCCTGAAATTTGCGGGGCAGAATGCGCGGCATAATTTAGCGAGATTTCGTCTTTCTCTTGAAATTTCACACTTTTAGGAGGACGTTTCAGGCATACTTTTCGCATTTCGCTTTTTTAAAAAAAAAACATAAAATTTAAACAAATGACGTGTAGATTGTCTGCATAATTATTAAAATTGTAATGATGTCACTGACATGCAACCAAACCTGTGCACCCAGCCGTGAAGGTGGCGAAAATCGCGGGCGCATCGAGACACTCACGGCTGGAGACTGAGCCTAGATGTGTTATGGCAACAGATTAATGTAAACTCTGAAATGTGTAAAAGGGATGAAGACAACCAGAAGAAAGAAACCAGGGGCTCTAATCATCTGTGGCAGTTCAACCATTCGAGCGTAAGAATGATGCAATGACCACAACGGCCGATACCAAACTGTATCCTCAAAGAAGCTCAAGACAACCCCCAAAGTATGTAGAAGAGTATGTTGTATATTGAGGGAAACTCTAAGAACGCAGAAATAACAAACTTTGTCCATTAGCCAGACGTTTTATTAATTTTGCGTTTGTAATATCTGTTGTAGAGTCTGTTCCGAAAAGGGGAGGAATGTAGTGTCCTAATTACTACTGCCAGCTCCCATGCGCATGTGCGGTTGTAGTTTCTATAGTCGGAAGTTGACAATGTTATTAGTGTTAATCGACCTGAGCCGTATTCTTGTTACGTGTTGTAGTTGTATCAAACCTTCTTACCGATTCATCTGTTAGAACTCTACATTAGTAGAATTTAATTCCTCGTTTTGAAACATTTATGCCATTTACTTCTTTTCAAAACAAAGATTCATCTGCAGAGTCAGTCAGTTTTAAGACAGCTCCAGAGTTGTCGATCGATTTGGCAAATGTAGAATGTTTTTTTAAGCTGCTTGAAGCTAAGATCGGGTATAAGGCGCTAGACTATTAAATGAGCTTCTTTGAAGTTTACTGCACTAAACATTTGCATTTTATGTTCACCTTTTGTCCATTATTTTAAGGCAGATATGATGGTAATATAACAATAATTTCGTTAATTTCCTTGACTTCTTGTCTTAACCTTCCACTGTATTTGCCATATAAGCAAGTGGACGTTTTTTTAATACTTATGCACGTTGCCCACGAATGACCACAAGAGAAAGTTAAAGTTAAAAGACATAAATGTATTCGTGGATATTGATACCGTCAAATATTTATTCTTTGTATGAAGATGAGTGGGAGGAGGGGGGGGGGGCAGGGAATTCAGCCACCCATCGCTTGCCTCTCTCGCTAAAACACACAGAACTGATAGACAAAAAGGAGAATTTTACTTTAAACGCAGAACATGTTGTAGCCATTGTTCTCCCACCCCCGGAGAAAACAAAACCCCTTTTTTTAGTGTAATCTCCCTAGAATTACTAGAATGAGAAGCGTTTGTACGTTGTACTTCAAATGAAATATGCTTTGGCTGTCCATGGGTTCCACAACTTGTAAACTATTTTAACGACGTACAACGAAGCGCAGGTCGATTTGTCAAGAATAACTATCCTTGAGACACAGCGATCTCTGTCGGCCTCCTACCTTCAGGACCTTAGGTATTGCATTACGACTTTTGGCCATTTCCGTGCCCATACAAGACGAAAGCATGATAATAGTTGTTTTTTTGAACCCTACTCAGACTTGGGGGCAGGGGACAGATTCTGCCCTCGCGGACTTTGGACGTTTAGACCTTTTTTAATAAGAAAGAAAAAATTACCAAACTTCGAGACTTTTCCTTAATTTAACTGGTAACAATTTAATGTGGGAACTCCTTGTCCATCAAGTTTGACGTTGCCATGGCAACTACTTTTTGGGAGGCCTTTTTTAGAATTTAGAATTTTCATCTTTTTAATGAACGATTATAACTTAATGCAAATTTTTCATTTTAAGATCATTTTTGTGTTCTTTCATTGATTTTGATTATTTTTGGTCAATTTTGGTGCTTTTCGGAGAATTTGGAAAAATCGAAATTCAATATAGCGGACTTAAGATGGCCGCCTTTTGAGAACGTGACGTAATTCTTACGCCAAATGACGTCATCAGCTCATTTTGCAGACCTCAAAGGGAACATTTTTGGAGGTACGTTTTGCCTTCTAAGTTGGTCTGAATAGGGTTAATAGGGTTGCATTTTTAGTACATTCTATAAATGGTGCTATTACATTTCACCTGCATTACACCTTTGTTAGGTAACCTTTGTACATGTAGATGTCAGATCAGAATCTGATTATCTGTTGAAATCTGTTGCGAAAACGTAAAACAGAAGAGGTTAAGTTGTTGACACGCCTACAGCGACAATTATCTTGACTTTACCTTGCTTTATAGTACTGTAGTTCTTTCTGAAGTGTCGTTGAATTTTCCTCTTCCTGTGACAACCTAGCTTAGTGAATGAAAGGATGATTAGGCAATCAACCAGCCAACTAACCGACCAACGAATCAATCAATCAATCAATCAATCAAACAATCAGTCATCAGTCGATCAATCAATCAATCAATCAATCAATCAATCAATCAATCGTACTCATCCGTGCAATCACCAACCCAACCATCCAACCGATCCATCGATCGATCTGTTTTCTCATTGAATGAATGAGTGTGTGCTTGCACGGGCAAGAGAGAAAGCGAGTGAGTAAGTAAGAGAGTGAGTGAGTGAGTGAGTGAGTGAGGGAGGGAGGGAGGGAGGGAGGGAGGGAGGGAGTGGTTTGGTGGGTGAATAGAAAGGGTTGGTGGTTGAGGGGGTGAAAGAGTGAGTCAATGGCTGTACGCATCCATGTGTGCATGCATGAAAAAATTGATAAGCGCACAGAAATTATGTTTCACCTAAGTGAATTTTTCTCCAAAAATACACCTACCTTCTCACGTTTTAAAGACAGTGAGTTGAACATACCAACAAAAGAGAAGTTTTGGGTTCTAGTCGGATTTGATGGAAAAACATACTGTAATGCACCTGCTTAAGTAGTACTTTAAATCGTTCGGATATTCTTGGGCGTTTCTCTGGAGTTCTTTAGTCTTCAACTGTTTGTCTGGATACCTAAAAGGAAACTTCAACTGAAATCGCCTTTGAGAAACATCACTACAGATGAATCTACAGTAGTCATCAAAAGTCTTGGGCCACATTTTGGTTACCCCTCCTTTAAACCTAGTAATAATCTTTCAATGCGTCTCTGGGTCAAATATTTTTTAAATGTCCGAGCGGCTGTTGGCCAGCACTGTACCTTGTAAAAAAGGGGGAAATATAATGACAGCCCTCACAATACAAATGAGTTAGGAATAACCAAGTTTTCCTAAATTGAGCCCCTCGTGTAACACTAAAAATGAGGAATATCCCATAATTTTATAAATAAAAAGTAAATGGTCATTGTTCGATCTGTATATATGTTTAGGAAGACCTCCTAGCTCCACAAAGACAACTTAAACTAAAGACAGTACTTTTGGACAGAATTCGAGGAGCGCCCTTGCTCTTACAACTTTAGTTGCATTTTAGTACATGCTGTGCACGGCGCTATTGCATCGATCGGTTCGATGGCTGGATGGATGGATGGGTGGGTGGACGTATGGGTGCGATTGATTGGTTGATTGATTGATTGATTGACTGATTGATTGATTGATTGATTGATTGATTGATTGATTGATTGATTCATTGATTGATTGATCCGTTGGTCGGTTGGTTGGTTGGTTGAATGATTGACAAACCATCCATTCATTCACTTATTTAGGTTGTCACAAAAAGAGGAAAATTGAACGATACTTCAGAAAGAACTACAGTACTATAGAACAAGGCAAAGTCAAGATAATTGTTGCCGTAGGCGTGTCAACAACTTAACCTCTTCGTTGCTATTGCATTTCACCTGCATTACACCTTTTTTAGGTAATCTTTGTACATGCAGATTTCAGATCAGAATCTGATTATCTGTTGATATATGTTGCGAAAACGTAAAACAGGAGAGGTTAAGTTGTTGACACGCCTACGGCAGCAATCAGTTTGTGTTCACCTGTTTTTATAGCACTGTAATTCTTTCTGAAGTGTCGTAGAATTTTCCTCTTCCTGTGACAACCTAAACTAGTGAATGAATGGATGGTTAATCAATGAACCAACCAACCAACTAACCAACTAACCAACCAACCAACCAACCAACCAACCAACCATCCATCCAACCAAACAACCAACCAACCAACCAACCAACCAATCAACCAACCAACCAACCAACCGCCCCACCAGCCAACCAATCAACATTCTTTGCACAGCGTTATTGCATTTCACCTCCATTACTCCTTGGATAGGTATCCTTTGTACATGCAGATGTCAGATCAGAATCTGATTATCTGTTGTTATATGTTGCGAAAACGTAAAATAGAAGAGGTTAAGTTGTTGGCAAGCCTACGGCAACAATTAGTTTACCTAGGCAAGATGAACGTTTATTCGTTTGTCTCACGATGGAATCGCTTTGAGTTGTTGATCGAGACGTTTCGACTGCAATACTGCTAGTCTTCATCAGGCGAGTTGGTCGATTGTTTACGTGTCGCTATTTGTAGCATGATGGTTCGCTGCTATTGGTGCATTTCCATCCTCATTATTATTCCGACTATTAGATGTTGTTCCCTCACAGGTTCGCTTTGTGGTTGGTCGGCTGTTGTGCTTTCTGATCGTAGGTATCCAAGCTTCAGTAATTAGATTCCACTATCTCTATTGATGTTATTAGGTTGAAGTCTTATATGGATAGCCTCTTTGACCCTACGTGTGTACCAGTGAGGGTCACGATCAATAAACTTAACTTCTTTCCAAATAGGAAGATGCCCCGTTTCGTTAGCGTGCTCCGAAACTGTGGAGGTTTGCGCACGAGCAAGCCGAATATCTCTGTCGTGTTCTTTTATCCTGTCTTGCATCGCTCTCCCTGTTTCACCGATGTATACTTTGCCGCACTCACATGGAATCTTATAGACGACACCGTCTTGTTTAGTTGGTTCAAGGGCGTCTTTCGGTCGCACTAAGTGAGACCTAAGAGTTGTGTCAGATTTGAAGACGGTGCGTACGCCTTGGTGTTGTAGGCAGCGGCGAAGAACCTCTGATACACCTTTATGTAGGGTAGAACCGCAGTAGATTTAAATTTCTGGGTAGGTTCTTTGTTGCCTGTTGGTCTTGTTGTCTTTGTGAGCTTTCGTGCAAATGAAAAAGGATATCCGTTCGAAACAAGTACCGATGATAAATGTTTCTTTTCTTCAGAGATAGCTGATGGTTTTGATGTGAGGTGTTTGGCTCGGTCGTATAGACACTTAACAGTACCGCGTTTCACTGACTGAGGATGGTGTGAATCATAGGCTAGGTATTGGTCAGTGTGGGTGGGCGTTCTGTAAACAGTGGTGCTGAAAAAACCGTTTGAATCCCTTGAAACTGACGTGTCGAGAAAGGGGATAGTGCTATATTTCTCGATTTCCACGGTAAAACGAATAGTAGGCTGTGGACTGTTTAGATGTTGTAAAAAGCTGTCTACATAGTCTTTACCTAAGACTGTAAAAGTGTCATCTACATATCGCTTCCAGATCTGCATTTAATAGGTTTATAGGCCGCTGTTGCTACCTTTTACAACATCTAAACAGTCAACAGCCTACTATTCGTTTTACCATGGAAATCGAGAAATATCACACTATATAACACTATGATTCACACCATCCTCAGTCAGTGAAACGTGGTATTGTTATGTGTTTATACGACCGAGCCAAACACCTCACATCAAAGCCAGCAGCTATCTCTGAAGAAAAGAAATATTTATCATTGGTACTTGTTTCGAACGGATATCCTTCTTCATTTGTACGAAAGCTCACAAAGACAACAAGACCAACAGGCAACAAAGAACCTCCGCAGGAAGTTAAATCTACTGCGGTTGTACCCTACATAAAAAGGTGTATCAGAGGTTCTTCGCCGCTGCCTACAACACCAAGGCGTACGCACCGTCTTCAGATCTCACACAACTCTTAGGTCTCACTTAGTGCGACCGAAAGACGCCCTTGAACCAACTAAACAAGACGGTATCGTCTATAAGATTCCATGTGAGTGCGGCAAAGTATACATCGGTGAAACAGGGAGAGCGATGCAAGACAGGATAAAAGAACACGACAGAGATATTCAGCTTGCTCGTGCGCAAACCTCCGCAGTTTCGGAGCACGCTAACGAAACGGGGCATCTTCCTATTTGGAAAGAAGTTAAGTTTATTGATCGTGACCCTCACTGATACACACGTAGGGTCAAAGAGGCTATCCATATAAGATTTCATCCTAATAACATCAATAGAGATAGTGGAATCTAAATTACTGAAGCTTGAATACCTACGATCAGAAAGCACAACAGCCGACCAACCACAAAACGAACCTGTGAGGGAACAACATCGAATTGTCGGAATAATAATGAGGATGGAAATGCACCAATAGCAGCGAACCATCACGCTACAAATAGCGACACGTAAACAGTCGACCTCATCGCCTGATGAAGACTAGCAGTATTGCAGTCGAAACGTCTCGATCAACAACTCAAAGCGATTCCATCGTGAGACAAACGAATAAACGTTCATCTTGCCTATCTTACACCACGATGAACAACAAACGCATCTTTAATGACAATTAGTTTACCTGTTTTTAAAGTACTGCAATTCTTTCTGAAGTGTCTTAGAATTTTCCTCTTCCTCCGACAACCTAAATTAGTGAACGAACGAATGAATGAATGACTGACTGACTGACTGACTGACTGAATGAATGAATGAATGAATGAATGAATGAATGAATGAATGAATGAATGGTTAGTCAATCAACCAACCAACCAACCAACCAACTAACTAACCCTAACCCTAACCATAACCAACCATCCAACCAACCAACCAACCAACCAACCAGCCAGCCAGCCAGCCAGCCAGCTAACCAACCAACCAACAAACCAACCAACAATTAAAATACTTTCCATGTTACAAATCGTGCGAAAGGAGAGAAACAATGAACCTTAAAACAACATTTACGAGAGGCTGCAAGCCCAAAAATATTGGGCAGTACATCAAAGAATTTCGAACGTAATTATAAATTCCTAGAACGTGTTTGTCGAAACCGAAGACGTAAAAACAGGGGATCCCCAAACTAAACGTGAATAAAATATAACTGATCTTTCATTAACCCTCAGACGTACAAGCAAACTCATACACTCACCATGGTACAAGTGGGGGAGGGGCGAGATGAAACTCCCTTTGGGTTTTTGCTGCACTGCAATTTTTCAAAATAGATTTTGCCTTTGGTAGATAGTCTATGATGTCCTTTCAAAGATAAGGCAAAGTTATGGGTTGTTATGGATTGTGGGACTGCTGGATTGTGGGACTCACAGTTAGGCCTAATTAAATTCATGGATCTGGTTAGTATTCATACTGCCCTTCTTATGTTTCAGTATCATCATAACTTACTACCTAAAGCCTTTGATAATTTCTTCTTAAGTATATCATCTAAACACAATTATAATACTAGGCTGGCATCAAAATCGACCTACTATATCAATCGTGTTACAACTAATTATGGCAAATTTAATTTACACTTTTCTGGTCCTTCCATCTGGAATAACTTGGATGAAGAACTAAAAAGTTTATCTCTACGCTCATTTAAGCTAACTATGAATAAACATTATTTAAGTACTTATGGTTAATGCTGGCTTAGTGTCTTAATTTCTTTTTCGCTCGTATGTAACTCACATAAACAAATTTTGGTTCAAACATTAACTGGTACTGTTTTTTTTTATCTTTCTTTCTCATTTTTTCTCATTTTTTCCTTGTTTCTTTTTTCTACTATTTATCAATTACTATTTATACATACTTAGTTACATTGTACTTAATTACTTATTACTTGTCTTATTTTACTTCGTCTTCTTTTTAGTCATGTACAACCTAGTCAAAGCAATTTAATTTTTTTTTCTAACTACTCAGCTCGTTTAGTTTATTTCTATTCTGGGTAGTTTTTTTGCCTATTTTAGTTAATTTATTTTATGCTGTAATTATTTCTATTTATTTTGGCAAAATAAAATGGTTGTTGTTGTTGTTGTTAGGGGTCTGTGACGTGATCGTCTTGATGTTAATCAAAATGGAAATTTTAAGCAACCTGAAAATTTTTCATGCTAGATGTGTAAATATGATATAAATAATTTTTTTCTCCTGCTTTGTATCCGTATTCCCCACTTTTTAACCAAAGAAAATGGCTTAACCTTTTTCAAAAATGGCTTAACCCCATGGCGTCATATCTCATAACCATAGCAACCGATTCGTAAAAAACTTTGCCAAAATGAGGCTGACAGATAAGCGTACACCTCCTGAAAACGGTAGGTGCTAATGAAAAAAATATGCTTCATAAAGCGTAAGAAAACCCTTACAGAGGCTGGCCTTCACCCCACTAGTACCTCCCGAGGGATAAATTTCAGGAAAGTGATCACTTTGCGACCCAAAGAGTTAATTAGCGAAAAACGACTGAGGCCCGGTATTGCAGATTGGTTACCAAAAACGGGTTATTAACGAATAACCTGCCTTTTCCCCTATAAGGAACCTGGATGTAACATGCCATGTTAAGTGCTGCGTGTTCAAACGTTTTTGCCGCCATCCAGAAATTTGCCAAAAAAAAAAATCATTCAAGGACTACACTCGTGTTTGTTAGAGATGAGGTGATGAGACGAAGCGCGTTGCGCAGAGTTGGTTATATCCAACACGCGCTTGAGGAATAATTGTCAAATAAAAAGGTTTTACTTTCTGGTATAAATTATATAGTTACAACAACATATTACAATAACAACGTCTATTACTGCACATTCCCACGGAACTTATTTTTTGGTTATTTAAAAGGTTTTATAGTTTTGTTTAAGTTACTAACCTGTTTGCATAGTGAAGAATCTCTTCATCTTTTAGTGTTAACCTGTGTTTCATTAAAAAATGTTTAGACCATGAACCATAACAGACATTTGTTGTGTCAGTTATTAAGACTAGAATTAATACTCCATCTCTCTCTCTAGTTTGTCATGAAATGGCTATTTGAGACGGTCAGTGCACACTGCTACAACCCTATTGTAGACGCATCCCCTGCACAAAATGTGTCCGGCCTGAAATAGCGTCAGCTAGCCCCTTATCCGGTTCCAGAAGAAAACAAAAACGCCCGGTCGAAAAATGGTTAAACAAGAAAAGCCCCAGGGGCATTAACCCTGCCGTTGTTCTCTTTCCCCTCGGGGTCCAAAATATATTACGGCCACGTATGATACAAGCCCAGGTAGTGTAAATTTTTGAAGTTGGTAATTAATCGTACCTTTTACGTGTTTGCTACGATAATATAAATCAAGACAAGACCTGCCTTTTCTTCGGCCAACCACCCTGTTTTAGCGCGCGTGATGAAATATTTTGATCGTAGCGTGACTCAGTCTGACCCAAATAGTTATTGCGCCATTAACCCTATTTAGCCTGGGGGGGGGGGGGGCACATTGTGCCCGCGCTGACTTTAACGAACTATAACTTTTAAATGGCTAGCCGAATAATCACCAAATCTCGTGACTTTTCCTAATATTTATCAGAGAAAATTTTCCTGTGTCAATGCCGTGTCTATGATGATTGACGTTTCCATAGCAACCGTCTACTCGGGAGTGTATTTTGACAGTTTTCTGTCGTTTTTCAGTCTTTTTTGAGTTTTTTACCCTTCGTTTGTAAGAAAAAGATAATTTTTTCTTTGTTGTGCTTGTTTTGATTAAGTATGTTTCCTAGAACAAATTCATGTATTTTTCGATGTCGTCATTGTCAACTGTATGACTGCAGGCTCGGGATCCAAGATGGCGACCTCAAATTCAAAATGGCTGGTTTGTGACGCCATAATGACGCAATGACAAGTCATAATTGCACGTCATAATACCAATCTGTTAAGCTAATAATGTAATAAAAACGTGCCAAGTTTCATCACAAGAGCGTTAGTACTTTTTGGAGATCTGTAGGGGAAACGCACTTTGTGCCCCCCCCCCCCCCCCACCCCAGGCTCAGAAACTTATAAAAAGCCCACGCGAAATAGGGTTAAAATGCAAATAAATGTCAGCTCGATTCGTTGGCTTTCAAAGCTCGCCCTTCCTCCTTGCTCTCATCGAATAGAAGTTAACTTGTTTGAATTCTTGGCACTTTTCTAGGCTGATTTCCCTAAAGACTTTGGCGAAGTAAACCCAAACTGCCGAAAAATGCTTGCATTTCACTGTTGAATTTTAACCTTGTGGTCAAGTGGCGAAAATAACAACTCTCTAACAAGATTGAGTCGGTGGCTTTCAAAGCGCGATAGCATCTTCGTTCTTGCTCTCATCGAATGGATTTTTATGCCATTCAATCGCCAGTGATTTTCGATACCAACTTTCATGAAAATCCTGGCGAATAAACGCTAAACGAACGAAGATTACCGGCAATATTTTTATGGCCGAGCGGACGTCTGAGGCAAGTGACCACCAAAAAACAAGAAAAGCCCCAGGGGCACTAGACTCCGTCGCTGTTCTTCCTCCTCCTGGGGTGTAAATATGTTACAGTCACTCAAGAGAAAAGCCCTTGCCTGTGTAGCGAAAGACACGACGAGTATTTGCTTGGCCGAGCGAAAACCGGAGGTCTGGGGCAAGTGACCACCAAAAAAATTATGATGAAAAAAAAATGGGTATTACTAGACCCCGTCCTGACGGCGGGGTAAAAAATACGGGAAAAAAACGGGTGTTACTAAACCCCGTCCTGACGGCGGGGTAAAAAATTCAACTAACCCTTCTTCTCCTGAAGAGAGCTTATGACTATTGAAGATTTATCCTATTCAGAATAAGATTTGTTTTCCCTTTCAAGACCAGAAAGCAGGTTGACTCTCTCCCTCTCCATAAATTCAAGAGCATTTGAGCTATGAAATTGAAGCTTGGGGGCAAATAGTTCGTCCGAAAATGTTGAAATTCCTTCGAGTTTAATAGATGAGACGATTACGTCACATAAAGTTATGACTCTATTTCGGATCCGTCCTTCTGGATTTTTTCCATTTCTTTAAAACTTCAGAAAACCATCAAAATGGTTTGATATTATAATTAATAGAGAATTACAAAGAGGCCACAAAAATATAAAAGTTACGACAGAAAAGTTGATACATTTCATATTTATCATTTAACATTTCATTCAACATCACAATTTTTAAAAAGTGAGCCTGCCGAATTGTGGTTTCCATGGAAACGCCAAATTAAGTGCGACACTGCACTCGCGCCAAATTAATTTTAGGAAAGGTCACAAGGTTTGGTTGGCTTTGTTATTTAAAAAAGTGATAAACGATCAAAGTCTAAAAGTGATATATTTGCAGTATTATAAAGTGTGGCTGGATGCCGTGTATTCTCTTTAGTTCAATCAGGTTAATCTGCAAACAAAATCACTTATGTCGTGAAAGAGGTGGATGTTCATCAAGGTAGGTACAATGAAAATAAAGCGCATTATCGTTCATCTACGACCTACCTTTTTTCCAGTTCATAATAATTTTGTTCTCGAGTTTTGTTTCTATAAGAGAAAAAGGAACAACGATTTATAGATAACAATGCAAGTAGTCGATTAAAAGGAGTATTATTTACCTTTCAAAACCGTGATTTACTTTTCAGTTTCGTAGTATCATGAACTAGTAGCTACATTATACTGCTAAAAAGAAGGTTTAAGTCGTTCGAGTACAAGCGGAATGTAACAAGCAAATGTTGTTACGGACTTAACAACGGTGTTTCCTTAGTTACTGGTGAAAAGCAGAAATAAGACGAAACTGGGAATTGGTCCTGGATGCACTATAGCTCGTTGCAAACATTTATTGCTTCTGGTGAAAAGTTAATTCCATTTTCAAGTTAACGTATCCCAACTTTCATACTACATGCAACCACAGTTACAAGTCGTTGGGATTCCATTTTAAAAACGTTTTGACCCCCTCCCCATTTGACATAGGGCTTTTAAGGACAACCTCGTGTAATTTGGTAGAGACTCACTCTCAGAGGGAAGGGGAAGGGACGCTCAAGAGGTAAGTAAAACAGTTATTGACCTTGCAAACACTAATCAATGATTAACGTACAATATCATAGTGTAACTTCGAAGTTACGCCCGAAATTAATTCTCGCAAAATGTATCTCTAATTTGTTAAAGTTTGCATGTGCCTATGCGCTAAATATCTCCTGAACTCTTCGGCAAGACTCTCACACTTTGAAAGTTTAAATTCTCTAATCTAAAGGGAAAAAAGCGAACAGAAAAAAGCAAAAACAAAACATAATGTAACGAGCGCTGCGTCGGTCGACGACCACAACAAATCCAGCTCTCAAATAACCGTTTATTACTACACTCAGCGGCTCCTCTATAGTGCAAGATCAACGCACCAAAAAAACCCCCGTTACAATGTGTAAGCCCCTTTTATACCTAGTCTTGCATCTATACTACGTTGGCTATTCGCGATATAACCGTCCTACATATCTACGTTAACTATTTGTAATCTTAACGGTTCCTTAGAGCTCGTGCACAACACTTCTAAAATAACGGTTCCTTGCAGCTCGCGCACAATAGTTCTAAAATAGCTGTTTCGTTACATTTGCCCCCTCCCAACAAAAAGCGATGCGTCCTCACATCAAGGGGTTCTGCAGTCAAAAACTACATAGGATAATACAACGGTAGGAGTCATTAAAATCAAAATGCTTTTAACTGTTCTGATCTGCCATTACTACTCTTAATAATCCAGGCAATGTCTTAAGCCTCAATAACTGTTCATTTAAGTGTTTTTCAAGATCAAGATCAACCGCGACAGGCGTGTGATAAACTGATCACACCAATATCTTCATAAAACTTAGTGTTCCAGAAACAGCGATTTGAGGCAAAATGGAGCTTCTGTATCCGCTTTCATAGTCTCTTTTTCGTTTTCGTCCAGTTTTCTCTGCGAAAGTGTCAAGGATGCCTGCCAAAATACTGACGAAGTAGAGGTGGATACTGCTCTCCACGCTCTTTCCCCACGCTGAAGCTCACCACCTGATCCGCGGCGTGATTGACTTCCGTTTTCTCCAATTCCTAAATCATATTTGTGCACGTCACCCTTTCTCCCCAGGAACTGACCGGTTCTCTCTCCAGGTGATGCCGAATGGGAATGACAGGTAGCACAGAAATACGCGTCGCGATGAAACTGACTACTGAAGGATGGCTTCTTGTCGTTTTCGCGCTCTCGCCTTCCAGCTAATCTACAGTTTGAAGCAATGTTCGCCCTTCCTTTGTCTATATGCGTATTTCGATACTTGCGATAGAAACTTCGCCTTCGAGCCGGGGAACACTTCCCTCCATTACGAGAATTTCTAACAGCCCCTCTCACATGAACCGCTCTGAGACCCTTAATTCCTGACACTACATCAAACTCTACAATTTCATCTTCTATAACATTGCGTCCGCCCTTCAAGGCATGGTTGTTCTTCATCATTGCAGGTCGATGAACAAATATATCCTTTTTGTTGTCATCTCTGTTAATAAACCCGTAACCGTTCTTAACGTTGAACCATTTAACTACACCCGTCACTCCCCTTGCAATAACTTCGTCTTCAACTGCTTTTTTCACTACATTGTTCACTGGGATACCAACAGCTTGATCAGCAGCCGTTATGTTATACGGGTACGTTTCTTCTACATTCTTTTCTTCCTGGTAAAGCGACGGGGAAACCACAGCGGGCCTTACATGACAAGACCGGACCGAACTTAGGCCCCCAAGTTCAGCCCGTTTCCATTTCCCTGGTTGTGGTCACCAGACTGAGAAAGGCGTCTTCGACATTCAAGTGAAACATGGCCGAGCTCACCGCAATTCCAACATCGAATTTCACGGCTCCCATCCCTTGAGTGCAACGCACTCCTTCTGCCAGACCCACTAAAATCAGTCATTCTCCTCACAAACTCTTGTAATAACTGCTTTTGCTCTTCTCGACCACGTTTAATTTCTTGTAAAATGTCAATGAGCGTAGATTCAATACTTGTCCCTTGCTTTTCAACCACGTGGCTTGAAACAGCATACGCGGAATGACGATTTACGCGATTTCTTTGGCGCTCCGACACTTGGAAAGCTTCCAACTCAGTGGCGATATTAAGGGCTTCCTGCACCGTCCCTGGTCGACTTTGGACTATGTGCCATCGCATCTCCGGGTCCGTTATTGCGTCAATGAAATGATCTTTGACCAGGACGTCTTGGATGGCCAATAATGCATTAAGATAAGCTTGTCGTACCAGTCTCCGTATCGCCTGTGCGAGTTCGGGGAGAGACTCATCCTTTCCTCTAGCACGATGTTTCAACTGTGTGCGAAAAAGTTGGGTTTGTCCGTCGTTGCCAAACCTGGTTGACAAGGCCTCCGTGACCGCCCGATAATTTCTCCTCGCGTAGCCGTCCAAATCAGCGAGAATCGCTTGCGCCGACCCCTGCAAGCTCGCAGCGAGGTAGATGGCCTTGGTCGCCTCATACCAGCCGTTGAGATCTGCAATTAACTCAAACTGAACTCGGTAGTCATCCCATGCTGATTTCCCATCGAATGACGCCGGGCTAATCAATGGTTTCTCGGGAAAACGACGATTCCGATCTCCTCTCTGATCAATTTCCGGTTCACACGCTCGCTTCCGTTTCCGGTTGCCTTCCAGGCCCCGCGCGGCCCGCTGCCACATTATCGAGCCGCCATATTCTCTCGTTGAGTTGGTCGATTTGTGCCTGAAATTTCTCGGCCATCCGCCGCTCCATCTCTTCACTATTTGCCAGGAGCCTCTGACCTAGTTCCCGAACTGCGGATATAAACGACGCCGGAGACTCACGACCGACTGAAGCCGAAAAATTCCCTTCCGGAGTCGCTGTGTTATTGATGCCGAAATCGTCACAATATGCATCATGCGGATACATCGCAAATGAGCCTGGTCGAAGTTCACTATAGCTCTCCTCAGCAGCTGCCATCCTAAATCAACAATGTCACAATGTTCCTAACTAACTGCAACAGTCACCCGGCTCACGCCAGCACCCAAACTCACAAACTCTAAACTCAAGCTAACTACAACTCTACAGCTAAAATTCAAGCTTCGTGGTAGAAAACAAGCCTCCACAACAACAACAACTACTACTACTATTACTACAGGGTCCAGTGCGACCCAGATCAACAGCAACAAATTTAACTACGCAATGTCTCGTTCGTTGTGCAGCCCGCAAACAAGAACAACAGCCGCACTCAGCTGGACTCAAAACAACCAAAACAAACGATCTGACCTGATTTTTGCTGACTTTGGCCGTGGCGATCCACCCCGCTCCTGACACCAAATGTAACGAGCGCTGCGTCGGTCGACGACCACAACAAATCCAGCTCTCAAATAACCGTTTATTACTACACTCAGCGGCTCCTCTATAGTGCAAGATCAGCGCACCAAAAAAACCCCCGTTACAACGTGTAAGCCCCTTTTATACCTAGTCTTGCATCTATACTACGTTGGCTATTCGCGATATAACCGTCCTACATATCTACGTTAACTATTTGTAATCTTAACGGTTCCTTAGAGCTCGTGCACAAGACTTCTAAAATAACGGTTCCTTGCAGCTCGCGCACAATAGTTCTAAAATAGCTGTTTCGTTACAATAACATAACAAACAAGGAAAACAAAACAAGATACATTTGTCGGCTTTTTTAAGGTTTCAAATGGTACAACTTACTTTTCTGTGAGTTCTTTATTCTTAAGTTCTACAGCTTGTATTCTGTGATTTGTGATAAAACACAACAAAAAGAACAACAATAAGACATAACATAAACAGAAGAAAACCATTGCTATTAATATCATTACTCATTATTAATATTAACATCATCATCATCACTACTCATTGTTACCATCATCACTGCCTGATCACTATCATCACCAATTAATATCCGAAATTACATTATACAGATAATTTCCTAACAACATTGAATAATGAAAACAAAACCATGACATTGAAAGAAGAAAGTAGGTTATTTGTTGTAAGCATTTTTGATTAAAAAACAAATTGTATGTTACTGAGGATTTGCGTTAAATAGACATTTGGCGCCCACGCAACCTATGGTGCTGTATTTTATTTGGATTGTAACAACTGAGGTAATTTCACGTTCATTTTCAACTAAAATAAATATTCCTCGCAATCTGTATTTTGCTGTAACACAAACCTTTCTGTATTACCATACATTCCCTATAAACTTTAACAATGCAAACAGTTGCCACAGTTACACAGTTTGTGGCACTCGGTGATATAAATTGTGACGAGGTGTATGTTAAGATCACGAGGGTTGACCTTTTACTTTTGGAGATGATTTGATGGTTTGCAACAAATTCCTAGAGACTCAAAAGACAATAGCGTGGCGGAGAAACCGTTGTTTAGGACCGCCAACATGGCGGCGATGACGTAACGTGCAAACCAAGAATATACACGATTTGTCAGCTGTTCCCTGTTTTAAAGAAAAAACTTCTGAATTATTCCTTGTTAATTTATGACCTTGTAGTTAATTTATAATTTACAATGTGCATGTACCGAAGTTTCTTGCTAGCAGCAACAAAATCACGCAGCTAAGAAAGACGACAACACGCTTTAGTTTTGAAGACATGTTTCGAATGTTTCAACATCCATCATCAGTTCTACAGAATATAGCACGATTGTAACTATATACATAAGAAAATTATAACAAAAGAGTGTTGATTACAAAGTAAATGAAGACTTATTGCAGATGACGCGAAAAACAAATAATAATAAATAATAAATAAATACAAATTAACGGTGATAATGAGCGAAACCTTACAACTAAAGTGTTAAGTTTAAATGTTTGAGTTGCTTGTTCAGCGAGGGCCGCTCCCATTCAATGTGTAAGGCTTCTTTTATCTTGAGTTGAAAAACTGTAGGGGCTGAGTCTAAGATGGAAAACCAAGCCTCCGAACAGAGATTCCTGCAGGACTCAGAATCCTTTGAAAGTTTGTAAATATGGGAGTTGCGATATGAAAATAAATGCTCCCGAGCCCTTGTGAAAAAATGTCTGGCGGTCTCGCCGACATAACACTGAGGCGCCACAACCTGCGCATGAAAATTTTAAAACCACAAGGGAACGCAGTGCAGTGAATAGGGGACTGCATCCTTAACAACAAACATGTTTTTCAACTTATAAGATGTAAAAACCAATCCGATATCTAAGTCCTTACAATATTTTTTAGTAATAACCTTAATTCTGCGTTGGGTAGCGCGGAAAAATGGGCCGATGAAAGGTAACCGGTTTGAAAAAGAGTGTTGAGCCCTTTCTGGTTTGCCCATCCCGGGGCAAATTATCGTGGTTGGAAATCTTACAAAGATATTAATTATTTACCACTTTTTTGTATAATATCACAGGGGAAACAGGTTTTCATAAGAATGGATGTTAATTGATTTATGTCTTTGTTGAAACCTTTCCAGGTATTGTTGATCTTAACAGCCCTGTCTACAAGTGTGCGAATAAAGCCGAGTTTGTAAGAACTGGGTGTAAAACTAAAGAAATTAGTAAGAAGCCCTGTGTAGGTCTTTTTGCGAAACACCGATATGACAGGAAATTCAGACTGGCCATTGTCAATGAGAACATCTAAAAATAGTAGTTGATGGTTCTCTTCCTTCTCCATATAATTTGCATGTACTTTGACTGTATTCTACGGAGGGTTACCTATGCGTAATTAGGCCATTAAAAAGGGCTGTTTTTGCTCTAGCTATCTTGTAAGTTGGTATAATGTAGGCTGTATTCCTTTCCCGCACGAACTGATGGGAAAATGCTGTAGGCAATTTCATTACTTATCGCAATATTTCACTTATATGGCTGTCAGAAAGGTACTGTGAATACCCCTTTTTCAAGTTCCAAATGACATCATTTTTCTTTTTTAAAATACCAGTGTACACTTCAGAGAGCTCTTTCAGCTTCTTTATCTCAGCATCTAATCTAAAATGGATAAACAAACAACATAAATTGAAATGGTTAATAATTATCTGGGGTGAGCTCATGTGTCATTCGATTGTGTGGAGTTGTACGTAGAATATACCTGTCCACGGTTTTTTTCAACTTTTCACAAGGCCCAGTTAGCGAAAATGTATCGACACTTCTAGAAAGAGCACCTTTAAATTAGAAAACTTGCCGAGTTTGAGACTGATATGTCGAGTGCGTGACAAGTGACTCGAAAGCCTATAACTTTTCCTTGTTCTAAGTTCTTGTAGCTCCGCAATGATAACAGGAAAACATCATCAGTAACAATGCAG
Organism: Siderastrea siderea; assembly: GCA_964030785.1. Lineage (NCBI taxonomy): Eukaryota > Metazoa > Cnidaria > Anthozoa > Scleractinia > Rhizangiidae > Siderastrea > Siderastrea siderea. Next base: position 20,421,533 of record OZ034977.1, read on the forward strand.
GTAGACTGACTTACCATATTCAGCAGACTACAACTAGTTCTTGGAATAGGTAAACATCTAAGAGCTGTTAGGTATCGAGGTATATAAATTGACAGACCTAGTTGAGAGACCTGAGATAGAGCTAACGAAAGTTTTGAGTAAACACAAAACGCAATACACCATGAGTGTTGGCGGTTGGTGGCGGGCATTTATAAGCTATTTGACAAGGAAATCGGCGAAATCAGGCAAATTGGGACAACGACGGAATACACAGCTATGATTAAATTACATGAAAGTACTTACGATCACAAGCTTTCCCCACTATATAAGCTTAATACCAATACGAGAGATCTCTCACCGTGATTCGGCCTCGGCAGATTCACGCTGCAGTTCAGTTATATTCGTCTCCGGTAAAGAGTCCATAAAAGCCATTTATCTGCGAACGCAAAGGTTTGCATTCGGCCGGTTAACAAGGTTGTCGTTTTCGGCCGAAACAATGCTACAGGGTTGTTTCTGTGAATACCAGCCGTACAGCTTCATTTGACACGCAAATTCTAGGAAAACCGGAAGTGCGAGTGTCACATGATGTCAAAAAGATCCAATCACTTATTGCCTGTTTTCGATCTCTTGGAACACTGTTGTGATAATTTCGCATATCAAAGCTATATCCTTTACTTAAATTATCACTACGGCCAGTGGGGAAAACGAAAAAAGTGTTTCGAATCCGTCGGATCAGTGACACCATGGCTAGGAAATTACCTCGAAAGTGCAAACAATTTGACCTTTCATTTTCCGAGAGGCGTTATATTGTCCCGTTGAAAAAGAACGAGCTGTTATTATGACGTGTGTGAGATATCTTGATTAGACATTCATTTCGAGGAAAATTATGTATTGCACAGTTACAGTAAGATAGCAGGGAAAGGATTTAGCTAACAAAATTTGTTTAATGTAACTGTGATGGGTAACGTGCTGTAGTGTTTTGTTTTTAATGTTTCCATAATTAAATTTGCATTCTTAGGGATCGATTACATGAGCCGGGCTGGCTCGGTAGAAGGGCTGGCTCTGTCTGCCGAGATGACAGCTCAGCCAGGTATTACATGAGCCGGCCAGCCCGCCTGCGGCTACATTTAGAAGCTGTCGTGTGAAAAGATGGCTACATCGAAGAGCATGAATCAAGTGTTCTTATTCTCGCCATTCCATTATTTTGGCGTATCATTTTCAGTTTTACGTAGCTTTATGGTCTGATAAACCTTTATGTGTTATATAGAAAAAGAGGATCGATCTTCTGGTGAGCCATTTTGCTCTGAAGAGAAATTTAGTGACGAGAAAGCATTGGCCCGGCAATTGCGATTACATGGCAAGTATTCAGCCCGGCTAGCCGGGATCCCGGCATCGCGATTGTTCCTCAAGTGCATTGAATCTCGATTGTTCCTCTACAATTGTTCCTCAAGTACATAAAAGGGGCCAAAATGATAAATGAGGAAGGATACCATTGAGAACCCTTGTTTCTAAGCTACTCATTTATATGAATATAAATACATATATATATATATATATTAGAAACAAAAAGTTTTTTTTCTTTCATGATAAAAAATCGGAACAAAAGATTCTTTTTAGCTCTTAATCAACCCTTTGTCCTAATTTTTACAACAGTTTGGTCCTTTTGATGCTAAAAGGGCCACTCCAAATAGAAACAATCGTCCCACTAATGGGAACGTTCCCAAAGCAAAAACGGAAACAATACTAGATTTTTAAAAAAGCCACTTAAAAGACGAAGAAATCATACCAAAGTGTCTTATGAATCTCTATACTGAATACATGAAACAGCCAAAATTTGATTGACAAAGTCATGCTAAAACACGTTCAAATGTGGAAGTAAAACTTTGGGGAAACGTAGGAAAAGAGGAAGAAGAAAGAGAAAAATGGTTATTACTAGACCCTGTCCTGACAGCGAGGTAATAACACCTGCGTATTAACACTGGTATTGGTGGTGGCAGGGAGTGGGGGAGGAGGGGGGATCACGTAAATGTTGCGGTGTCCTCCCCTAAATACTCCGACTTTGTTACAATTTTGGAGAAATCGAATCGGATTTTATGGGATCGAGCTACAAGGGCGAACGGTTGGCCTAAGCAATAGTGTCGGGTCGCCGGCTTTTAAGTAATTCATTAGTGAAGAGTAAACTTAAAAAAAACAGTGTCTCGCACAAAAAGCTTTAAAACGATTCAAACCAGTTCAGAAAGGCCATAAACAGCGACGGAATCAACGCAGAAATAATGATACAGAAAACAGCTGTAAAAGCATTTTTCTCTTTTTTTTTCTTTTTTTTTTTAGTTTAACTGATGATTTTCTGTGTATAATTAAATTTTTACGTTACATTATACATTACATTTAAAAGTATAATTACTTATTTAATATCTCTGGCATATGAAGCAGATTTGTTACATTTCCATAGCTCTTATATTTCGACGATGGTCCAATAATATATTCACACACGTGAGATAGCCTCAGTAATGTATGCAAAGCACATCGCATACTTGGGCTGCCTGTGACCCTTGAAGTGTTATTTGAAGTTTTTTTCTTTAATTTAACAAAAGGAATTAGGAATTACAGTCAAATAGTGTTTATCTGTGTAACGACACCACCGTGTGTGATTTAACAAAATCACTCCATCTATCACACGATTTCAAATAACAAAAAATAACTGCTCAGAGTTTTTTATCACTTTTGGTATTCTTTTGGTAAAATTTTGCTAATCAAGGTTCTTTCCTCTTCAGCACGAAAATTGGAGTAAAGAAATCGCTGTAATTCTTCGTTTGTATTTTACGTTATCGCCACCACACCATTAACAACAGGTTTCTCATCAGCTCTTTTTGTTCTGGTATACCAACATGGTTGTCACGCCATTGCCATTTAGATATCTAGTGATTGGTCGCGAACCACCAATTCCTGCTTTAAGTAAGCGGGAAACGCTTTAACGACTGCGTGTTATTGTTATTTTAAAGTGCTTCCTATTAATTCGCCCCGGACGGATGCCAATGACTTCCATGGGAACTTGTGGGTTTTCATTGGCGAACAGCACGCATGCGACCTTAAAGTAAGGGACACGTCGAGCATCATTTACAGTTAAGCCCCTTTGGTAAGGTGGGGTGAGGTGCATCCTGAAAAAGCACTAAATACGATGCTTCTGTACCCCGGCTTTGAAAATTTAACGGAAGCGTGGATGGCAAATCTCAAGAACCAGGAACCCCCACTTTTAAATTGAACGAAGTTCATGCATACGAATAATCCTTAACTCTTGGACGTACAAACAAAGTCACACCCCCACCGTGGTACAAGGGGGGATTGATGGAACCCCCCTTGGGTTTCCGTTATGTTGCAATATTTTGAAAAGATACCGCCCTGCTGGGGGTCTGTGACGTCATTCATGATGGCCACCATATTGGGCGACATCTTGGGCTTTACCGGAAATTAGAAATGGTCAAAGAACGCTTAAAATTGGAAATTTGTTATGCTGGACATGTAGAATACGACATAATTAAACATTTCGCTGCTTTTGGTAGACATTTTGTTTTTGCATTCTTCAACTAAAAAGGGTAAGAAACATAATTTTTTCTTCAAAAATGGCTTGACCACCCGCTTGGCAAATTCATTAAATGGATCTGTACGGACTAATAAGAACCTCTTATTTTACTCCAAAGTATTTGTATTAAGTATTTAGAGTATTTCTATTAAGTTGGTATTTCTATTCAGTTAGAGTTAATACAGACATACAACACAGACAATCAATTGCGAAATTGGGATCTGGAAATCATAATTTAAGAATTGAAACTGGTGGACATTGTGTTCCAAAAACCCCCGAGAACTTAAGAGTGTGTCAACATTGTTTATCCAATGGCGAAGAACACGAGACGCACTTCCTTTTGGAATGCAGTCTCCATAAATGGGCAAGGAGAACGTTTTATGATGATATTACTTCGAAATACCCTAACTTTATTAATTTCACTACAATACTGAAGACTTCATAAATCATTGTTCCTGGTGATCTTCTGCTATTTTTGCTGATCGCTACTACTTTTGTTACCATAATAATATCATTTCCTTTTCTTTTTTTTTTACTACTGCTTCCTTTGCATGCAACACTATCTATGTAATGGTAATGCAAATAAACTTTGTTGTAGTTGTTGATCAATTTTTACACTTGGTTGCACCACCTGCCCTTTATCTAAATCTTGTATTATGGAATTCAAGTTTAAGTAAGCGATCACTGCTCATTATCCATAACTGTACACAAAAAGTCGAGTGTGGTTTGTTCCACATTCCCACTTGAGAGGTCGACGGCCGTGGCGGTTATTTCGGTTCCACCAAAATACATGCTGACTTCAATTTCTCTGTCTCGGCCTCTTCGAATGTCAGGCGACTGAACAGTGATACTCCCAATCTTGTTCAAGCCATCATCTGTAACAAACCGGGCCCCAGGGTCGGTTGCAGTATAGAAACCAAACGTGATGAGAGTATCATTGGCACGGACGGGATGAAACGTTTTCCGAATTCTTTGACCAAGTTTCACGGCTTCATTTTCCTTCACGAAACGAGAGAAAATATCTTTGCACTTTTCGATGCCATCTGCGACGAATTTCTTTTCCTCAGGATGAACGCCCTGGTTAAAATCTCGGCAGCATTTAGCACCATATGTTATGCCGACGACTCGTGCAGTAATTGTACCTGGTAACTTACCAAACATCACGGCACCCTGGACGACCGCTTTATCAGCATTACGTGGGATTATTACACGGCACTTTTCTGCAAACTCATTTTTTATTTCTTGCTGGAGAACGGGAGAATCTGCAAATCCACCCACGAGAAGCATTGTTCTGACCATTGAAAGCTGCGGCTTGGTCAATAGGGTAAGTAAGTGGCATTTCATAGCCTCCAAGACAGGACTAAACAGGCCAACCATAATTCGCGGACTTAAACACAGGTACTCGTTTTTCATCATTTTGACTTCATCAGCACCATAACGCTCCAGGGCACAGGGTCTAATTTTAGAGAATTGAGAGGTGAAACTGCGCGGAAGGAGGATCCTTGTCTCCTTGCCTTCCAGGGCACGAACACCACGTTTCTTCTCTTCAAAATCATTCTTCAATTTAAGCCAATCCACAGGGAACAGTTGGCGGTAATCATATAGTTCTTGGTCACCGAAAAGTTCATTTAGAAGGCTTTTAAACTGATGATTCACCTTCATTCCTCCATATGGCCCGCCAGTTACCTTATGTATCTCTTTAATGGTGCCACCATCTTGTTTTTCATGAACCGTCACGTCAAGAGTTCCTCCTAAAAGGGAACGTAATAAATTACAATAAGTCAAATAGTTTCATTGATAAAAACAATGCAATTTTGTGATACAGAAAAACAAGAAGCACCACATCAAAGAACATCGCGTCTTAGCCGTTCATTTGAATAATAACGACTTTACATACCGATTCACCTAACGAGTACAAGACACGAGTTTGATTTATGTTAGGCCTACATGTTATTTACATGTTGCACTCCAGCCGCGTCCAATGTAGTTCATTAAACAAATATTCTTTAGGTGATTTGCATTTCGTGCAAACAATGTCCTAAAATTTCCATATTGTCAGTTATCGCCTCGACGTAGCGAGGCGGGAAAAATAAGGTCATGTGACATTAGGTGACAAGAATTTAAAAGAACAAGTTTCACTTCTTTAACGGACATTTCGTTGTTCAGTCGTCGATGTGGGATTTCAAGGATTTATGGAAAACAAATTGTAAGTTGAGAACTGTTTGCCGTTTCAATAGCGAATGATGTAAATAGTAACTTGTTTTCTAACTGATTTCAGTTGACTACGATTTAACAACGGACGCTTCCCGAACTGATCGATGAAGGAGCAAAGCCGTAAAGTCTAGTGCAAAATAAAATCTTCAAAACCTTCAAATCCCTGGCTAATCTTCTACACAAGTAACGCCTTCACGCATAGGCGCGAATCAGTCAAAATTTGTCCTCGAAGATTACGCCGAATCGAGTTATTGACAACCGCCGAACTTCGTATCACAAGTTGAGCTGCCACAGATTAAGCTGAATCATCGCGCCCTCAGCTGAATCTTCATCAAGATTACGCCGAATTATATTTGCGAAGCAAAAGTAAGGACATTTGATTTGTTTGACGTTTTCATTTTTATCTTTGTTGCTGGATTGTCAAAATCAAAGACTTCGAAGCCCGCTGGTAGTAACATCGCACGAAATCGACGCTGGAGTTAAAGCATATTTACGTAAAGTGAATTCCGTTCAAAATGCCGCCTAAAGTAGACGTCAAAACCCTCGCAGGAAAAATGGAAAACGCTGTAAACATCCTCTACGAGTTAATGGAGGAATTTGAAACAATTTTCTCAGTAAAACCAGAACTCAAAACACTTGAAGCAGCATTCACTCAAGTAGAGACGAGATATAGGCGAATCAAAAAGCAGCAAGAAACGATTTTAGACAAACTGGTTGATGAAGGCGCTGCCACAGACGAGGGACCCTTTTTAACGACCAGAAAACTTGGAGACAAGACCAAGGCGGATTTTCTTCAAATTGCTTTGAAATTTGCTGCTTATCAAAAGGAACAAAATTCTTCTGAAGCGTCTCGTAAGGACTCTGAAACCCTGGAGGCTCTGACATCATCAATGTCATCAATGACATCAGCAGTAGCAAAAATGGCGGACACCTTAGGATCAAAACCAAACTTAAGTGGTCTACAACGATTACCAGTGCCAACATGGGATGGAGGTCGCAGATCTTATGCCACGTGGAAAAAGGAATTCAATCATTGGATGACGAAATACGGTCAGGATAAGGATGAACAATTGCAACGTTTCCGAAACGCATTGCCAAAGGGTTCGTGGTGGACTGACCAGGTTAAAACCTGTAAAACCATTGACAGCGCTTGGAACATCTTGGATACCGAGTTCGCAGACAGACGAAAATTAATGGATGAATTGCTGTCTGAAATAAACAATCTTAAACCAGTCAGACGAGATTCCAAGTCCTTTACACACTTCGCCACAACAGTGTCTTGCTACCTAAACGATATGGAGGATAATGGGTGCCCTGTGCTAGAGTCTTCAGAAGCACCATTCCTTATGTCCCAACTTTTGTCCAAACTCGATCCAAACGACAATTCTCATTTTGGTAGAGAGATGTAAAGAGAAGGGAAACAAGAAACCGTTAGCAACCTCATCGCCTGGTTACATCAGGAAGCAAGCATTCGCTCCCGAGGCAAAAGGAGCTGCGTCTCTGAGGAAAGGAATGAAAGTCGCCGGGACAAGGGTCCTAAGAAGACAGAAAATAATGTCACCAATGGCGAAGAAACTGATGATGAAGCATGTCCACTTGGCTGTAAAACCAAACATCATCTGGCTGCCTGTCCTACGTTCCAGCTTTTACAGTCAATCAAAGGTGGGAGATTGTTAAGCAACATTGGCGATGTCGCAAGTGTCTACGAGCGCATCACACAAACGATTGCAAAAAACCAGATGGCTCAACCTGTGACAAATGCAGAAAAAACCACCACTGGTCTCTACATAATGACAGGACTGGCGAAACAAACACAAATTTGAATCCAAGAGCAGCACCTTTCCAAAGTCAATTCCAAGGCCCCTCAACTAGGTCGAATGGCAACATCCAAGGAAATGCTGTGTACCAGAAAGCAAAGTTAAAACCTGTCACTGGTTTGTGCCCTGTTCAAAAAGTTAAACTCATGAACAGAAATGGAAACTTTGTCGAAGTTCTTGCAATGTTAGACTCTGGATCTAACACCAGCCTACTCTCCAAAAATACAGCTAGACGACTTGGCTTAAATGGATCAGCAACGCATCTCACTATGAATTTGGCTGGGGGGAAGAAGAAAAACGAACCTTCACAGGTAATCGATATCACGCTTGCCTCACCTACTGACGAAGATATTACGAAGACCCTTCAAGTGTACACTGTTACGAGACCTTGCAGTAATGCCAAAACAATTTCTAAAGAATTAGTGGGACAATACACCCATTTGAAGAACGTTTCTGATAAGCTGCATCTTTCGGGTGGTGCCATAGATATCCTTATCGGCACAGACTTCGTAGAGGCTTTCGTTGATATCCACACAGTGTCCGGAGAACCAGGAGAAACTATCGCGAAAAGAAACTGTTTTGGATGGTACGTTCTGGGACAGTTTGAGTCAAACAGCTCTACCACATCTCAAATTCAGTCAATAGAAGTTGGGACAGTAAGTATCGTAGAGGATATCAAGAAACTCCTTCACCAAGACCTCCTTGGCGTCAAACCAACCAAACTCTGTACATGCAGTGAAAACGTGTTACGTGAAAGCAAGTTCGTTAAGTCCCTCGCAGCTTCAACTACCTTAGTTGACGGGAGAATACAAGTGAGGATGCCCTGGAAGGAAGCAGGACCCCCCAAACAGAGTAACTACGACATCGCTCTGAAAAGGATGTTTTCTGCTGAAAAGTCGTTCCAGAAAAAGGGTTGCTTTAACGTTGGTGACGAAGAAGTTCAAAAGTTATTGGATCAGGACTTTGTGAAAAAGGTTCCACCTGAACAAATCGATCATGGTAAACCTGAATGGTACCTACCACTGCAAGCCGTGTTCACGCCAGAAAGGACCACAAAAGTTCGACTTGTCTTTGATTCATCTTCGAAAGGTCACGATGGTCTTTCGCTTAACGATTATCTCGAGAAAGGTCCTACCTTCATCAACAGCCTCTTCGATGTACTGGCAGCATGGCGATGGAACGAAGTGGCATTCACTGGTGATGTGCGCAAAATGTTTAATCAAGTCTTGGTGCATCCTGACGATCAAGTTTATCACAGGTTCCTGTGGAGAAGTAAGACAAATGATTCACCAACTGTGTATCAATGGCTCAGATTGAACTTTGGTGATAAACCAGCTCCCGACATAGCAACTAACGCCATCAATACTCTGGCAAAGTTATCGCAAGCTGAGTTCCCGGAAGCTGCAAAGGAACTTCAAGACCATGCGTACGTGGATGATATCGGTGGGTCCAGAGCAACTACCGCAAAAGCTGAGCAGATTATCAACGACATTGACGCCATCCTCGAGAAAGGCCACTTCCAGATTAAAACTTGGCATTCTAACCAGGCAGAAATCGACCAATCTAACGATGAACGGTCAACGGATCTACTGGGTCTACGATGGGATAAACAGACAGACAAGTTTACCCTGAAAAAGAACGACCTTGGCCTGACCGATGTCCTGACAAAGAGACGATGCTTAGGTCTTGTTGGCAAATTATGGGACCCCATTGGTCTTGTGTTACCCGTAGCAATAAAGTTTAGAATCGACTTACAAGAACTGTGGAGTTCAGGCTATAGCTGGGGCGAGATCCTGCCAGCGAGCATTCAAAGGAAGTGGATGGAAAATGTGCAAACCATGAATCATCTCCTTGCGTTCGAATTCGATCGTAAGTTGAAACCAAGTCATGCAGTTGGGGTACCGCAAGTCCAGGGATTCTGTGATGGTGGCGAGAAAGCGTACGGTGCAGTCATTTTCCTCCGATGGGAGTTAAAGAATGGAAGTTACAAATGCGTCCCTGTCCCGATCAAGTCCTTCGTTGCCCCTTTGAAAAGGAAGACGATCCCGAGACTGGAACTCATGGGTTGTTTAACACTTGCAAGGATGTATTATACTTGCAGAACGTCACTGCAGTTCGCGAACATCCAAGATTGCAAACGAATCTTCTGGGTGGACTCCTCTACCGTCTTGTCTTGGATAAGGACCCCACCACGGCAATTTAAACCTTTCGTATCAGCGAGAGTAGCAGAGATCCAAGAAACTGTCGGAGTGGATGACTTCCGTTACATAAGGTCGAAGAGTAATCCCGCTGACATTCTTACCAGAGGAACCGAACCATCACGACTTACAGATTGGCTAGAGGGACCTTCTTTCCTCCACTTGCCCGAACCCGAATGGCCCAAGTTTCAAATTGAAGACCAAAGTATTCGTGGAGAAGAGACTGAAGTCGTAATGGAAACAAAAACCTCCGAGAAGACTAACATGCCCGTTAAACACGAAGCAACCGTAGCAGAAGTTAACGCTATAAAACACGAAGCAGCCACAGCAGAAATCAATGTCAAACTAGAGCGAGTCAAGTCAGAAGATAACCCCATTCTTCACCAATTACTGAAGACCTGCTCAACATTTCCAAAGATACGGAGAACACTCGCTTACGTTCGCCGTTTCGTTCAAAATGCCAGTAGAAAAGAACGCAGAGGTCAGGGTTCGAGTCCCGGCAAGCCTGATTTTTTCAGGCTTTCTTTTCGCAACTGCATAAGTTGCATTAATAACTGCGAGGATCGTCTTTACATTTATTTCTTCATTCCGCAGTTCAAATATATGAATATCATATATTCATAATTTCATCTTCATCTTCCCCGGGTATATTACGAACCAATTTCATGACCAGCTCCCAGTTGGCTTGTTAGCTCAATTGGTTAGAGCGCTGCACCGGTATTGCAGAGGTCAGGGTTCGAGTCCCGGCAAGCCTGATTTTTTCAGGCTTTCTTTTCGCAACTGCATAAGTTGCATTAATAACTGCGAGGATCGTCTTTACATTTATTTCTTCATTCCGCAGTTCAAATATATGAATATCATATATTCATAATTTCAAAAAGAATGCAAAGACAGGCCCCATCACCGTACAAGAATTAAAAGAATCTGAGAATCAACTCTTCAAGTGGAGTCAACTACACTTAGATCCCTCTGTCATTGACAAGAAATTAATTCCAAACCTGGACGAAAACGGACTACTTCGCGCTCATGGACGACTCAAAGGTGCCAGATCTTTGCCACAAGCAATGAGAAACCCCGTTATCCTACCACGCGACCTCTACTTGTCAAGCTGTTACTGCGCCACCTGCACGACAAGCGTGGACATTGTGGATACAAAAGTTTAATCCATGAAGCCAGGAGGAAATACTGGATTATAGGAGTCCGCAGCATGTCCAAAGCCCTCACTTCAAAGTGCATCACCTGCAGGAAACTTCGCAAAAAACCCCTGGACCAGCTAATGGGGCAGATCCCATCTTTACGAGTGGCAGCAGGTTTCCCTCCCTTTTCCAACACCGCCATTGACATGTTTGGTCCCTTGCATATTAAACTCAATCGGAAGACTCTGAAAGAAGCTCAAGTAGTAATATTCACCTGCATGACAACAAGGGCAGTTCACTTAGAACTTGTAAACGACAAGACATCTGATGCCTTTCTGATGGCGTTCCGTCGTTTCGCGAGCTTGCGTGGCCACCCGAGCGTTTGTTGGTCCGACCGTGGAACAAACTTTGTAGGTGCGCAAGGTTACTTAAAGGAAATTATGCAGAGCTGGAACATTCCCAAGATTCAAAGTGTTCTATCTGAGGATTTCTGTTGCGATTTCAAGTGGCAATGGAACATACCTCATGCAAGTCATTAAAATGGCGTCGTGGAAACTCTCATCAAGTCTGTCAGACAAAGTCTCAATGCTACGTGCAAGAACCAAGCCTTTACAGAAGAGCAATGGAGAACATTTCTGTCAGAGACAAACTACATCATCAATGGACGTCCTCTGTATCCAAGTTCCAATGACATCTGGGAAAGTCCCCCCGTTACACCGAACGATATTCTTATAGGTCATCATCTTCCACTACCTCAACCAGAACCCGAAGAAAGGATCAACCCCAGACAACTTCTGAGAAGCACACAAGATCGAGTCAATGAATTCTGGAAATGCTGGATGCGATACTTCGCGCCAAATCTGTTACCACGAAACAAGTGGTTCCGAACCAGAGAAAATGTTCACGTTGATGATCTAGTTTTGGAGTTGGATCAGAACCACAAAAGGTCTCAGTGGAAGTTGGCGCGTATCATTGTCACGTATCCAGGAAAGGATGGCTTGGTCAGAAAGGCCAGAATCAAGACCCAGGATGGTGAATACGACAGGCCAATCCACAAGCTGTGTCTCCTAGCAACCAAGGAGGAACTAAATGCAGAATTTTCCTAATTAAGCTGGTTCCCAGAAGCAATAGACATGCTATTTTCTGACGTTTCTTATTATTGAACGCTATTACATTTATAGTCGTTGCTCAATTAGGTATAATTAATTAAACCTAATTTCCGCACTGGGGCGGAGTGATTTGCATTTCGTGCAAACAATGTCCTAAAATTTCCATATTGTCAGTTATCGCCTCGACTTAGCGAGGCGGGAAAAATAAGGTCATGTGACATTAGGTGACAAGAATTTAAAAGAACAAGTTTCACTTCTTTAACGGACATTTCGTTGTTCAGTCGTCGATGTGGGATTTCAAGGATTTATGGAAAACAAATTGTAAGTTGAGAACTGTTTGCCGTTTCAATAGCGAATGATGTAAATAGTAACTTGTTTTCTAACTGATTTCAGTTGACTACGATTTAACAACGGACGCTTCCCGAACTGATCGATGAAGGAGCAAAGCCGTAAAGTCTAGTGCAAAATAAAATCTTCAAAACCTTCAAATCCCTGGCTAATCTTCTACACAAGTAACGCCTTCACGCATAGGCGCGAATCATTAGGTGTGAATTGCATGTAAATGCAACGTAATGCAAACTTGGTTGCAAGTTGAATTACAGGGTAACAGGTTTCCCATTTTTTCTTGTGGACAAAAATAGTACAAAATAAAATAGTAGAAATAAAAAGAGAACCAAATTCGATATCACGTCTACGTCTCATTCGTGGTACACAAGCAGTTTCACATCTTTTCTTAATGCTCTGGGTATCATACTTTATCTTGACCACTTAAAAATGTAAATACTAGTTCTGTGTATTTGCTAACAATCATGAGGGAACGGTTGGCAGCTGAAATATATGAAGTAACCTATTAATTGCTTTAAAAGCATTTTTGCATTACGTTCGCATCCGTAGACTCCGTTGTCTATTATGGTTCGAACGCAGTTCTTTTCAGCAAAATAACGTGAATTTAATATATTATCTGTAAATATATCGGTTTAGAGTTTACTGACCTCCAATGTCGACAACCATGTATTGGGCATTTGGCTGAGATAGAAACCCATCAACTGATAAGTTCATTCTTTCGGGCTGTATCGCCGCCATCTTTTTCTCTGTACAAAATAGTGCGGCAGCTTCTGGCTCCAATGCGATAACCAGTTGCTCTGGGTTGTCCCGTGATACGATACCTGCCTATTAATGCAACAGTTGTACGATAGATTAAATTACGTTGAAGTTTCCTAAAACTTGCAAAAGTGTTTGTCTTTTGAAATGCTTTCTAAATAATATGGCAAACTTTTTTCTAATCAATTGGAACTTTGCTTGACATTTTTTTAAAGGCAACTGAATAAGTAATCGTCCAAAATCATGTACATGTTAACCCTCTGACGTATAAGCAAAGTCACACTCCTACCATGGCCCCGGGGGGAGGGTCGTTGATGGAACCCCCTTGGTTTTTTTTTGATAAATTGCAATGTTTCGAAAAGATGTTACCTTTAGTAGAAAGCCTGTGTTGTGCTCTGCAAGATGAGGTACATACATATTATGGGTTGTGGCTTTGCTGGAGACCTGTGACGTCACCCAAGAAGGCAGTTTTGGCTGCCATCTTGGATTTTACTCCAAATTAGAAATTATCGACAATGTTTTGATGGTGGACATGTAGAACATTACATAATTAAGCACTTTGCTTTTTTGTCAACGTTTTGTCCTTTTATCACCTGAAAAGGCGAAAAACACGCATTTCGTAACCATAGTAACCGATTCTCATCGAACTTGTGTCAATGTCTGTAAGGAATATGCGTGCAGCTATATAGCTACTGAAAACGGCAGGTGCTGATTAAAAATCATCTTGGACAAATTCAAGAAAAATCTTATGGGTTGACATAAGCCACCCCCCCCCCTCCTCCCCGTACATCCGAGGGTTAAATTACCAATGAAAGTTGGGGTGTGGGAACGTCGAACATTTTTGACCTCTTTATGAAGAGTTTCATGGCCTTCGCGTCAACTAGTCAATCGAAATGTAAAGACTGTGAGAGGCAGAATTATCAAGTTTCACGTACGCTCTCGCGACCGACAGCAGTTCACTTAACAACCTGTTGCGGATATCTTGTATAAGCCTCACCTCGTAAGCCGCCTCTCTCATGAACTGCTTTGCTCTTGGAGTCCAAATGGCAGGGACGGTTAACACCCACTGGATATCCTCCACTTTAAAATCGTCATCTTCAGTCTCCTGTCGAATAAGATTTACTGCTTCCTCTCCCAAAAACTTGATGGAATGTGCAAACACTTTCTTGGCCTCCATGCGTTTTCTATTGACGTCATAAAGGGGAGTCTTCAAGTCTATATCCTTTAATAATATTGAACGAATAATGACAATTAGCCTCAAAAATCTCAGAATTCGTTTTTGTAAAAGTCTTGTTCTTTAAGTTTTGCTGTATTTATTATTGTTGCACGACTTGTTAATTACGTCAAAAATGCACTACCTATCGGCCTTTATTTACATTCTGGAACAGACATCTTCACTGTGTTCCTGCATTATAATTAATTAATTAAATAATTACTTAGATGATAGTTGGAATTTATTTACCAATCGGTGTGGGTTGTAGTTGCTTTTGTTTTTTATCTGTTTTGTTTTGTTTAAGCGAGGAAAGAGACAATTATTAATTAATTTATAATTAAGTCATCAATTAATCAATCAATTAATTAATTACGACTTAATCGCCGTGTCTTCATCAAATTGAAACAAATGGCGTTTTCTATTTATCTCTCTCGTGAGGTGATATTAATAACAACAACAACAACAACAATAATAATAATAATAATAATAATAACAATAATAATGATGACAATAATAATAATAATAATAATAATAATAATAATAATGAGAAAGATGGAATATTCAGTTTGTCAAGAGCGTGGGACAAAGAAAAATAATAACAACTTAATAATAACAACTTAATTGACCACTCCCCGTGGGGGGCTTTTAAGGGACAATGAAATAATTAATCTTAATGAACATAACAGCTTTAAGTACCCCGACTGGCGGGGAGGCAGACCAGCTCGCTATTTACAAGCATGGCCGAGGAGTTAAACTTGGGTCTACCAAGAACAACTCCAGCTAGTACTCAGAGCGGGACTTCAACCCGAAACCTTCGGATTTCAACCGCGGCGTCCTAACCATTCGGCCACGCTGCCTCCAACGACGCAACGTACCGCATTAACTGCGTGTAAAACAACATACAAGTTTTCTTTCATCCCGAAAGTTTTGTGATATATATATAGATTTAGCCAAGCCTAAAAGCGGAATTCCCAAGGAAGAAGCTGGCGTTCGTTGTTTCTTTCTTTCTAAATAGTCCTGACACTTTTCGGTCTCAACTATTTTGCGGGGATTTTTTTAAAATTCGTTCTCTTTCAAAGAGTGTTTCTCAAAAAGCCCGAATGTGTTCCAGATTGTCCCCCATTATTTATTTTGGGGATCTGCTATATGAATTCGAGCTCTAAAGGTCATTCTAGAGCACAGCTTTATTATTTTTTGGGGGTTTCAAACTGAACACATATTTTACTCACAAGCCGTGTTGGTTTTTGCAATGTTTCCATATCTCATCATTTCACTGTCAAGGTCTGTTGAATCTCCCCGGATAAGTGGCTGGTTGCTCAAATAAACTTGAAACGTCACTCATTTACAACAACAAAATATAACTTACCCTGAAGTAAATGGGTTACCTTTTTGGGTTTTCATCGTGTTCGGACGTTAACAAATAACACGAACTGCCATACTGCTATACTGGCGTTTTACTGGCATTTTACTGGGAAAATTACCCCAAAGAAAGGTTTTCGGAAGCTTCCAAGCAATTTTTTTTGTTTTTCGGCCGCGAAGTGTGTAATTTAATTCGGGCGCTTTGAGGAATCCACAATACCGTTTTCGGAAGCTTTTCAAATAAAACAGCTCCAACCTGACAAATGTTTCGCTTACAATTACTTAAATAACTTTTATATTTCATTCTCTAGCCACACACCATCGAGATTGAAAACAAAACAAACACCAAACATGAAAACTAAGACATGAGTTTTGGGACTTCGAAGTGTATAGATTCGGGCACTTTTATTTTGAAAAATGAACAGAACTGTTTTCGGAAGCTTCGCGGATAAAATACCTTCAAACCGACAACTGCTTCGTTTTGTTTATTCTTATTTAAATATCTTTTATATTTCGTTCTCTAACTAGAGACCATCAAGATTGAAAACAAAACAAACACCAAGGTTGATCGGAGCTGCTGACAGTAAGTTTGACCCTCGGATGTACAAGCAAAGCCACAGCCCCATCTCCATCGTGGTACGTGGATAGAATCATGGAACCCCTCTCCTGAGTCTTTGCTGTGTTTCAATATTTCGCAAAGCCTTTGCTTTTGATAGAAAGAATTGATTTCCTCTGCAAAGTGTGGTATATATTATGGGCTGCGGCCCTGATGGGGGACGGGGAGGGAAGGCTGTGACGTCATCCAAGATGACGGCCGGCATTTTGGATTTTAATCACTAAAAACTAAGAATTATTTAATCATCATCAATGTAATCATCAGTTATGATGCTATACATAATACTGTTCTAAGGAAGGAATTTGGTAACAATCTCTTTGCTTTTACTGATATCTTACTTCACCTATACGAGAAAACATCTTTTTGTGGCACAGTTTGGTGAAAAATTGTCCCAGTTTGCTCCTCTTGGTATGCTGTTTTGAATATGCTTGTTCGTGTGTTTGATCTATATAATAGTGGTAATAAGCCTAAGCAAATTAAAATATATGTAATAATTAAAAACGATCTCCATATGAAAATGGCAGCAAGCAGTGTTCGAAGGCAAGTATTCTAACCTCGTTGTTGTGCAATGTCATCTTGAAATGCTGGAAAAAGTAGTGTTGCTTTCCTTCGTAGACGCTTTTAAGATTGGCATATTTTTCTACAGCTTTATAACCAAACGAGTCAAATGACTGGTCAGGTTTAAGCAGCAGGCAGGTCGGTGTCTTGCTTGTTCGATGGCCCAGTTCATTTACCCAGTCTCTGTTCATGAAAATCGGGTCGCCTTGTTCCTTGTTAAATGAGAAAGCAAACCCACTATACGCTGTCCCAAAGTCGATGCCTACGGTTGCAAGATAGGACTTTCCAGGATAGACAACTGAGTTTGTACCATCTGCTTAAACAAAGACATAACAGTATTTAAGAAAAAAGTTCGAATTCAGAGCTACTGTGTGAATGTTTGGAGTGAATAGATAATCAAACAAACAAACAAACAAACAAACAAACAAACAAATAAATGAATGAATAAATAAACAAAATAAATAAATAAATATGTCATAGCAAGGGCAACACGTATGAAAACAACTTGCATCTATTAAGATTTATCTGCAAAATTTTTTTTTTTACTCGACAGAGGAATAAATCTTTTTACCGATCCGGTTGCCATTTTGAGTAAATCAATTTCAAAGAATATTATGGGGGTCCAGGGACAAAGATTCAAAAGCTCGCTGACCGAACATAGTGGCACGCTAGTAGTGTCATTAAGTTTATGGTGTTGTCTGATGATTCACCGTTTATTCATGGGCGATCGACCAGATGAAAACACAAAAGAATTCAGTATGGAGGAGCTGGATGTGTTGAACGTTGAGAAATTGCGAAAATATTTGAAAAATCGTGGCGTTGTTATCACGAGCGATACTCGTAAGCGCGACCTGATGTCAAACGTTTTACACGCTTCTCGGCTTCATTTTCCATTGTGCAGCACTAAGGAACAGGACGCAGCCGAAATAGCGTCAAGAAGAAAGAAAAAGCTATTTGTCGATGGAATCTCCCTTCCTTCCCCGGAGAAACTGGCAAATTGGCTAAAGGGAAGCTAGTATTTCCCCGAATATATGACGATGACGGAAATCGAAGCCTACTTGTCAAAAAACAATGACAGGAAATTTGCGAAAGAGGAAAATATCTCTATGAAAGGGGACATGTCACTGATGCTGAGTACAGTAACATATCAGACTGTCTGAAGTTTTGTTATGTTCGTGGAAAAGTTGTCCCGCAAACAAGAATCAACGAAAACCCGTACAACGCGTGGGTGTGCCTAAATACATGCGGTGGAGAGATATCCTTACGGGGGAGTGTGGTTGCCTGGCTGGGTGTGGAGAGAGCTGCAAACATATATCTGCTTTATTACATTATGTAGAATATGAAATGCGAGTGACAAACAATAAGTCCTGTACCTCCATCCCACAGCAGTGGGGGAAAACGGCAGGTAATAAGTAAAAAAAAAAAATCCATCGGCCGGATAAGACAAAAAATATGAAAATTAAGAAGACCAAATCCGGTCTTCAAAGTCCAGAAGATAGGGAGCATCTAAGCAGAAGTTTGTTTGACCCATGCGCACCAGGTGACAGATTTTTCAAACTTTGAAAATGAAGACTAGGAGAAAATAGCTGTTGCTTCTGGTGGCAACTGTGCTTTGCTATGTTTTATCTAAACTGATTATGTAAACAACAAAATTCCAGCAACAGAATCACTGGCTGGCTCTGTCAAATTGCCACCAACAATTCCAGAAATAGTGGAAGAGATAAATAAGAAAAAAAAGCATAGGTCAGTCTTCAAGAGAAATGCAGTGCTCTGAAAGAGGCAATGAAATTAACAGAGGAGGAGGCTGCACTTGTCAATGGGTTAACCAATGAGCAATCTAAAGTCTCAAAATGGAAAGTTTATAGTCCCAAAAAGTACATGATGTAATTGTGAAGCATAATTTGGACATTACAGTGAAAAATGAAACTGCTGCTGAAAACCTTTTTGCAGAGATCTAGGGCTATTTTCCTGAGTTGTAAAGCAAACTACTTCAGTGGGGCACACAAACAGAGCCAGTTGCTCGTAAGACAGTTAACAAAAGCATAGATATTTTACCCAGGTTCAACATCAGATGTATGTATGTGAAAAACAACAAGAGTACTTTTATGTATACACTACAAAAGGATACCTACACAACGAATGTGGCAATCTTTGAACATTTCTTTAATAATGACATATGTCCAGAGCTTTTCACAAAGAAAATAATGCCCAAAGTAATCGCAAGATCAGTTCTTAAGGATATAGTCGATGCTTCCACTTGTACTTCTTAAGTCAAAATCTCCCCAAAAGGGGGGGGGGGGGAGGGTACTCAATGAAGTTTTATGCGTGGAGGCTCTGCCCGGAGGTTCAAACCCTTACCCTTTAATAACCTAATTTTTTTTGTCAAAATGGTACCCCTTTCATATACCTAGAGCAAATTTGCAACCCTTTTTTTTATAATTCAAGGATAAAGCAAAACAATAGAATTCCTATAATCGCCTCGTTTTCGCGGGATTTTCAGTCATTCTGATTCAGTCGCGTAGCCATTTCTGCCAAAATGTTGCAACCTTTGATATACCTCACTTTAGCTGCCATTTCTTCCACTTTACAGTTGATTTTGTGACCCTTGGTGTACTAAAATGGCAATTTTCCTTACTCTTTAATATATTGCGAGCTTAAAAAAGGCACCCCTTTTGGGCGGAGCTTTCCTGTATAGCCCAATATAAGGAGAACACCTCCCTCCGGTCAAGATACTGACAACAACATAAGGCCAATATGGCATCCACATAAACATTGTTCCACTCATCCAATGACAAGAGGTGGCCGCAGGTTTGTTATTACTCCAGCAATGATCCAAATATAGTCAGCTAAGTCAAGCATGTTCAATGAAAGCTCATTCTTTAACAGTTTAAGAAGACCGATTGCCCTCTATATGTCATAGTCAGGACAACCAGTATAGAGTTTCATAAGGCTCCCCATTTCCCCTCCCTTCCAGTGGATCCTGCTCAATGGTGCTAATTGGTTCAGTGTCTGAAAGATGAGTCACATTGTTTTCTACTTTCTGTTCACTGTCCAAAACAGGAGTTTTATCATTTTCTACTTTTGTTTTTCATTCTTCTTGGCCTCTTCTTCTTAGCCTTTGGTTGTACTGGCAACCTCAACATGGGAACCTTTCTCTTCTTAACTCCTCGGTCGTAGCCCTTGAGAAAAAGCGTCGGATCTGGATGATTCAGTCAACGGGTCTTCCAAATTCAAAATGATTTGAACAAATTTTAGTATTCTTTTTAACCTCAATGTTCTTCCTGTTAAGTCGTCTAGTCCAATCTTTGAACTTCTTTAGATCCTTGCAGGTCCAGAAGCGTATTTCTGGTTTACCTCCGAGGAAACTCGTATGGTCTTTTAACACAAACTGTTCGGGATATCGACGATCGTTATTACACCTGAACATGGCATAACGATCTTTTTTTTTTTTCATGTGAATCTCTTTTGATGTGACTTGAGCGAAGTTTCGCTCAAGTCTCACTTGAGTTGTTTTGCACCCTAGGCATCTTATAATTTTCTCAGACATTCATTTATTCAAAATGGTCGCCGTACCGGTGAAAATGTCTATTGACTTCAAGTAGACTAAGTCTAAGGACTAAAGGGGCAGATATTCTTGTCCGCTCCACCTCGTATAGTTCACATGACGACATACCTCGCCACGTTTAACTTTATATTACGTTATTATAAGGCTGGTGTTTGTAGCCGATATAACGTGCGCTATAATAGCGTCTATCTTTAATGAGGGATTCTCCCGTAATGCCCATGGACATTACGAGTTATTGTTAATGCCCTGCTAAAAAGAGAGCTAAAGATAACTCAAAACCGTTGTCTTTTTATCAAAACTGGAACAGTTACAAAAATTGATTGACGATGAACACTCTGAGAGCGAATTTTATTACCCCGAAGGGTTAGAATTTCAAGAAGAAAACAAAGTTTTAGCGTTAAATTTCGCGAGTGACTGAGTTGGTGTTGAACTGGAGCCTAGAGACAGCGAAGAAGAGATTGAAGCTTTCGTAAAGGAACAAAAAAGCGAGAACACAGCGAGAAAAACCAGCTAGCGACCTCAAAACATTCCAGCGTTATTTAATTAACCTCAGTAACAAGGGGCATGTACAAATTTTGCACTTACCAGCTGCTAGAAGCCAATACACCCGAGAATTTTGTAGCTCAAAACGGGCACAAAAACATTCAAAGTTTGCAGTTGCATAAATCAGTAAGCGAACAGCACCCGCGATGTAGATGTCGTACATTGTACATCCTCAGCAGAACGCAAAAAGCTCCAAGCCAGTTTTTGCCAGATTCTAATTTCGTGGATTTTACAGCACTGGGCTCTATTAAAAAAGGAGACATTCGAGAGGCCAGTCGATGACAGTTGAATCGATGCAGCAATTAACGACAACATATTCCCTCGCTGTCACCCTAGCAAGTACATCAGATGCAAACAGCCGAGCGGTTTTTGCAGTATTTCTGGGTGCAAATTTCAAAACTTCAATCGCCCAGTAAAAATAATTCAAGGGACACAGAAGAGGCGAAGAGCTGTGATTAAAACTAATGATGAGGACTGAACATTCTGTTTCGCCATGAGGCCGGTTGGCCGTTTGTAGCATGATTTGTTTGGATTCTTGGACATGTCGACAAGATTTAATCCTCTCAAGTTGAAACCACAAAGAAAAAATTCAGTTTTGATTTCTATTTCAACAATTGTTACAGTTATGAGCACGTCTCAGCAAAACAGAGGTCTTTCTTGACGGCTACTTTGTAGTTCATTTCGCTTAATAATTTTGCTGGCTTGAGAAGAAGACTGAACAGATCTCCACTTATGCGAGGCGAATTAGCCGCGTGCTTAACCGGATGTGAAGTAACCACTTCCGCTAGAGTCATCTTGGGCCAAACAAAAGCCATATAATAACCAACTTATTAGGCGGCGTGACGTCTCAAACGTCGCTGCCGTCTAATGAAATGGGTAGCACATTCCTGAATTGGCGGTAGTCAGTAGACTTAGTCTCCGCGCGGGCTCTAAATAATCAGGCTCGTTTTATAATGACGTGTATTTTACGAGCTTGAAAGTGTGAAGTGTAATTTTGTTGTTTTGAGTTTCGTGGTGTATTGAAGTTGAGTAAAGGTAATTGTTGAATTGTTTATTTCGCTGTTTTTTTAGGAGATTTCGTTTCTAAAGGGCAGTGTTTACAAAGGCTGGTGAGAACTTTGGAGTTGTGCAGGTTGTCAGTATGTCGGCATAAAAAATAGTTTTGTATGTTGTGTTGCTTTGTGCACGTTGTCATAAATGACATAAAAAGGGAGATTGAAATGCCATTTTGTTTAGCGTGCGAGATCGTCTATGAGTCATGGAGAGTATTGTTAGTTGTGGTTACATAGTGCTTCGAACTCAACCGGTTTCGAAGGCGATGACAAACTTCATTCTTGAGTTTTGTGATGATGTAAAGCATAGGAAGGAAGATATTGTTGAGTCTACTGGTTAAATAGCTGTGTACAGGAAGCACCGATCTTTATAAACACAGGTTTAGAGGTTTTAGATTGCAAGTAGCCTCTATTTATTTCTTGAGGTAAAGTCACCGATTTTATCAGTTAATCAATTTCTGAAATATTTGACATCCTTGGGTAATGTCATTTCTCAAAGCAAATCTGTCATATACGCGACATTTCTTTCGTCAGATTAGCTTTGTTGGAGAGTTTGGAGGTGAATTTTTCATTTGTAGCTATGACGTAAGCAGATAGATTTAGTTATCTATTCGAGACGCTAGCGAAAGAGACTCTTCGGAAGCTTTGACGATAAAACGTTTACTTACCATTCTAGGTAAGTTACGTATATTAGACTGTTGATGTTTTGAGCGCCATAGCACGAGGCACATTCGAGCCCGAATCAAGTTCGATTCAAGGTAGAGAACTATTTATACATAACAGCCCAGGGAAAGGAAGCTGACAGACTCTGCGCCGCCTGAAAATTCCCTAGAATTTCTTGTTAAACCTCAAACGCTCGGTCTTTGGGGGAAAATCTTAAACTTTAGCCTTGCTGTATTATGTATTGGCCTCGCAATAAAAGTAGTTATTAAATTACACTACATTGCACAGCATTGTGTGACATTGCATTTCATTGCCTTACTTCACAGTCCTTCACAGTAAATTACATTATACAGAGTAAGCAGGGGGTGGAGTTATCGGGGTCGATTGAATATTCAATTTGCCATGTTAATAATTGATAGTTTACTGATTTTTCAGCAATTCACCTTTTCGGCGTTAGATTTCACATGTAGTGTCACGCGACTTTTGACGAAGACAAACCTCGAAAGTTCGGACATCCGGTTCTCAAACAACCAAACACATCTACAAACTACGAGTCGCTATTTCAAGTTCCCGTTACCTTATAATTTTTCCATTTCTGTGAACAACTTTTGATCAAGGGAAACGAAATTTTGAGAATAACAAAGCATGTTGTAGCTAAATTATAACACAATTGCTTACATATATTTCGAGCAAAAGTGTTAAGAAGGGCGACTATATATAACACACTGATCATGGCAAAAATTCTTAGAATTACAAGGAGCTCGGACAACTGAATATCATCTAACAGTCAACAGACAGCTGCATTGTCTGGGTGAATATTTTCAGATCATTTAAAATGAAATGAAGAAGTGGGAAATTATTATTGCCTATTTTGTAGTCTAACGATTTCAATTCAAAAAGTCTTCGATTCCTTCGGTTTCGGTTTCACATTTTAATATGGAATTCGAAATCTGTTTCAATCGCGTTTGATTCACAACAACAGCTCTCAGGTGTAAACTTATCATTCCCTGCGTTTTCAGGTTTGAAGGTCTAGAAACAAAATGAATAAAACTGTCTTTGCAATCAGTGCGCTTGAGTGTGTTTACATAAAGGCACCCAAGTTGTTTTCAGGAACCTTTTTCAGAAAGCCAACAATAACTCGGAAATTCGGGGGATAAGATTCCCTTTCCTTAAACGTTCTGCTGCTAAGTTTTCAGCTAAAGAATCTACGTCGAACAGATCAGCATGTCCTAGCTTACACACATATCCGTAAAAAAGCCCTGGATTACAATCTGAGAAAACAGGAAATAGCATTTTCGTATTGCTTACATTCTCTAGTTGGGTACCCCTGTTTGCAAAGACCGCGTAAGTATATAGTGCTTCTTACCTGGCGATGAGCAAGCCATGCTTAAAAGCTCGCAACTTCCCGGGCTAACGACTGGAAAGGAAAGAGAAAGTGTTATTCTTCAAGCACTATCAAGGGATACTACCCGGAATCTACTTGACCAATCAAACATTTGATCCTCTGACCTTTTTTAAGTTTCTGTTTCCGACTTACGTCGCATCCAGAGAATGGGATAAAATTACTTTCGCTTTTAATTTCGTGTTCCGTTTGCTAAATTGTTCACTGCTTATTTGGGTGAACATTTCAAAGGCATTTTTATGCCCGTGCATTAAGCGCGTTTATGTCTCTCGCATTCATGGCAACTCTTTTTGTTATTTAAAAAGATAGCATTACTGACAATTTTTACAAATGTGAGCTAAATAGGAAGAAAGGAAGATCACTTCCGGTCTCGTTTCCAGGAATATCTCACATCCGGGAGATTCATTCTCCCGTTACATTTGAATGCTTTTTAATAATTCAAATGTCTTTGAGAAGAAATAGTCAAAACTGGCAATGTTTCTATACAAAACGCCATCATCGAACACTGTTCAGCCTGGTGGAAATGCCTCTTTTGCAAAAGCATCTTCAAATGTAGTTATCAACAGTGAATTGTCAACAGAGGCTCTCATTGAAGCATCAAAGCAACTTCCGGCTCGACTTGAAATGCTACAGTCATTACAGCAAGAAAACATGTATCTAAAACAACAAGTGGAATCCTTAAAGAGGTACGCCAGATAATGTTCAATTTAAATACTTATCCTACGATAGGAGTTTATTCGCTTGACTAGAATATGTATTTATAGAAAGATATGGCCTTTGTCTTGACAGTTCAGACCTTCAGACCTTTATCTTAAGATATTACAAAATACACGCCACTTTTTACTTATTATGATGCATTACGGGGGTAAACATAGCATTGACTGTACCTCTTGCATTATAGTAAGTTTTCCAGATCCTTTGCTGCGAATATATCACACACTACATATTACTTTCTCGAAGTGTCCACGTGAGCATAACAGTCTAAGGATGCCTCTCCACACTCCGCCATTCACTATACGTTGGACCAAGATACCGTACCGCGTATCTCTATTCTTTTAAGAAGTCTTTTATAAAAATGATTAATAAGATATAAGTGAAACTAGGCTGAGAACTTCCCTTTGATAAAACGCTCGGCGCACACAAACGTGTCATATCAGCTGTCACGTTGTCACGAATTCATGTCTTGAAAAGAAGCAAAAGGAAAACAAATAGATCAGTAATCACCAGTAGATAAACCAGCTGCCAGTTTCCCCTGGATTATGGCTGGAATTTTGCGGTGACAACAATTATCTCTCGACAGGTCACAGGGGATCGAGGAAAGCCTCAGCCATGAAAACAGACGGCTTTTAGAGGAAAATGAAAGACTTAAAAAAAGGTATTTCAGCTTCGCGAACATTAACATGAAGATACTTATCACTTCGCCCATGTTCACCCATGTTCACCAAATAATTGTGGAACTTTCTCATGAAATGACTCCCGAAATATATACATAGTAAAGGAGAAGAAATTCCTAGCAGACGATCGAATTACATCCAGGATCAATGGTATGGTTGTCTCAAATTCTTTTGAAATTTGTTGAAAAATGATTTGCTGCAATCCATGACTTTAATCAATTGAAGTCCCGGCATTTCACTGGGTTTACGGTATTGGCCAGATACCCAGTGACAATGCTCCTCCAACGTTTTACTTGAATTTCTCATCATTAAGAGCAAAGAAACGCTAATAAGCACTATCTTTGAACCATTTTGTGCCATCCAAGTTTTCTTCATTTCTCGGCCTTTTTCAAATTTTAGCACCTCCTCAAATGACTCAACATGTACCTCTAATTTTTTTTTTTGAGTATACTGATGGACAGTTAAGCTCTTGTTCTTCGCTACGGGAGATCTAAAAATACAACTAGATGTATTATAAATATGGAAGATCTACTCATACTACAACCTCGTCCTCAGGGCCTTCTCTTCGTTCAAAATGGCGGTCGGAGAAACCCCTGGCCAACGTTGCTGAAATACTCCACGAATCGGGAGTATTTTGTCACGTGACACATGATAAAATGGCTTTTTCGCAGGTTGTTTCCAACGTTTGGCAGCCCTGTTTGTTTTCTTCAATCGGAAACCGTTATTTGAACAAAACGACGACATTTTATCGTGTTTTCGTGACGAAATTCTAAAGAACTTTTAGAGCCACTTTGGCAACCTTGGCCAGGGGCTTCCCCGACCGCCATTTTGAACGAGAAGAAGGCCCTGGGGACGAAGTTGCTCATACTATGCAAGGTAGATTAAATCACTGCTTCGAAGTTTGGAAATATCCCGTTTACTTTGTCGTATTGTATCCGTCTTGCAGCAGTACGTTCATTATGAAATCAAGTACACCTTAATAATGGTATCCGGCACAAAATTTGATAGTAAATCATACGAGGATTAGTATCTGCAAATCTTCTCCGACAAATGTCGCCTTTTTGTATTAACCCTAACACAGGCATGCTGCAATGGCGGAAAGAAGGGTGAATATGGATCAAAGAAGAACCGAAAACACGCTAAGCACCAACAGACAATCTGATCTTGAAAGAGAATACAAAGATGGCTTTAGAGACGGGACACGTATTGATGCCATCGAAGTTATTGAGGGTCACACGAGGAGACATAAAAAGGCAAAGCAACTGTCTCCAGTAGATCAACTAAAGGCGTACAGGCTTGCGTGCTTTATTTTTGAGGTAAGGAGATTTTTTGATTCATGTCAAATGTTTGCTATTTTTCAGAGCAACAGTCACGTGATATTTCACATGACTTCAGATAACGCCTAATCTCCTTTAAATGTTAAGGACGAGGAGAATTCTTTGTGTGCCAATTTCTGTTTGATTTTCATGCTCAAAGCCAAAACTAACGCGATGACATTTTTTTTCCTGGTAACGTCCTCGACCTAGGCCTTAATTTACTTGTCAATGAGTATAGCAGTCAACATCCCAGGGATCACTTACCTACTTTTAATTGTTACCTTTAATGGGCTGAGAATATAATGTGATATTTCTTTTTGGGGGGAGGGTATTATTTTTTTTACCTTATCTGGTCTTTTTCTTCTTTTTTTTTCGTTTAACAAGCGTAATGTCCCAGTATCAATTTATATGCACTCATTTTAGCGGAGCCAGCGCGCTAGCGCGTCAGCGGAGCTCCATTGCTAAGGAAATTTGGTAATCTATCAAGCCAAAAAATTTTGGTAGTGACGTAGTAGTCACGTGACCGTCCGTCCGTACGTCCGTCCGTCTGCACCACAGGGCTACCAATACACTTCCTACACTGGATAGAATCCTGTGCTGAATCCCGTGTGTTTTCGGCGCGAAATCGCATGTTGACCCGCGTTGTAGCAAAACAAGCAAAGACAACAAAAGTCAAAAACAAATTTGTTAGTGGAAAAAAAAAGTTCAAAAGAACGCTCAGTTGTCTTTTTGGTGGAAGGGGAAAAGTTCAATCTAGGCGAAAGAAATTCGGCGATAAAGTTCAGGCAAAAAGTTCAAATTTGCCTCGTCGGTTCTGTTCAAACGCGGTCGGCACACCGCTTGAGTTCGCAGCTTTTCGCAGCGGTTTCGACGCCAAATATAGCAGAGCTAGTGCTTTTTGGTTTTTTCTGTCCACAACCATGGTTTTTACGGCGTTTCGAACACATTTTGCCAGGAAAAACACCAGCATTTTCAGCGGGAGCAAGAATTTTTTTCTTATTTTTTTTCTTTGTTTTTTTTTTTAATAAATCGACTTGGATGAGAGTATTTTCACAAATTAATAACTGCCAGCAAAAACAAAACAAAAAAACAAAAGCAAAAAACAGACAAAACAAAAAGGGGGGCTCCGCTTTTAGGCTTGGCTAACTCTATATATTACGATTTTTAACCCACCCATTGATGTCAAGTTGTAAAGAATCACTCGTTTGAGTCTGAATGGGTTTTCTTGACGGCAAAGCTCGTCTTGCAGTGGGTGGCTATCTTTAGTAAAAGCTCTCACGGATGCCTGAGCAGCCTGAAGTTTGTAAACTTGTCGCACGCCCAGGAAACTCTGCAATAGAAGATAGCCTCACCAGGTGTTTTAGAGGTCGCCTCAGAGATAATCCCAAGAGCTTGGCACAGGAGTCAGTCCATATTAGCAGACTAGGTATCCATATTGTAGTATTCGTAGTACTGTTACACACACCACCTTCACAAGACTGCTGAGTCTGATGTTTTGACTAGCAGCATATCTATCAAGCCCCAGTGCAGGTTCAGCCTTCATAACGTTTAGAGCAATGTGTTGGGTCATACTAAGTCTTGCATTTATCACTTCTCCGGGGTATATGACCTGTGTTCTTGCGTCACTGGTTGGCCCTCAGAGGTTAGAATGAACAGCCTTAGGTTGCTTAGTGACTGCAACATCCAAGACACCTTGTCCGGTTGGATTTCCATGTGATTACTCTCTGCGCACGCCTGTAGCTCGTCACTCGCTTTTTTAAAGACTTGATACGGCTTCCACTTGAGAGTGACTGACACAGCTAATACTGTCATTGATATGTGAAAAAGGGTCTGTGCTTTCGCCGCTCGTCTATTCGACCACATCAGCCGTAATCATATATTAAATAGGACGCAGCTTAGCGGAGAACCTTGAGGGAGTCCGGAGCGAACTTAAAGGGGTAATTGTAAGATTCCCAGGTACCACAACCCGTCTTGTGTCCAACATAAATAGAATCCACCTGACCATGACTTCCGGGATTCTGCAGTTGATCATTTTGTCAGCAAGAGTGGAGATCCAACCCAGTTATAGGCATCTTCTAGGTCATACAGACCTAAAGCGAAATGTTGTTTGTCTTGAAAACATTCTTTGCATAGTGCAATGTTCGACGTAGTCGAGCACTTAGGCCTCGCTCCTCCTACTTCCTTAATGGAAAGCTTGCCGTTTCTCTTTAGATGATTAGTAACTCGTTTCGCTGCAGTCTTTTCTCAGAGTTTGACTTATGTATTTGCCATGGTTATTATGCAGTAACCCTTCAAAATCCGATGGTCGTTAGACGCTGAGATTGCAGTCGCGCCAGTTGCAAGGAACTAAACCTTCCTTAAGGGTGGTTTTCAGATGAGGTCCAACAAATCGTTTAAAAGATCATAGTTGCTATTAATAGACTTAAAATCGGAGTAGACCACTTTATCAGGACCAGGTGCAGTGACTCTAGAATACTGTTTATGATGTTGTTAACTCGGCCACAGTGACCCAGACTTTCCGGGTCCAATTTTCTCCAATTTCCTCCTCAATTGCTTCTTGTGCCTTGCTGTAGTTGGGTAAGATATCTTGTTAAGAAAGCTTCCCTCTCATTTCTGTGTGTTCTTAAGTCACGTTCCTATTTCCGGTCGCCGGTCTAGGGTAACGTGGACTGTGGGAACGCTAACGTTTGTTCTTAGGGTACTGCCAATAATGTCGATGATTTCCAGGGGTTAGGGGCCACTGTAGGCGTCAATATTTCGTAAGCGCTTAAAGCTAATTTCCAAAACTTGTTACTTATAAAGTGATCAACTTGGATCACAGCTTTCACAAGAGGCATCCCACGTTCTCTGACATGCTTCACTTTCGTGCTTTCTTTTGTTTACATTTAGATTGCGTACGAGTGTGCATTGTCTACAAAAGAAAACTTTTTGAGCTTTTATTCGTCATTGATGGGGACCTTAGCCGCCGAAGCACCCACGATTGCCCTCTCAGATGACAAATATAGAAAGGTAAATCTTGAGGTGGATGGTTTTCTTTTATTAAACGACTTTAT
Source organism: Siderastrea siderea (assembly GCA_964030785.1). Classification (NCBI taxonomy): domain Eukaryota; kingdom Metazoa; phylum Cnidaria; class Anthozoa; order Scleractinia; family Rhizangiidae; genus Siderastrea; species Siderastrea siderea. The sequence goes on from OZ034977.1 coordinate 20,451,401, forward strand.
TGTTCAGGGGAATGTAAAGCATTGAAATAGCTTAAAATCAGCTATTTTAAGGACTGTCGATTAAAAAGAAACAGTATTTACTGTACCACTATTACATTGTAGCAAACGCATTGGCAAGTTGGCGTGTGTAGGGCGCCAGACGGGTTGCCGCGAAGCCACCAGTTCATTTAGCGTGTGTTCACAGTCTACCATTTATAATATTATGCATAACAGTGGTGGTATGGTAAAATTTATATTGACCGAGTTGGTGTACTGTCGTTGTCCTTCAATTATTCCTCAGTTCATAACACGAATTTGAGAGTGCAAGAAACAAAAAATCTACATGCAAAGAAAACTGAGGATAATCTTTATCTTAAAGGGAAGAAAGAGAACTGTGTTTTACTATAAGTAGGCATTAGCCAAATCAGTGTTGCAGATAGGATGCACACAAGCTATCAGAGATCTGCCAGTAGTGGTTACAGATCCTTTTCCAAATACAACTATTGTCTTTTTTTTTTTCAATATTTGGCATGTGTGTGTGATACACTGTGACCTAAATAAATAAATAAATAAATCGAAAAAAAAAACTTGACAGGGAATTTTAAAGAATTTTGAAAGCTTATGACAACCTCATAAGGACATTCAAATTCTTACTAACTCCCTTACATGTAAGTGCTTTCCCCGAGGATGTGAGCACCAATTTTCTTTTTGAACGAGACAAGTAATTTCGAAAGTCAGTCATGGTTGTGCTTATAATTTCAATGAAAGGGAGCAATTGTTGCAAGGACAGGCTCGTGGGACACAGCAGCGTATCTCAGTGCTTTATTATCCTGCGAGTGATACTTTTTTCCTTGTACATGTACATACCCCAGCTAGTTGCCTCTGCTACATGCATCCACATGGACATTTCCCTAGGGGTTTACAGCAGGTCAGTGCTCAATGTTGCTTCTAAAATGTCCCGTTTGCCCACCTTCATGTAGGTGTATAAGAGCTTGGGGCCTAATGGGCTAGCCCCTAGGTGAGGTTTGGTGCCAATTTTGGACCATTTGATTTTTCGCTCTCGCTAGCTCAGAACACTCTAAGGAAAATTCACAAGCTCCCTTGGGAGTTTCTGCAACTAGACAGAGTCTCCTAAGACGGGCTTCTAAATAATAACAGGTCTCGTGTTTCCCCACATGCAAAGCAACTATTATAGCGATTTCCTTACATCATTGACGCTGGCTTGACTGAAACGACCGGAACGTTTTCCCATGGATATCATGCCATATAATCAACTTCTTACTAATCTCACTTGGTTGGGGCTGTACTGGGAAATACAAGCCCTCGGTCGTGTTTGCAAGGACCTCGACGCCTTTGTCCGTACTTTCACGTCCTCAGGCCAATACTCAGCAGCACATCCCTCTCGTTCAGCTAGTAAGAGGTCCTTCAGCAGCACTTAACGAAAGTCCAATTAGCCAATATAAGGCGCAAACTGAGCGCGAGAAATTAATCCTCCAAAAAAAAAAGGAAAACTGGTATTTTCCTAGTATTATTTGCTATTAGTTCAATGTTATTATGCAAAATATCGTCACTTGAACACTTTTCTTTCAGCTTTCGGATCTAAAGGTGTCAAACCAACTGACAAGAACTCAAGATTCACTGAAGGAAGTAATGGTCCTTGTAAAAGAGGAAGCTGCAAGACATAATTTACAGAAGCTTAGAAAGGTAATTTGATTTTGTGTCATCTACGTTACAACAACAACAGTAACAATTCTCTTATAGAAAGGAGCAAGAAGGAATGCACGTGGTAAACGATACACCGGGTTTATTGACCGATAAAGTGGGTTATTTTAGACTAAAGAAAATCAAATTTATCACGGTCAGTAAACATCTATCTTCATCGTCATCTCTGCCCATAAAATTAGCACCCGAAGAGTGAAATTGACGGTATTTCACCTCAATGTTACAAACGTCTTGATAAGGCCCGGTAGTCATGAGCTTGGTTTTAAACCACGTGGCACCGCTACTAAGCTAACAGGTGTTGCATCCATCTGAACTATCTGGATTGAGTTTAGCGATAACCCCAGTATGCCTTATTTTTGAGCCAAACACTTTATCGAGCTTTATCAAGCTTTATCGAGAACATCGTATCAATATTGATAATTACAGTGATTTTTAGTCTTCAGATGAGATGCTATAGCACTCAAATCTTCAGCTGGGCAGAGAAGACAAGTTAAAATGAAGGACAACTGAACTTTAAGAAACTTGCTTTTGCTTATTCTATTGACGAAAACCTGTCCAAGATTTAAGCTTGGTTCAGTTATTCTGGTTAAAAAGAAATTCATAACATTTGAAATAGGCACTCCTTGGCTTATTGGAAGAAATTCAATTCTGCAAGTGTTGAAGAACGTAATCCGATGTGGTCCTGATTCATCTGTGGGATACCTCATTCTTAAACTCAAACTCAACCACCAAACATCGAAACCAAACAAATAAGAGCGTGACTAGTTTTTTTTTTTCAATCCACATCCCGATCCAGTTAACATATTATTTGCTTTAATGCTGTGCCTCGTTGATCATTTCTTAACAGTGTACTCATAAAAAGGTCGCCTTCGCAGTCTTATTGATAAATAAAGATGAGGATTGAGTCATTCATGTTCAACAGACCATGGTGACTATCTAATTCTGCTTTATAGAACCTATTTCATCTCAGCTAATGTAAATGTATTTTTCTATATGTCTAGACAGTCAAGAAAGAACTTGAGAAGGCATGGCATGAAAATGGAAAGAAAGGAGAAATGATTCCGAGATTTGACAAGAGCTTGAAAAAGGATTTGAAAGGTTACATTGAATACTGTACCCGATTTTCTTGGCGTATTGTAACACAAGTACCGCCTATTAAGATTGACTACAAGACTTCCACTTTCAATCCTTCGTCTCATACTGAAAGCCAGGCATTCACGTCGTCTCCTCAACGGGGCACGCCTGGACGTTGGCTCGACTTCCAAGGACATAAACAAATAAAGTGCTATGTGTGGCCTACTCTTTTTGACTGGGACAACAGAGTCATAGAAAAAGGAGATGTCGTTTTTAAAGAAGACAGCCTCCGTGTCTCTGCCCTGTAAAACTTCCCAATCACAGTTTATTAGTTAAGACGTAGTTATCTTACCTCAGCGGTAGGTTAATGTTGGTATCTGGGCCAATAAAGTTTGATATTGGCCCTAGTTTAATGTTGAATAACAAAAGCCAATCAATGCGCTGCATATCTACAAACATCAATCCGTCTAGATTAAGCACACGTTTTCGGCATCTGGTAATTGCTAGCGCTCAGTTGACATAGGTTATTGTGCGACAGGCTTTACTGACAATTAAATTTCAATTGATTAATTAATTAATTAATTTAAAAAAGCATTGTACATATCCATTTATTTTGTGTTTTTGAAGTTCATTAATTTTCTCAAAACGTCTCTTCTAAATGTTAGTTGTTAGAGTTTTCAGTGATGTGCTGGTACAAGAGGAAGGATATAGACCGTGGTGTTCATGTACATAATAATATTACTGTACATATGAATTCCAAGATCAGTGGACAATCGTATTACTCCTAACTTATTATTCCTATCGTATTACTGAATTATCAGACTTCTGAATGTTCCACCATATTAACACCATATTAACAACAAATTTTAATGGACACAAATGAGAACCAAATTGGGAAAGTTGAAATGCCATAAAAATTGATATTTCTTTAAGGTCATCCTTATGAAACACATTGACAGTATTATTTGTTTACCGCGGGCAATGCACTAATCTGTGGGGGTTGGCCCACTGTGCTTCTAAGCCTCTCAAATGATCCAACAATCATTATAAAGCTTCTAAAGCTCTCACTTGAGAGATCGGTGTTTGTAATTATACCTAATCGCGCCTAGCCTATGAACAGGCCCTAAATAAGAAAAACAAGATGCAAAAGAGACTGTTTCAAAGTTCACTCTAATATGTAGGTACTTGTACAAAGGTTTTATGAGGTCGAGTTAACATATGCCATTAGTTTCGCATCGCTGATGGTATATTGTTTTTTTTTTTTCTGAAAATTTGGATTGTCCGCGTGTCCAAAAGAAACAAACTTTATTTCAAGAGAGCGGAAAGAGCCGCGTCTTATTTTGGCGCCAAGAGTTAGAAAAAACGGACGATATGTCCATTGTTTCAATGGGTATGAACTCAGTGACTTGATATTGCAGGACATCAGGAAATGAGACAGAAAATTTCATAGGCTTATTTCAAACCTGAGTACAGTAATAACAGATATCTCTTACTGATGCAAGTTATCTTTGCGTTCTTTTGTATTGGCGCCAAAATTCTAAACAATGTTCATAACCCGCTGAGCAGGTGTCATACTATAGATAACTTTCCAGAACAACGTCTCCTTTCCTGATGACCTTGCCGTCACAATCTTGTAGGACCGGCCACAGATAGCACAGAATATTCTTCCTCTCTGGATAAACTGGACGACAAGTAGAGCTCCGTTCTTCCAAGGATGTGAAGGCTTGACTCACCATGTGACTTCTAGAATTATAAACAGCAGTCAAGTAGTCGATCTTCATTGGAGGAACTTGAGTTAAGGCACACCAGGCAAACCGTGTACAGTAACTTATGTAGTCGTTCAGTTCATCAAAGAGATGTCTGTTATATTCTAGAAGAAGATCACCTGCTGGCAAGCGATCACGTCGTTCCCATTTAGTCGCAATGGAATGTTTGACACCCTGTAAAAAGGACAACATTAGTCATTTACAAATTTACTTCAGCCACTCTCTTTCCATGATATTTTTCTTCACTTTTTTGTTTATTTTTGTTTGTTTGTTTGCTTGTTTTAACATTCTTTCTCATGCGCTTAAACCTCCAAATCGACCTGCCCACTGGGTACCTTGACCCTTTCACCCCGAAGCGCGCATATACGCGCGCTCCTGAATGTGGTGTACATTTTGGCTCCCAAAAGGCACACCAGGGCTCTTTTTAGTTCGCAGTCCCCCTCAAATAAGACCATAAACAACGTGTTTCAAAATGGCGGCGATTTGAAACGGATTTGCGATATTTCTTCGCAGTTTTTTCGAGTTTTCCTCGCTGAGTTAACGATTTGTTTACAAGGGGATTTAAACATGGCGAACTTTTATACAGATATTGATGAATTTTGCCGTATTTGCTTCAAAACTTCTGAGGATATTTACCGATAACTTCAAGGCGGGAAAGGTGAGATCGAAGTTTAAAATGTTTCATCTATCCGAAGCCAAAGATGCTCAGAACCAGGATTTTGCCGACATTTGTGGTAAAAACCAAGGACTGCCAGCTTCTGAAAATCGTGTGGCAATGGAAAATCGAAATTAAAAGCTACAACGGCATAGAATAGTTCAAGAAATCAATTGGAAAGAACTGAGTGAGGTCCACTATGATTATACTTTTCAAAAATGTATGAATAGCTATATCTACATTAAAGTAACACCCTGCAATAACATTTTTGTGGTCACAGCCTATTCTCTGAAGGTTTTTCTCAGAAAATTCAGGGGTCAAAGGGTTAAGATTCATGATCATTGGAATGATTATAACTGTGCTTAAGTGTATATTACAGATACAGAAACGATTACGTTGCTATTATTAAACAGTGACATTTTTGTGTGTGTACGTAAATCAATTGTTATTCACATATTTACTTTGTAATATCTTGTAAAACGCCTCTGTTATACGTACATTGTATAGGTAACTGTTACTTGTTCATGTAATTACTAATACCCAATAAAATATTAATTGAAAAAAAAAACATTTTTCATAGATATTTCACTTCTTAAGGATAAAAAAGCCAAGTAAGTCGCAGAGATCAGAGAACTGATTACGTCACGTCAGCTTAGAAAAAGACCGAAAGGAAGTACAATTGGAAGCTCTGCTGTGGGACATCGATATATAAAAAAATTTACCATGGACTCACTTGAATAAGCAAATTTAAATTGTGTGTTTTTGCTTCTTCTTTGACAAGGATAAACACCTCACTTAGTGCATCCCGAGTTGCTAACACATTCTCCACCTGGTGATCATATTGGCGTCTGAAAAGCTAACGAGAGGAAACACACATCATTGTCAATACGAGGGGAACAAAAGTAACATACACTTCAACCTGGAGGTTGTTACACAGTATAGTAAAGAGTGTTAAGAGTCAACTAGAAATTAATTAAGTTTCTATAGTATATACAGCCACGTGGAGTATTTAAAGGGTGTGCCGCGCCAACTACACATCCTATCCAATCAGGCTCCATTATCTTACATGGATTTGTGGTGAGTTTTGATATCAACTTTATGATATCAGAATAATCTTTTTTAAATTTTCCGTAGAACGTTGATACGAGATTTTTTGTTTTGAATATGTGAGTGCAGAAACTCTAAAATGTTAACGATAAGATCTGCAAAACCCACAGGACATTGAGGCGATTCATGAAGCAATAAAGTCTCCTTTTTATTCAACAGACTTCGTTTACACGCATTCTCTTTTTCTCCTTGACTTCACTTTAACCTTAATCGCAACCACAGAAGCGATGTTCAGTTGATCCAGATAACGCCGTAACGAAAACTTGAACACAAAACTACAATTACAAAGGCGCACTAGCGATCGTGAAAATCATAAAACAAACAAAGGGATTACTTTGTCGGTGAAACCATAAAAAAACCATAAAGACTAAAGCTACGTTCTTCACCGTAAACAACGAATTACATTATAGACATTTTCTCTGCGCGCGAGAACGCATGTTCATCCGGGACCTATTTTTCTCGGCCCGGTCCACTGCGACATATAACGCAGTGTTACACAATGTCAATATGATATCGCAGTTATAAAACTGCGGTAACACTCCCAAACTTCTGCAGTTATAACCATGAAAGGCATCTGAGATGGTAAACTTACCTGAGTACTGAGATAAGGGTATGGGTATGAAACAAAATGGCGTCATAATGATCGAGCTTGAAAACAACCAAAATGTCCATCGAATGATATTACCTTATCTTGGAACGTTTTCGTATCCGATCCAATCGCTGGAGCTTCTGAAACCAAAGTCTCCAACACAGTGGACGTAAAATTGGCGAAGGACTCTTTCACATTTGCAACTACCTCATAGGCAGTCTAAAATAAAGAACAAATATTGAAGTCTATTATTTCAATTACACCGAAGTATACATACTACATCGTACTATACTATACATACTATACATTCGTAATATTGTATTAGGGTAGTCATAGTGCTTTAATTACCAAGCAAGATAGTCACGTCTTTTCGATTGACTTTTTTTTTACTATTTTCTACCTTCCTTTCCCTTTTCCAATATCTTTTGTCAGTGTATTCCTACAGCGTGTCACAACGTTATTTTATAAAACTAATTCACCTTTGCACTGTTGCAAAGCTTTGTTAGGTCATAAGTTTAAGATGTCTATTTGACAGAAAGTATAGAAATATATTATAAGAATAATAAAAACCTTTTTTAATTGCCTAGCTCCATCAGTTTGCAAGAAACGAGTCCCCTACTTACTTACTTTTAATTATCACGACCGAGTAACCCCGAGTAATGACGACGAAGACAACGGCGTAGTATAATGCATCATACCAATTTTACTCAGTGTCACCACCATAGATAGTCAAAGAAACGATCTACCCCCACCTAGATTTTGGAGTGTGTTCTCAAAAGCATTGCTTAGTGGTTACCCTTTCCACAAAATCGTAGAATATCACAAACTTTAAAGGACGGCACATCTTGTAGAAAAGATGGCCTCGCTTCACTGCTAATGATTTGGAAGAAAATGATATTGTTGAAACTGATCATGAATGAAACCCTGGCGATCGCCTCGTTGGCTAGCGCCAGGTGAAATCTTCACTATAAAATGCGATTTAGAGCAATCTATTCACACCCATCCGATCGATGAAATCAATAATCGATGACAATAGATATCAATCGAGAGCAATTGATATCAGTTAATCGATTGATATTGATAACCGATGAACAGTCGATGAAGCAGATCTGTGTGACCTTTTATCGATTGCCATCGATTCCGATAGCAATCGATAGCTTAATTGATATCGATTGCTCGCAAATTTTCTCCCGTTTCACAGTTTACTTGTTGACGGAAATAGGCACTTCATATCACTTCTTTCCACACATTGAATGTTAACAGATTTTATTTGATTCTGCGGAACGTTAACTGGAGAATAAGAGCTATATTGTCTCTTATCTGTCGCTTATTGCGACAAAACGGACACTGGTGTCACGGTACTTTGGCCGAAAAATTCAGGTAACTGAAGTTCTACATCGGCAAACAATGAACTTGCCAACAACAGCAGTATAAGTTGTTGTTGGCTAGAGAGGATATGCAAGCCGGGATTGAAGGTTGCCGAGCTGCCCACGACCGTTTCCGCGTTCTCCCCTCCTTTTGCCAGCAGTAAAAAGCTCGCCAATGTTCACTTCAAAACGACAATGGTGGTAGCCTTTCACGATGCCGCTAATGGAGAGTTGAACTTCTTGCGACTCAGACTTTGTCTGCGCGTCCGCCATGGCAAGCGGTAAATTCGAGTGCCCGCGCAACCCCGTACACTCATTAATAAACTGGGCCAGCTACCTGTCTTGCAAATCGATGGCAATCGACGAACGAGTCTCATGTGACTATCGATTGATCATCGATTGGCCGATACCAATCGATATCAATTACTTGATTTTATCGATTAATATCGATTGATCGATTGCTTTACTGATCATCGATATTAATCGATTGGATACCCTGGGATTCACAGTATAGGACTTAACTTTTGTTTCTTCCTAACTGACTCTGAAAAATGACAGTCGGAATTGGGTACTTTTGATTCAAAAATGGCAAAGGCACACCAAAACCAAAACGTGGTTAGTCATGAATACAAATGCATTTTTTGCCTCAAAACGATAACTTTCAACACGACTATCAACGGTAGTCCTTCTTGCACCATTAGGCGCCATGCCAAAAAATATACATATTCATCCCAATTTCAAGCAATCGACACCCGAGATTGTGAAAAGACGCCAATGGAAAAGGGACGGGCGCATGTAAGTAAGGTAATAACAGCCATCCAAGTTGCACTGAAAAACTACAACATTAGTGCATTTGTACGGTAATAAAACTTAGTGATAAGAATTTCATGGGCGATGAGACGGAAGGAAAAGCTTATATCTATGGTTGGCCATTCGTTTCAAAATTATGACACGATATCCATGGGTTTTTCGTCGCGTATACTTGTTAAGATCTCTTATATATGGGCTTTTATCCCACGTATACGGCCATTTTCAACGCATATACGCGTTCAAAACTCGCGTATATACGCGGCCTTCAAGGGCCCATATATGCGAGGGCTAAAATGCGCGTAAACCCGATTACGTAGTCGTATACGCGAGGTTTGAAAATTCCTCTGTATATGCCGGCATGAAAAGTGCTTTCCTTCGAAAAGTGTTCATATATGATGCCATGAAAAGTACCTTTACAAAGAAATGTAGACATGGCGGCATTGTTAAGATTCCCTGGTTAAATTATGGCCTGCCTTCTCTTGGATATTTGCAACTACTCTGCTACAATAGAACTGTTAGAAACTTTTACTCGTCTTTTAACTGACTGTGCAAGATTTCGTCCATAATTTACGCTGATCGCAACACGGCAGAGAAGTTGATCGTCCGCCTTGAGGTTGCTTTGGATTCAGCTCGTTTGGTAAATTCGTTTGAAAGAGATGATCGAGTGAATGCTGAGAGAATACCACATCTTGTATCACTGGTGAGACAACAAATGAGACTACAAATCCTAAGCAGGAAATGTACCCAATAGCAGCAGTTTCGTGTACATCAGTACGCCCCATTATATTCGGGCTTTGCCAGGTTAGTACATGTTGTACTCCTGATCGTCTGGCCTACAGAATTCATTACCTCAATTGGAGTTGCCAAGAAACCCAGATCAGTGTAGATAGGCTTGAGCGACCCCCATAAGCATGTTTTAAACTTTTGGTTGTTCATAGTAGTTTCGCGTAGTTCACGGCGCGCTATCATGATCTGATTATTTCAGAGACCGCCACATATCGTGTAATCATCATGTTTATTAAAGCTAGTAATTATTCGATCGCAAACAGAGCAATACAATTTATCGTTACGCAACTTGCTCATAATTTCTCATGGAATGATTTCACTGGAAAATAGCTTAATTTAAAACACTAATTTTACAATCATGATTCACTTAGTTCTATGGCAGGTCGTAACTTAAAACATGTTAGCTTGATCCAGGTTAGCCTTTTGCCGGTTAGCAAAAACGTGACAACTCCTTGAAAATTCAACCACGGACTGAAATCCGACCACATGTTAACCCGTTCGCTTCCAGAGTCAGTAGACAATCAAGGTGATTCTAACTTTTAAGTCTATGGACGAAATCCTATGGTGTGGCCACTCAAACAAAACCTCTTCAGCAGTACTTTCACATGGTACTATTTATATTTTAGGATTTTACAAAAAATGAAATTTGGTATTCGTCTCAAGTGGGTTTTTATTTTAGGCACTCTTGGGAGCGAAAGGGTTAAAACAGCATATAATCTAGCAATGTCAGATGTCAATCAGTGTTCTTTATGGAACTCACTACCAGATAATATCAGAAGAGAATGTTCTTTAATTAGTTTTAAACATCTTTTGGAAACAGTTTCTTTTCAATAAACAATGCAAAATTTTAGGTAATTATTTTAGATATTTGTTCTTTTTTTTCTCTCTCTCTCTCTTTGTTTGCACGCTTTTTTTTTTTGTTGCACGGAGATATTAGCCTTTCTGGCTACTCAAAATTCGTGTGTAAATAAAGTTCATGTTATGTTATGTTTAATTGTTAACTAAATGAATGCAGATAATCACCAGGTTAATTTCACGCTATTAATTTCCTATTTTGAACGAAACAATAAAATTGCTGTCATGAGTACACCTTTAAGGGAACACCTTCTTTTCTTTGATCTTAGTGGCAGTTCCTTAAATATTGCCCTGAGCAATGGTTGTTTTAACATCTTTTGTTGACAAGGATTTCTTTTAAGTTAGGCACTGTTGGAAGATATTGTGTTACAAAAGGCAGCATCCATTATTTATTTTCTTTGTGCTTTTGTTGGAGGGCTTGTAGCCCGTCTTTGAACTTCACTTGTGAACCACTTTTCTGGAAAAATTTGTTGGGGTAAACCTCTTGAGTAGGTTTGTTTTAAAGTTCTCTATATTCTTCCCATCAAATTAAAGTGTTTTAAGAGAGTTTGTTCGTAGAAGTCTTAAAGCCTTTCCTTTCACAAATCCCTTTTAACACTGGGCTTGTGACAGGAGGAGAAATTCAATAAAACACCCTAGTCTGTTTGCAGTGGTCACCAAAATTTTTCCTACTCCTTAAAAAATCCAAGCTGTTAGAGGGGCTGAGACCTTACCCTCAGAGGTACAAGCAAAGTGACACCCTCACAGTGGTACAAGGGTAGGGGGGCAGCTGATGGAACCTGTTACCTATGTTTTTTGTGTTACAATATTTCGAAAAGATTTTACGTTTGATAGATAGTCTCTAATGTGCTCTTCAAGATGGTCCATTTGAAGGAAATGGACATGCAACCCCAGGGGCGGGGGGGGGGGTTACTAAATAAACTTTTTTACAGGGAGGCTCTGCCCAGAGATTCAAACCGTTACCCTTTAAAGTACTAATTTTTACCAATATGGCACCCCTTTCATATACCTGGAGCAAAATTGCACCCCTTTCTTATACCTCAAGGATAAGCCAAAACAATAGAATTTTTTTATATACTAAAATGGCAATTTTCCCTACCCTTTAGTATAATGCAAGCTTTAAAAAGGCTCCCCGTTTGGGCGGAGCCTCCCCTTACAGCCTACTATAGGGAGTACCCCCCGCACACAACACAACTCCACAGCCATATCACCTGGGCAGTGACAGCCATGGACAACTGTTTCGCCCTTGTTAGGACTCATCAGCTCGGCATAGCCAGGCGTGAGGGTCTCAGAATAGATCATCGACCCCGTTGATTACTGGATTACTGTTGAGGCAAGTGTAGAAGCACCCGAGCTCCACACAAAAAAAAGAAATGAACAAAAATCCCTGTTGTGTTTACGAGAGCGGTCTTGGTTGTCTTTCTACACAAGGGTTAACATGTTCGCCCTCAGTACAGGTGGGGCTCTTTCTTCATTTTTTGCCCTCAGCTAATGCCTCAAGTTTTCCCGTGATGGGGGTTTCCAGTGACAAGTGCACAACAAGAATGTTAATACTTTCCAGGACAACTTCCAGTGGCGTAGAGATAAAAACGGGTCATTTTCCAGTCGAAGTCATCTTACTTCCATACCATATTCTAAATCTGATTTAGACAAATTAATTTAACAAATATAAAGAAGTGGATATCAGCATGACGCCGATACCACAACTGGGGACACAACTGGGACATTTGCGAAGAAGAAACATCTACACACTTGTAATTAATGGGATTCTTCTCTTGATGCAATTCCAAAGTTCAACTTGATAAAGGCCAACAGAGTGCAGAAAATAGCTGTAAGGAGTTATCTTAGTCTCAAAAGTTTTAATGAACGTGTATATTTCATTGATAGGCAAGTTTGAACAGTAAAAATTAGTAACAAAAGATTTGTTCAAGTTACTTCATATTTTTAATGTGCATTCTCAACTTGATGATAACAACAAAAGTGCGTTGCACATTCATGTAATTCTTTGCATGTTGTACATATAATGAATTGTATCTTAACAGGTATCGTGTTTTATGCCATAAATAATAACAATAACTTTTTGAAATTTCCTAACATACATCAAATGACCACTTTTTTGACTGAGGTACATGAAACTGCTCTTATTGCGAACGTTCCTCATCAGTTTCAATAAGATTTGCAGCTGTCTCACCAGTGATTCAAAATGTGGAATTCTGTCAGCGTTCACTTGATCATCTCTCTCAAACGAATTTACCAAACGAGCTGAATCCAAAGCAACCTCAAAGCGGACGATCAAGTTCTCTGCCGTGTTGCGATTAGTGTAGGGATAAAATCTTAAACAGCCAGTTAAAAGATCAGTAACAGTTTCCAACAGTTCTGTTGTAGCAGAGCAGTTGCAAATATCCAAGAGAAGACAAACCACAATTCGAACATTGCCAATTGCGCCATGTTTACATTTCTTTTAACAGGTACTTTTCATTGGCATCATACATGGCGACCTTTCCGTAGGAAGGCACTTTTCATGCCAGCATGTACAGAGGATTTTCTAAACCTCGCGTATACGATTACGTAATCACGTATACGCGCATTTTAGCCCTCGCATATATGGGCCCTTGAAGGCCGCGTATATACGCGAGTTTTGAACGCGTATATGCGTTGAAAATGGCCGTATACGTGGGATAAAAGCCCATATATAAGAGATCTTAACAAGTATACGCGACAAAAAAACCCATGTATATCGTGTCACAATTTAGAAACGAATGGCCAACCATATATATCAGGGAAAAGATAAGGAAAAAACGAATAAATAAATTAAAGAAAACAGAAGATGGGAGGAACAGTTTCTGAGTTAGAGGCCCATAGCTAGTATGGAATTTACTTGATTACAACACTAGGAATAAAGAAAGACATAATAACCTATTTAGAACAGCGTTAAAAAAAATAAAACACGATTATACGGAGTATCTTTTAACAAAGGGACTTTAACAAATTACAACAAGGACCTTCAAAATTTTGTATATTATTAACGTGATAACTTTGTATGTAAACAAACAAGCAAACAAACATCCCGAATGAGTTGGGATTAAACGTTTTTCCTTAAAGGGGCGAACGCTTAGCACGATATGTTTGTATTCTTAACTACATGCCCGCAAAAATTAAATAAATAAAATATACCTCAAAAATAAAGCAGGCAAGCCTGCAGCACTTCAAATAATCGATCTTTGTATATCTGTTTTTCCCAAAGCGACTAACTCTTGTTGTCATTAAGTCAATTGCATCAACACGGGTACCGTCCTTAAACTCAGTAACATATTCACTTTCAAGCTGAGATTGTCTGTTACGGCTCAATGTGTTCTCTGCTCTCCTCTGGTCAGATCTCACTCTTCTTTCTGAGAAAGCTGCATGCCTGTGAAGATGTGGTATGCACCGCGATTAACAAAACAAACTTTTAATGGTCTCAAGTGTTTCTTTCTTAAGGCTAATAAACCATAACCTTTATGTTTCTTTTGTTATCTCTTTATCTTAATAAAAAGGCAGTCATAAATAACTCTTCATAAATAAACAAAAATAATAATCTCTTTTGGGTGTAACCATTAACGGTATAACCAATAGTTAACATTACGACCCAGAAACAAGACATTAAAACGGATAGAATGATACATTGTGAATAAGCCTACTTAAACTTGATCAAGATAATCTTTATATTCTCTCGACAAAAAAACAGGGCTTTTGCCCATTTACAATTAGTTCATGAAGGAGACACCCTATAATACGAGAGCAAGAAATCAAAACACCTGCCTTTCTTTAAAGTTGTCAAGCTCTTTGCGTTTCTCTTGGAGGGCTTGTTTGGCTTTCATCATTTGTTGTTGGTAAGCAGACCTTAAAAAAATTATAATAAACAAAGCCAATGCATCGTAGCAAACAGTTAAGATAACTACTACATTTTTCACTCGTTGAGAATTGGCATTAGTTGTCAGTGACGGATACACAAGGTTCATGTACATCAAAGGAGTTGGCTCGTTGGGCGGAAGGAAAAAAGGGGCCAGGATTTAAAATACTTCTGTGATCAAGGCCTTACCTTTCCGAGTCATTAAAGTGTCTTGAACCAATTTTTATTTGCTCGTGTAGCTGCTGCTCGCATCCTCTTAACTGCTTTTTCAATTTCTCATTTTCCTCCGCTATTTTAGAGGCAACGTCCACGCTGTGAATATAATTGTAAGGTAGGAAAAAATCTTTTGGTATCATTAGTTATAATAATTCGATCAAATCGTAGAATAAAAAAAGCCAAGGCCTTTGCTAATGGGATCAACGGCGCTTTTTGTTTGTTTGTTTGTTTGTTTGTTAATTTTTTTTTTGAAAGCGAAGTGGGTGAGATCAATTCAAGGCTGCGTTAAATGTAATGAAATGAAGTGATACTTTTTCTTTCTCTTGATAAATCGATCCTTTATTGGCTAAAAATCCTGCAAATGCTAGCACATTATTTACAGATATGGATTGCTCTCTTTTACTATTGCAATTGCCGCCAGTTCTCTAAGAGCATGTTTTGTTGGGTCATGTGCTTAGCTAAGGAAACGGTTAAATCGCAACGCTTTTTAGTCTTTTGAAAACGACTGTTGGTTGTTTTGTAGGCTATGAAGAATTTCTTCTATATCCTTGGTTTTTGCATGTTTATATAAGATAACTTTATTTTCCCCCTTTACTTAATACAATACTTAATACAGCCTGGCAACTTCTCGCATTCTGCCTCATACGCTAGCGGCAAACCTCCCTTACCTTTCATTTAAGAGTTGTTGCAGCTGACTGTTGTTTTTTTGTAAAACTTCCGTACTGTTCTTTAACTGCTGTTCGAAGTGGAAGCGTAGCTGCAAAGTTCTTTAATGGAGAAAATTACGATTGCTAAGTTATTGTATTCCATTACCTTTTCGCGTCGACAATAATTTTTTTTATGCTTACCGTTTTTCAATCGATTTAGGAATGCATGCCGGGAGATTGAAGAGCACAAGGGACGCGTAATGACGTAAAATGCTTAAGACGATTAGCCGAGAACAACTCTAGTTTCTCTTCAAACCGCTTTCCAAGTGCATCTATAATTAATATAACTCGATAGATGCAAAGCTAAAACCACAGGCCAATTCTAAGATAGCTAATAGATATGCCTGCAAGGGCAAGAAACATAATAAATTCGGAACTAAGTTTTTGAGTGAGCAAATCTGCAAACTCAACAACCGGTTTTACTTGAGTTTCCCAGGCAAAGGTTTTAATTCTTTCTTAGTTGTTTTCATTTTAATTATTTAATTGATGTCGCAAAAGAAAGTAAAGAGGTTTAAAAAGAAGTCAATAAATCAAGTAATATATCAATCACTAAATCAAACAACAAATGAATGGGTTGATGGGCGGACAAACAGATAGACTGATGGACAGACGGAGAGACAGATGCCGAATTCGTAAACATAGGCACGCATTGCGTGCTTGACCTATGTTGAAATGACAAGTCTCATACTCGCTTATTTGCGATCATTAAGAAATACTCTGAGGACAAAACAGTACACGCGATCATTCTTGTAAATAATTCCCCCTCCACTATAGCATACTGAGTGCAAAAGGCTCATTTCAGACAGCGTACCTCTCATGTGCCGTACCAAGTAGTACGTTGTTTTTTGGCATTTGTAAGGTGTCCAAATGAGTTTTTTTTTTGCAAGATTTCAATTAGGCAAGCCAAAATCTCAGGGTATGGCAAAGCTTGCCGCTTAATTATGACCTAGGAGCGCAAATGTAATTGGCATGGCACATGACGGACCGAAACCAGTCTCACGGTCCGTTATGGTGCGGGTGTATTGGACAACCCTCCAAAACTGGAGATAGAGCAACCATTGGGCTAGTAGGCTGCAGGTTAAAAAGTCAAACTGACACTAGAACAAAACAACTGCATAAAAATTTCAAATTAAATCTAAAACTGAAACTTCAGTTAGGTCAACTAATAATTGTCTGCAAATTTCTGAATGATATAAATCGAGGTCACAACAAGAGGTGAAAGAAACAAGCGTATTAGATAATAATTTGAGAAGAGGACAACCATTGGCACTCCCAGTTGCACAAACTTTTATGAAAATTGAAGGGTCGTTTTTCAAACAAATTTTCTTGCCATATGTTCCTGTTTATGATAAAGCCAAAAAAGAAATCGTTTCTTTCTCGGCTGGAAAATCTGTGGATATGGCTGATATAAATCAAGGACACAACATCGTAAACTACAACTTAACCGTATTACGGGAAGAGAAAACAGGTTCAAAACCTACCGACACGCTTGAATGACAAACTAATTTATGCAAATTGCAGTCTTAAACACGTCGCTATAAATTTCAAATTACCAAACAAAGCTGTTTCAAAAACCTTGCAAAGTACAGTATATGATAAAACCAAGAAAGAAATCATTTCTATGTCGGCTGTCCATGATTTATATCACATATAAATCATGGACACAACATCGTAAACTAAAACTTAACCGCATCTTGGGAAGAGAAAACAGGTTTAAAAACCTACAGACACGCTTGAAAAAACAAACTAATGTATGCAAATTGCAATCTTAAGCACGTCGCTATAAATTTCAAATTACCAAGCAAAACTGTTTCAAAAACCTTGCAAAGTACAGTCAAAATTATCCATATCAAGCACAGATACAATCTTTTCAACCAACATCTTGCTCAAAGATACATGATCAAAACAGCTGTTCATAACACAAATCATAAAAGAACTAATTAAATTACAGTTTCTCGTCAACACGTCTATTTTTGGAACGAGCCGGGTTGTTTTTCTCACGTTCCACCGTTGGCCACGACAGAGTTCAATTTTACCTGCCCTTACAATAGCTTTAGGAAATTACCATCAATTCCACCACACCAAGCCTTTACTCAAAATATGATATTCAAGAGGAAAAAGTAGAAAAGCACATTTGCGATGATCGTTTCCCTCCCCGTATGTACATTCAACAATTCCGGTAAGCTTAACCTTGTATGACCTTCAGTTTCAGTAAGCGGATTATAACCAGCTCTTTCATTGGTAGAATGTACTCTTAGCTTAGTAACCTCAATCTGATTGGTGCCACATAGTGCCACATAAATTCCCGGGGGGTGTACTCATGTGAAAGGTTCATGGATGCTTGTCGTCTCGCGTTCTCCGTCTGTTTTAGAATAGCTTTAAATGTATTTTCTCACGTTTAGGAATGCATGCTCGTTTGCGTGCTTATACGTATGTGTCAGTATTTACTATGGAGTAAAGCAATCGGTTGGAAGCGTGCGTGACTATTTGTTATTAGGTATGTATTTTCGCAGTTTTCAAGATCACTCGACGGCATCTCTCGCTACGTTTCTGTAAATTATGGATGGAACGGGTAGTGAACTTTCCGCGGTACCAAACGTTAATCCTGAACAACCTATTCGAGAGAGTGGCCTTTCCGGCGAAAAAACGCTCAGTTTAATTTCCCGTCTCCTCGATTCGAAACTCGACAAGAAGTTTCTGAGTCCAGGCGGGGACTTGAACAAAAGGAACTTGCGACTAACACGCAAATTAAGAAATTGAAGACTGAAGCGAAGGCTTCCAGTAGCTTTCAATTTAAAGGAAACAAGTTACAGTTCGAGTTTAATTCGAGTTTGTTAGACTCTATTAACTCGGCTTCCACTTATCCTCTTGAGGGAAATTTGTCCGGAGTTGATACGGAACTGGAGAACGCTAAAACTTTGCTGAATAAACGCAACAAAGTCATACGGTTTGCAGACAAGAGTCCGGCGGGCTGGACGGCGGTTGAAGAGTACGAGCCAGACGAGTTAGCCGACGATTCGGATGAGGAGAAGAAACTTTGATCCGCTGAAAGAAGGGCGCTTACCAAGCTTCGTGCACGCAAGCAGAATCGCAGTTCTGCTCAGAACCGTAAATTTTCTCAAGATTCATCTTTGGTCGCTGGGAGTTCTTTACATCGCGCTACTGCTCAGCCATTTCGCCCACAACAGCTTCCTCAGCAGCCATTTCGGCCACAGTCTTTTCGGAGTAGACAGCCTCAACCTTCTGACAAGTGTTTCTCCTGTGGTCAGTTCGGGCATTGGGCAAACTCGCCGTTTTGTCAAAACTACAGTCGCCTGTACAGCAACAGAGTCTTGCCAAGCACATCCAACGTTACCGCCAGCAAGTAGTGAAACATTTAACAGACTTGGAACAGATGAGTATTTCAATGTTGTTGTAAATTTGTGTTGTCATGATCAGAATGTTGGGATTGAAGAAAGAGACTTATTGGAACGTAGTTAGGAGGACTATTTAGAAGGCTCTGAATCAGTCATTGTTAAGGGTAGGCTTAGAGTTAATGTTGATTTTTGGGAAAGCATTGGTGCTTCCCAGTTTATCCTCAGCGTTATTAATGAGGGTTACAAGATACCGTTTTACTATACTCCTACGCCAGTTTTTCTTTATAATAATAAGTCTGCCTGACAGAATTCTGATTTTGTTCTCAGTGCAATTACCGAACTTCTTAAAGTTGGTTTGGTCGTGGAGTGTCCTTTTCCGCCGGTGGTTGTTAATCCCCTGTCAGTTTCTATTCAACCCAACGGGAAGAAAAGGCTTATATTAGATCTTAGGCACGTTAATTTTTTTTGTCAAGAAATCTAAGATTAAGTTTGAAGATGGGAAATCGTTCCTCGAGTGTTTGATAGCCAGGCCTTGCGCTTGGGCTTGCTCGTTTGATATCAAATCGGGTTATCATCATATTGAGAATTTTGAATCCAATCAACAATTTTTGGGTTTTACGTGGGTTTTTGAGGGCGTTACTAAACATTTCAAATTTACGGTTTTACCGTTTGGGCTGTCTGTGGGTCCATATATTTTTTCGGCAAAGTTATGAGACCGTTAGTTAAATATTGGCGTTCTAAGGCCATCAGCATTGTTGCGTATTTGGATGATGGCATTTCTGCAGCCCAAAGTTTTTCTAAATGTGAAGAGCACTCACTGCTTGCTAAGTCAGATCTTTTCAAATCCGGGTTTGTTCCTAACAAAGATAAGTGTCAGTGGGTCCCTATTCAGGTCATTTGCTGGCTGGGTATTTTTTGGGATTTCAAGAACAATTGTATGTTCATATCTTTGGGAAAGATTTCAGGGATTCTTGACGAAGTGGTGGAAATTATGTCTTGCAAGAGAGTTTCTGCAAGGAAACTTGCTCGTGTTACGGGGAGAATTATTTCTAATTTTTTGATCATGGGTGATGTTTGTAAGCTCATGAATAAAGCTATGCATCGGTTAATTGAATGCAGAAGAGGCTGGGATGCACAGGTTGTTTTAGACTCTGATGAGCTTGTGGAACTCAAATTTTGGCGCGAGCAGCTGCAGAACTTAAATTCCAGATCTATATGGAGGAAACAGGTTTTACCTTCTCGGGTTGTTTATTCCGATGCTAGTGCGGTTGGTTGCGCCGCCTTTTTTTCCATGAACGGTAAACCAGTTTCACACAAAAATTGGGATGCGATTGAGATGAAACAAAGTTCAACGTGGAGAGAGCTTGTGTATGTAAAACACGCTTTGCAGAGTTTTGCTAATTTGCACAATGTAAGTCATGTGAAGTGGTATACAGATAATAAGGGTGTAGCTGCCATTGTTAAGTCTGGCAGGAGTAAGGTTCACCTGCACAAGTTGGCAATGGAAATTTTTTCGCTTTCTAAGGAACACAATGTAATCATTGATATTGAGGGGATCCCGCGTTCAGAGAATGACGTTGCTGACTGTTTAGAGGACTGGAGTGTTAAAGATTCTCATTTCCAGGCTGTTGATTCCATCTGGGGCCCCTTCACAGTCGACTGTTTTGCCAATTCTGTTAATGCTACAGTTCTTAGGTTTTATTCATTGTTTTTTCAACCTGGAAGTTTGGGTGTTGATTCCCTAGCGTTTGATTGGGATCTGGAAAACTGTTGGCTTGTTCCGCCGATATATTTGATTCCTCACGTCCTTATGCATTTTCTTTATTGTCAGTCTCGTGGTGTTTTGGTTGTCCCATTCTGGCCTTCATCCCTGTTCTGGCCATATCTTATTCAGGAAGACGGCGCGTTTAAGAGTTTTGTTGTGGATATTTTGTTCGCTCAAACTGGGAGCGATGTTTTTGTCCAAGGGGCGAACAAAGAAACTTGTTGTGGCTCGTCTTCTTTTAGTACTCCAGTGTTGTTTTTGAAACTCGATGGCACCAAAACTTCATTAGTCCACTGGGACTAGGACAGTGTTTATGGTCCAATTCATTGTTTTCCACTGGGATGTGGGCTTAGTACTGGCGTCTTATTATTAGTCCACTGGGACTACGATACGTTACATTGTGTGTTTTCGTTGCTGGTTTGTTTACATTTTGGAAATACATCAGTCCACTTGGACTTTGTTTGGTCTACTGGGACCTTTTGTTTTTTGACATAGGAACGCCACAGTTCTCGCACAGGTTGATGTGTACTTATTTTTTTGTTTTTTGTTTGTTCATTACAAGGTGCAAGGGCTTTATCAACATTCGTGGGTCGAATTAAGGATTCCGAGCTTGGTCGATTGGCAAGTTGTTTACCTTTACGCTGCTTACGAGCTAAAGGGGAGAACACTGTTCAAGAGCTTTTGAAAATTTTAGAGTTTGGGCTGCTAGTTATAAGGAAATTAGCGTTCTTCCATCTAATTATTTGTCTGTTGCTACTTATTTAGATTCCTTACGTCAAAGTAATTCACCTTACCTGGCTTTAGAAGCCGCTGTGTACGGTATTCGCTGGGCGCATAATCTTTTCGGATTATCTAATCCTTGCGAGTCTAATCTTGTTAAAGGTATCCTAGAATCCGCTAAGAGAAGTCTTTCTAGACCGATAGTTAAAGAGAGCCTGTCACTCCCGATATGATATTTAATATATGTCAGAAGTATGCATCGGTTTACGCTAGTTTGTCTGACTTTAATACGCACTTCCGCCATTTGTGTCACAGCTTGCGCTGGGTTTCTACGCTTTAATGAATTGGCTTATTTGCGCTCATGCGATGTTACGTTTTGTGACGTGTTGAGCTGTTTATAGCTAAGAGCAAGACTGATATTTATAGAAATGGAAATGTTGTTATATTAGCCAAGACTGGTCATAAAACTTACCCATTTCGTTTGTTGAATAGATATGTTCAGGCTGCTGGTATTGATTTATCATCAAACTTAAAGGAACTATGTCACGGCGCTTTCATTCATTTTTCTGATCAGACCAAATTACTTTCTCATTGAAGGAAACCTCAAAATAATAGTTTCCCAAGGTAGAAAAACACCAAAGAAGTAATAATAAACCAAAACTAAACAAGGATGGTTACGACTGAGGAAGATTAAGACGGATTACGAATAACAAACTTGAAAAAAACTTGCCGGTTTTTTCAAGATGCGTTATCCGTGACGTTGCTCCTTTAAAGTTTTTTCGTACATTACATTTTGTAAAATCTGAAGCATCTTATACTTTAAGGAGCACGGGTATCTCATATACCCGCGCTCGGGAGATTGTTTTGGATACATTTTCTCAATTAGGTTTTCCTGCTAAATTGTTTGGCCTCCATAGTCTTAGATCAGGAGGCGCTACTGCCGCTGCAAACGCAGGTGTTAATCACAGGTTATTTGAGCGCCATGGTCGTTGGAGATCAGACAAGCTAATGATGGTTATGTTAAGGATAAATTAGAAGCGTTGCTTTCAGTCTCCAAAAGTTTGAACTTTAGTTTTTTCGTTTCTTTATTCTCTTTCTTTATTTCGATTATTGGGTTTGATAGTCTAGCTATCAATAAACGAGATGCCTATTCCTGATTCTTGTCTGCTTTGTATGATATTTAGTGTGAAAATGATTTGTTCTCGTTTCACTGCAGAGTGATTAGAGAACAAATGGATTTTCTCACGTTTAGGAATACACGCTTGTTTGTGTGCTTCTACAGATGTGTCAGTATTTACTATGGAGTAAAGCAATTGGTTGGAGGCGTGCGTGACTATTTGTTATTAGGTATATAAGGTAGTTTCGCAGTTTTCAAAATCACTCGACGGCATCTCTCGCTACGTTTCTGTAAATTTTCTTTAATTTTGTTATTGTTTGTAATCAGGTACATTATACTTAGACATGAAGGCTTATGTTGTCTGTAAGCCAGTATATCCCTTTTATTTAATTAAGTTTAAGTTGCTTTGGGTAAGCTCCGCTGAAACAGTCTTACGTTTGTTGTGAATTTTCTATTTGTGTGAAATGTAATTCATTGTAGCTATTGAATAGCTTTGTATAGTGTGCAATTGTCCCCGTTATCTGTTGTACGATTATATGTATTTTGGAACATTGCCCGTGTACTTATAGTCTAGCTATCAATAAACGAGATGCCTATTCCTGATTCTTGTCTGTGTTATAGGATATTTAGTGTGAAAATGATCTGTTCTAGTTTCACTGCAGAGTGATTAGCGAACAATTCGAATTTTCCGACAAGCATTTCCGCCCTTCTCACATGGGACTCCCCCCCGGATCAAAAATACATACATACAAACAAACAAACATAGAAAGCGACAAACTGCAGTCTGGCTAAGACTAGTATAAGGTACATATGAAGAAATAAAGAAGAAGAGAAGAAAACAAAAAAAGTCCGTCATTCCAGAGTCCTTTTTAAGCAAGGGATCGTATCTCATAACATTTTCGACTGAATAGTAAACTACTTCCGTTAACGGTAATTCGATTCATGCTCACTAGTTATTTGAAAAAAGACGTAAAATACATAAAGGTATTCAACAGATGAAACTAGTGTTGGAATCGTACTTGCTTTCTTCAGTGACGCGAATTTACAAA
This sequence comes from Siderastrea siderea, assembly GCA_964030785.1. Lineage (NCBI taxonomy): Eukaryota > Metazoa > Cnidaria > Anthozoa > Scleractinia > Rhizangiidae > Siderastrea > Siderastrea siderea. The sequence goes on from OZ034977.1 coordinate 20,474,930, forward strand.
GCTACAACCCTGGACAAAACCTGTCGGAAAGGTTTTGTGTTCACGCGTTTTTATCATTTTCCTTCCCACACACGGGGAGCTTGTGTAAAAAGGCAGGTCAGTGTATTAAGAATCAGATTGAATTTGGATAAACATTTAAGGATAAAAATTAGCGAGAAAAGTTAAACACAACGTTTTGATGTCTCCATGACATCATTTTCAAGTGAGAAAATAAAATATAGATGAGTTAATATCTACAAGGTGAGGTGTTAAAAAAGTAAATAATAAGTAACATATTTGGCGTGGACTGTTTAATTTACGAAATGTTGTTTATAAAGAAGAAGAAACCAAAACTGAACACGCAATCGGACTCTATCCGCGCAAAACTATTTATTTGACATACTTACCATGCACACACAATTACACGCCAAATATGTTACTTGTTGTTTACTTTTTTAACACCTCACCTTGTATATATTATAGTCCGACTACTCCAACCAAGGCCACCCAGGAAATTTTCTTACAAATTAGCCAATAGCGTTCGAGTAGCATAACAATAGAAACGCGGCAAATTTTAAATTTTCAGTTTCACATTTCAAACGGCTGAACGGTTCTGCCATGGAGCAGAACATGCGACTTTGCTTAAATCGGAGCGGAAAACTTTACGATAACGGCCGTTATTATCCAAGACTTTTACGCGAACAAGTTCTTGATATGATCCATAGCGGAATATCTCAGCAAACGACTGCAACGGAGCTGAAAACAAGCCGGTATTTTGTCCAAAACGTCTTAGCTGACTATGACCGTACAGGATGTTCGTTGCCGCACATGAAAGTCCAGCCAGAGAGAAGAGTTATAACTCCAGACGTTGTGGCCTCCATAGAAATAGAAAAACTTATGAAGCCGAGTATTTATTCAGCAGAGTTACAAGATCGTCTATTACTTGATGGGATCGCCCATCCCTGGAATTTACCATCAAGATCCACGATATCGAAGTGTGTTAGGAACGATCTCTTTATGACTAAAAAGAGAATACAACAAACACCGGCCGAATCCCAGAGAAATGACAACATTGAACTGAGAAATGATTTTCTCGAGCAAATGGCGGACTTGGATCTGCGCACCGTTCATTGTTTTGACGAGAGCAGTGTCTTGAAAACAACTGCCAATCGACGGTACGGAAGCGCTCCCAAAGGCCAGCCTCCCTTCGAAATACAGCGATACGCATCTAATTGTACTTACACGATTAATCTTCTCCATTCCCCCTTCGGAGTAGACTTTGTTGATGTCATCGAAGGTCCCTCGAACGGAAATTTGCTCCTGCTTTTTTTCGAAGCGGCTGTGAATCTCACGAGAGCAGATGGCACAGCAGTCTTGGAGAGAGCTGATACTGTGATCTTAGACAACTGCGGCTTCCATCATGGCCACTTTGTGGAACCTATTCTGAGAGAGATGCTAGGAGAGTGTGGCGTGAACCTACTTTTTCAGGCGCCGTATTCACCGGAATTCAACAGCTGCGAATTTTGCTTTCATGATATCAAAGAGTTTCTACGCCGAAATCAGCGCTTAGCGGTGGAGCATACAGAATATGCAATCTACGAGGCGTGTGGAAACATCACACAAGCAAAATCTGTTGCCTATTTTCTACACTGTGGATACCTGCTGTAGGTCACGAACAATGAACTTTAGCGTTAATTGTCCGGCTCACTTGTACAGGAAACAATTGTTACCACAGTGCCGCTGCAGTAACAAACAATATTATGCAGCGCGTTACTCTCTGTCTCACGTTTGCTTATTATGAGAGATTGTTTGTAAATGTACACCTGCAATTCAGTCAGCTGAATGAGTTGTTTATGAATCTGTAAACAAGTTTAGAGAGAATGGGGTTTCCCCACACGTTATAAATAAAGCAGCCTGCGTGACGCAGTATTTCCGCTTCTCTCCGCCGAAAAGTATAGTAGATAAAGAGCTGGTAGAAATAAATAAAGTGCCGATATATTTGAAGTCTTTTAGTCAACGTACCTGGTTGTGCATATTTCATTTTTCTGTTCAAAATAATTCAACATCATAGCAAAAATATTTTCTATCAGTTTGAAAGCTATACTCTATGAACTCAGACACAGCAAATGCTTCTGATTTGTCACTTCTTGTGTTGAAAGTTTGCGAATTCGCACAACGCGAAGTTTGCTAAAGCTTGGATGCTTTTTCTGGGGAAATCCATACCAACCATCAACAGGCCTGCAGTCTTTGGGGCGAAAATTTTAAACTCGAAAGGGCTTTTCATATTTTTCAAATACATTGTATTATACACTGTTACAGTAAGGAGCGTAATTGCGTGACAGGGACTCAGGGAGAAGCAATGCTGTCAATCAAACATTCTAGTCAGTCTCACAACCTGTGCTTGCGCTGCCGGTGAAATGGCGGGACAAAGTGACATTGGAGTTTCTTCAGAGGTTTATTCCTGGCTTTCTTCGATATCTAACGGCTTGAACCTCCAAAGATTAGCGCCAGAATTTGAAAGAAGGGGTTTTCGAAGCAAGCATTCACTGAAATATATGAATGAAAACGATCTCGAGATTATTATAAACTCGCCCGACAAGTTGTTGTTGGCGGAACGAAGAATTCTTGAGAAAGAGCTGCAAGAACTGAAGAAACCCTCTCTACAGCCCAAAGAACTCTTTCCTCCATCATCGCCTGGGCCCTTACAATTCGTGTCCGGTAACAGTACACTGCTAGTTGGTCCATCTAGCAGTGTGTCAGTGCAGTCGATTGAAGGCCCCGCTACTGAGGGAAAATCGTGCGAAAAAACGACAGATCACTCAAGCTATTTAGAAAGGAAAAGTGCGGAACTAACGGAAAACCTGTCTCTGTTACAGACACAAATCACAAGTGCTTCTGATCAGCTGCAAAGCGTTCGTAGAGAATACGAAGAAGCATCAAGCAAAGCCAATGGACGGCGAGGAAAACTCTGTGGCCGATGCCATTTGGCGGGACATTACAAGGGTCGCTGTTCAAATGCGCTATGAACAAATGCGGAGCGAGCGAGAAGCATCCAGAGAGCAAAAGTGAAATTCAAGAACTACAGAAACTAATCAGGGACTTGGAGAAAAAAGAGGCTAAGGCTGCAGATGAGCTTCGTTCGTTCAAGGTTGCAAAAGAGCGCTCGAGCACCAATTTCTTCGCCATTATGCGGCCAAGACTAAGAAAGCAGAACGAAGGTCGGTATGTTGACCGTTTCGCCCTGGATAAGGACTTGATAATACTGAGGAATATTTTCAACAACAAAGTCCCTTTGGATGATTCTAAGGACTGGCAAATGCCATTTCTGATTGAACAGTACCGGAGAAATCTACCGTGTCTAAATGTTGATATGTAAACAAAATCGAACGGGAACAGTTGCAATCCGATCTAATGTTGAGTTGTGAACGTTGTAGACGTTACTTGGCGCCTTCACGCAAAATGCGCCTCTGAAAGAGAAAGTTCCATAGTTAATGCCCTGGATATGTTGAGTTTTACTAAAACAAATGAATAAAGTTTATATTTTTATGCTATTTTGCCGTTTTAATACTCCCGCTCCTCAAAAACATTTGTAGAAATTCTATTGTTTACAACCGATACTGTGATTGGCTAATTTGCAGAAATTTTTGTCTGGTGGCCTTGGTTGGAGTAGCCGGACTGTAACTCATCTATATTTTATTTTCTCACTAAAATGATGTCATGGAGACATCGAAACGTTGCGTTAAACTTTTCTCGCTAATTTTTATCAGAGTATTAAGGCTGGGATTTATCATGGAAGGCTGAGAAATATGTGTCAATTCAAGTTCACAAAACCTTCAAAATATTGCTGTAAGCACTAAAAGTACCTGTCATTTTTACAATTTATCCAGGTTGATTTTTTTAAAGAAATATCTCATGGAGAATGCTGAAAATACCATTTTCGAGCCTCTAGATTTCAAAATTTTCTGGGGGAGGATGCACCCAGGCCCCCCTACAAACTCGCGCCTCCGGCGCTCGTTTTCAAGCCCCCCCCCCCCCTCTCCAAGTTGAAAATATGCTCCGCCGTCCCTGATACTAAGACCAACCAGAGCACAGCTTGACTACTAAATTAAATAAAGCTCTAATCTGCAGTCTAATCGAGGTGGAGAGTCAAAGTTAATTTATGCAATAAATTATGTCTTGCCTTTGTCTTGGCTTTTTAAGAGGATACTATAATGCTAATGATAACTTGCAAAGCCCCTTGAGGCTTGGCATCCAAATTTCTGTTAGGTAGTATTCTAATGTACTTTTGTTTGATATCACTGAGAGTGAGAGTTAAATGCATTTGAGTAACATTTATGACTTAGCAATGATAAATTAATTTAAGTCTACTTTCACAGTACTTCTCTTCTTGTTCTCTTTTGAGTTCCCTTTCTCGAGTTTCCCAACGTGATTTCCAGAATTGCTCAGCTCTCTTACTGGTCGAATCAACCCTAGGAATTGAAGGCAAGTTAGTACATTACATACCGTGTTTAATGCAAATAACCCACTTGCATCGGGTGTACTGCAAACAAAGCATTCCTTCGACTCGCCAAAAGTGAAAACCTTAAAGGTTAATTTGATGAACTGCAAACTCACAAATCCAAATATAAATCCCATTGTGCGTACAATGTCGCGACGCTTTAATTAACTTTCGTGTTGGGGGCTATTCCGATGCTCACTTTTCTTTTACCACATGCAAACAAAAATGAACAAACAAACAAACAAACATTCATTGCAGTTCATTGCAGAGAAGCATGAAACAATGCAATTTTATTTCTCCTCAACAGTGATGTTTGGTTCTGCGCAACTAAACACCTAGTAGTCCCTGGACGTTGACAGCTTAATGCACCTTTGTGAAATAATTTTATAGTCAGGCGACACACAAAATTTCCTAGGAATATCTCAACGCCTAACGACTGTTGTGTGTGTGTGTTTTTTCTATAGTATGAATGGATACACACGACATCAAACTTTATTTTGATCTTGGTGTAACTGTTAGGAGCTGAGCTGTTATCGACTTCTTTGAGCGCCGCGTGACAGAGGACGTGAATCATAATGCAACCTATGCCAGTGAGATAATAGCTAATGTATAGCTAAGTCGACTAACATTGCGTAAGACAGAACCCTAGTATACATACCGAATAATTCCACGGTGGTGAGTAAAGAACAAGTTTTCAAATGAAACTTATACTTACCGATCCATCGTACAAGCTCATGATACGTTTCTGTGACTATTAACTGACTTAAATATAGGAACTCTCTTTTTAAAAAAGTGAATTGTATCCCGATCAAACTTGATATGGAGGCAAACTCTACCTGTTATTAAACAAGATGTACTGAACTTGACCAAAAAGTTTAAAATATCAGAGCAGTTAATAGCATCCATATTAAAATCACCTTGAAGGCGACGACTCATTCGCTTCTCTCGTCAGTCTCTTAATTTCACGGTCGAGTCGCGTCAACTCTTCTGGAAGCCTTCTCAATAACTGCATAAATTCAACATTAGAAGCGAGTGAATCTGACTGACTTGTATTAAACGACCCGCTCCGATTTCCAGCCCTTGAGCTTGGCGAAACAGAAGCTCGTCCTGACATGTTAGTATTCAAAAGCCACCAAGTTTAAAACTGAACGAGTTTGCGTTGAACATTATTCCCAGAAACTGACTTCCGCTTCTTTCCTTTCGCTTTCAAAGAAAACCGGAAGTTGTCACGTCAATGGAGGACTTTAGTAGTGCATTCAGTACCGTTTGTTTATTTATTTATTATTTAATTATCTATTTATTTATTTATTTTTCACCAACCTAATGCACCAGTCATTTGAAACCCCCTGATCCCCCCCCCTCCTCGGGCATGACCGGGGCATTCACTTTTTATGCAAATGAAAGCCAGTGAACTCCCCGGTCCCCGGGGCAAAATTGAATGGCGAACTCCCCCGCCCCCATATGCCCAACATGCAAGGTACTCCCTTTTAAATGTCAACTCGTAACAAGGGATGACAAATATGATGATAGCCGTGAAACGAAAACGTTGATTTGGGAGCAGCTATGGCAACACTTGAAACCCCTCGATGGACAAGAAAAGGCGACTATTTCAACATCATCTTTCTATTTTACATCTTGATGTCACAAAATGCAAGATCACAACAAATTACAACTCATGTTTTAGCAATGCAGTCTTCTGAAGTTAGAATAACTCAAGCTTAACAAATGTATTTCTTGTCAAAATGAAAGTAGGTCACAAAGAAGCAATCCTCGGTTAGACATTAATCGAAACAGCACAAGAGAATGCGTAACTTAATCATTGAAAATATGCCCACCTTTCCTTACTAGACTTAAGAAATCTTCGGCTACAACAGCCTTTTTTAAACCGGAAAGACGGAAAGACACTAAACAGAGCATTTTAATTTGCAGCTTCATCTCTTCGCTTTGCAATTTGCTTCGATCGATCAATCAAATGCAAAGAAGTGTTGATAATGTATGCAAAATTACTATGCGGCATGAAAATGAAAACTGCTGACCATGGAGTGACTGCCCCGCTTATTTCCCGGTCTGGGAGGCGAAGGCTGTGATTTCTAGCGTATTCCCCGTCTACCGGGGGACGAAAATGGAGTGAACATGAAGTGAAAGTCCCCACATTACCCCGGTCATGCCCGAAGGGGGGGACCGGGGGTTTCAAATGACTGGTGCATAATAAGGGCAGGGAAAAAGAAAGAAAGTCTTGGAAATGGAAACAGACGTACGCGAGTGTCCAAGATATTATGATCAGGAATTACTCAGTGTCAAGCACTTTGAGCAGGCTTCATAGCACTATACCTTCAACACGCTATTGGCTAGCTGCAATTCCGGGAAATTTCCCTTGATTCAGATGCGTGAAGCTATAATGGAGCCGTTTCGTCTGTCGCTGTTTTAGATATCTGTGAAACAAAAACTTGTCTGGGGCTGATATGGCTTTGTCACTTATGGGTAAGAACATATTTTTTTTCTTTGAGATCTCTTTGTACAAAATCGAACCTGTGCGGGCGCCGCAGGAGTGTCCGTATTATGAGGATGTGACTCATTTAAATCAAAAGTAGAATTTTGATTAAATTGGGTTTCTCAAAGCCAAATGAACTGGTGGTAGTAGAAAAGTCCATGAAGAGACGTTTCACTGTACTATTTTAGTTAGTAAAGCCTTCAAACTGTCTACAAAAACATCGACGCATCGACGGTCAATAACATGTGAGCTCTTCTGGGAAATGTATTCTTTTGTGGTTAGTCTATCACATTGAAATATGTTAGAACTCACATAAAAACTCGGTTTAATACGTCTTACTAATCTCTCATACTGTGCATAAGCTCAGAAAATATCAACTTTTCCCTATGTCTCAGTGTCTCATCTTTTGTTTTAAAATACTCACATTATTAATCCTGATGAAATTTTAGGTGTCTGGAAGGTGTTACTTTTTTATTACTTTCGAGAAATGCAAAAAACATTTTTTAAAGAAACTTTAACTGGGGTGATTTGGTAAAACGATCACAAAATGCAGCATCAAAGTAATGTCTTCCGACATGCATCTCTGAGGTTGTCACTGTCAGGTTTTTGAGCCTTTTATTTCGACAAGATTAACTTTCTTAAGCCTTTCAAGTAAAGGAATTATCAGTTGATAATACAATGAGTTGCAATATTAGCCAACTGTGAGACCAACATGCATATGGCGTGTAATTGAACACGAGAAAATAAGAACAAACCAACGAACAAACAAAGCAAAATCATGTAAATTAAGAAAGAAATAAACACAAAACACATTGGAATCACATCCCACAAAATTCATTTGCAATTCATATCCCATGCATCGATTCATTTGTTTGTTCTTTTGTTCATTCCATATTTCATCCGTTCGTTCGTTCGTTCGTTCGTTCGCTTGTTCGTTTGTTCGTTCATTCGTTCGTTGGTACGTTCATTTGTTCGTTCTTAAGAAGTTCGTCCTTTCCCTTGCTCACTCGCTCGCTTGTCGGTGCTTCGCTCATTCGTTCGCTCACTCTCTTTCTTTCATTTACTCATCAGTTTCTTTGTCAGGGTCACCCAACGAGAAATTTTTAGCGAAATACTTCAGTTGAAATATCATTTTTTTACTCTCTTCGAAAATGCTAGCTGATCTTGTTTTACACTCAAATCGACATATTTTATTTTAAGTAACCCGTCCCCTTGCTACGAAAGTCTGAGATGATGTTTCACCAAAGACATGATCAGTTTTCACTGCAATTAAATCCGAATATCTCAGGCGATTAAAATTAGACCTCACCGAACATATATTTCCCTGAACAAACTGTTGCGCGCCCCTGCTAAGTTCGTCCGTTCTCTTATTGTTGATTGATTGATTGATTGATTGATTGATTGATTAATGATCGATCGATCGATAGATGGATTGGTTGGTAGATTGATTCGTTAGTTGGTTGGTTCATTGATTGATCGATTGCTTCATGTATCTATTCGTCTGTTCTTTCGTCCGGCAATACCCACTTCCCAAGCCTTCAGAGCCCTAACTCAGAGAAAGGGTATGCGATTGATGCGTGGACCTGAAAAAGAATGTATCGATAGTGTTAACAAATTCCAGTAAACGATACCTATGCAAAGTTCACAGTATAAGTTTTTTTTACTGATTTTCTTCAATTATTATTATTGTTATTATTATTATTATTATTATTATTATTATTATTATTATTATTATTATTATTATTTATTTTGTTGGCATTAATGTTACAAAGTGTTTTGACATTACTTGAGTCACTGGACCATCGCAAAATCAAAATTGTCATGAATATAAAACCAGGCACTTCGCATTTTGCATTCCTTTAACTGCTTATATACTCTTTTTTTTTAAACTGATACATTAATACCAACCAACTTTCCTTTTTTAAATAGAGCATTTAAAACGTATATATTGATCTCTTGCAATTTTCTGATTTTGAGCGTTGGAATTTAATTATATTTCTCCGTTGTCGCTACATGGAGTATCAAGCCATCTCTCTCTCTCTCTCTTTCTCTCTCTCTCTCTCGCTCGCTCTCTCTCTCTCTCTCTCTCTCTCTCTCTCTCTCTCTCTCTCTCTGTTCAATTCTATTTCTAATCAGGAGGACCATATGGTGGGATGAAAGTGAATTGCCAGTTTGAAAGCCTCCTAAATGAGTTTTTGGTGATCAAAAGCTGTACGATTACCGCGCACAGTTCCCGTCTGATTGGCTTAAGATAATGAACGATTTTGAAGCAAAGAAACGAGGTACACGTGCCCTTGAAAGGAAAGAAACTGAGAATCCGCTTGCCACTTAGCTTTATTTCTTTCACGAACCATTTCCGCTCTGCGTCCCTGAAACGGTATCGATCTGGCGAAGTTAGAATACTTAAGGATGAATACCTCTGTTTGAGTTCTAGAGTTATGAAGAAGCTGTTTAAACCTGTGCTGGAGGCCATGAAGGATCATGTCAAAAGTTAAAGTGATGCTATTGCTTGGGGGGTTTGCAGATTCTCCTTTGCTTCAAGAAGAAATCAAGAAAGCGTTCACCAGGTACAAACAAAAATCAAAAAGAGGTTAAATGATGGGCGTCTGCTTGCCTAGCAAATCAAACAGGCAGCAAAGAAGTCATCGAAAGTCATACGTCAGGATTTGATAAACGTTTGATTGATAATTGCAGAGCGCCGAATACTGAGCATTGACCATAAAAAATGCATGTGCATTAAAATCTGACAATAATCATTTTAAAATTTATTTTTAAGACATGTCGAGTGATAGGGCCACATGATGCCAGCATAGCTGTTGTACAGGGCGCTGTGATGTTTGGAAAGAAACCCACAAAAATATCCCAAAGAGTTGTCAGCAAGACTTATGGCGCCAACTGCTGTCGAGAATTCATTAAGGGCGTTCACCCCGAGGAAAACAAGCTCGTCGCCAATGGAAAGGAGATGTGCAGTGATAGCTTCAACTGCTTCGTGAAGGAGAATGACGTTGTAAAGCTTGGGCAGAGAATAAAAAGCATGTATCGTCCGCTGTGCCCTGACGAGAAAGAAATAAAATATACATTTTACGCTGCTAACAACCCAAATGCTTTGATGATCACAGAGACTGGCGTAAAATGTTTCGGAAGTGTTGTGATCCAGTCGCCAGATACTTGGAGAGGTATGAACAGGCAGCTGGAGATCAGTATATACTTTGGTGGAACAGAAATAACAGCCACAGCAAGTGATTTTTCTAGTGGAAATACGGCACAAACCACAATCGATTTCTTCCAGAATATGTAATTATTTACTAACAGCGGAATTCACTCTCCGGAGCAGACTATATAATTTTATTTGTTGCATCGCGGTTTGCAGATAAGACCAATTCATTAGTTTTCAGGCATTTTTACTGTGCTGAGTTGTATGACCATCATGGCTTTAGTAGATCGCCCCATTCATGATCAAAAAGGCGCAACTAAAACGAAGGTAATGCCCGAGTGACTGCTCACGTGAGTTGAAAGCTCACTGCCCGCTGTCAATAATTAAATTTAAGAACACCAACGTCATAACAGTCTATGTGTATATTACATATAAACTGCCAAACTGATATGTAAATCGACAGTGGGTTCGTCATAAGATTGTTTGAAATCAGAATGAAATAATAAATTGTCAGATTAAAGAAATCATTCAAGGTTTAACAACAAACAACGCACTGGACTTTTCACTAGCGAGTGGTTAGGACTCGGTTTAAAGCAAAACACTAAAAGACGTGTATACAGTAATTTAAAGCTCAAGAAGTAGAGAATTAAGGACCATGTCAGTCTTATTCGAAAGACAACCGTTGCACCAAGAGCCAGGTGAAAATGCAGGTCAAATCTCGTTCAACTAGACTCATCAGGGGCGAGTTGCATGAAACATTTTCCGGTTTAACTTCTAACGTCAGAGGTTCACTCCAGATAAGACAATATTTTAACGTCTGACATTAGCAGTTACGTCTGGCGTTAGGTTTTATGCAACTCACCCCAGGCTTTTGCGAAGAAAGCAAGTCTGTTAAAAAGTATGGTAGTCCTTGTTTTATCGGGCTTTCGGTTAAATGTGGTTTAGATGTACTGGTAAGGCTAGTTTAAGGACAAAAACTGTATTCCGAAAAGCTAGGTTCGTGTAATTAAACCAGGCTTTCTTGGTAGGTCTGGTGTGAAAACGTTACCTGAAAATCCTGGTTAGCTTGGTTTAACCAGGCTTTCATGGAAAGTTTAAAAACAATACTTCTAAAGACTTCTTAATCTGGTTCTAGGATGGTTTTTGGTACGTCTGGGTCGAGAAAGTCACCTAAAAAGTATGATTAGTCTGGTTTTCCTTGGGCTTTTTTGTTGAACTGGATGAATATTAATCCTTGTAAGCAAAAGTTTCGACGTTTCGATGGCGTCATGACGCCATTTTCAAGTTTAAAAATGATTCGAATAAACTGTCATGAATACTGGCTGGAGATTAACATAAATAATTGTGCAGTCACGAAATAGTTTAGCTTGAATTGAGTCGTTGGACATTGAGAGATGGTGTCAATTCTCTAATTAGCAACATTTCGTGCACTAAACAATAGAACTTGTTCCGATACTTCTTTAGGACATTATCATCCACTCCTTCAAAAGGAGAAAGACCTGGAGTCTACTGTTTGTAGAATTCTACCCAAGCCGATTGCCGATTCTGTGCGCCCCACAGGCTCCCGGTTAGCACACCTGTATGGTTTACTCAAGATCCACAAAGATCGTCTGGCTATGCGCCCCATCATATCTGCCATACAAACGTACAACTATGGATTGGCGAAATGGTTAGGGGAGAAACAACAGCCTTTGTCCTATAACCAGTACACAATAACTGACATCTTTGAGTTTGCGGACGAAATTCGTAAATTACAGATCAACAATGGTGATATTTTTGTGTCGTATGATGTTTCTTTACTTTTTACCAACGTACCCCTAGAGGAAACCATACAGATACTCGCTGATAAAGCTTTTAGAAATAACTGGTTCAATGAAACACACCAGTTGAATCTCAGCAGTTCAAGCTGCATTGGCTCCCAGTTAAATATAGGATTCAGTATAAAATAGGGTTGTTAACTTTCAAGGCAATTCATTTTAAAACACCGCAGTATTTAAGTAACCTACTATCTATATATCAAGGGAAACAATAGATTTTCTCTACGGTCAGCGTCCAATGGACTGGTCCTTGAAGATCCGACCTGTCCGTACAAAGTCACATTAGGTGATAGATCGTTCAGGGCATCTGCCCCCAAAACCTGGAATGCACTGCCAAAAGGGATAAGAGACCAGACTAATATAATTACTTTCAAGACAATGCTAAAAACGCATTTATTCAGAATGGCTTATTCCAATTTTCTTTAACTGTCCTATGCAATATAATGTAAATAGTTTAGTTTAGTTTATTATTATTATTATTATTATTATTATTATTATTATTATTATTATTATTATTATTATTATTATTATTATTATTATTACCTTGTATAGATGTTCTAAGAGCATCCACCAAAGGTCAACTGTTCCAATTCAGTGGGCAACTGTATGAACAGATCGATGGCGTAGCCATGGGATCACCGTCGGGCCACTGCTAGCCAATGTCTTCGTGGGATCCATTGAAGAAACTCTTGAACGTGAAGACAAAATGCTTTCACTTTACAAGAGATACGTCGATGACACACTGACCATAATTCCGGACACAACAGCAGCGGCTACTTTTCTTCAGGTCCTTAAAAAGTGTCACTTTTCAGTGAAATTTACCATGGAAACAGAGGACAATGGGGTGCTTCCTTTTCAGATCCCCCTCAAATCGAGACCAAGGTTTACATAAAACCTACGAACACGGGTCTCTTGCTTCACTACCAGAGCCATGTCAATATACGCTATAAACGCTGTTGAAAACCATGTTTGATCGTGCGTATCGCTTATCGTCGTATTGGTCGTGTTTTTCTGAAGAATGTGACCGATTGAGAGTAATCCTCTCCCAGCTGAAATATCCGCAACAACTTATCAATACTACCATCAGCAGGATTTTTGTTGCTTCAAATGCCGAAGACCAGCAACCAATATCTGTCCCTGGACATAGCCCAACAGTTCGAATAGTCCTACCCTTAAAAGACCAGGTTTGGCAGACTTCGTGCGCAAACAGCTCAAAGATCTATGCCAGAAGACTCACATAGTCATTCAACCTGTTTTCGTTGGCAAAAGATCCAACAGGAACTTAAAGTGCAGGAGAAAAAACCCGCTTATTATAAACCAGCAGTGTGTAGTTTACAAATTTCAATTTGACAAGTTATGTAGGGTACACACTCAGGCACTTACACCATCGCGTGAGTGAGCACAAAAACCAATCATCATCTATTGGCATGCACTATAGTGCCTTACAAACAGTGTATTCTCCCGAAAGACCCTGACTGAAACAGTTTTTCGTCCTAAAGAAGCATCGGAACAAGTTCGATTGTTTAGTGCACGAAATTTTGTAACCTGCGATCAGGCCGAATTTTAGCATCGCTCTATATTCTCTTACCTTGGTTGCTTGCTAAAATTGGGCCTGATACAATCTCTCACAGGACCTTGTGCCGGCGGCCAAATTTTTGCCGTGTGAAATTCGCAAGCTGATTAGCCCGTTAACAATAGAGCTGTCAACGTAAATAAATTGTCTACGAGACTCGCTCACAATTTCGATCCGACCGCCATCGCCAAGGAACAAGTCTGCCGAGGTAAATGTGTCACTCTAACGTACTCTTGTCGTTCTGGGAGAATTGTCATCATTTCTTTCTCTCCTGAGAATGGCGTTCGGTTTGACGCAAGCTGTCTCTCACTCGGAGCAGAGAACTACAGCAACAGTGAAGTATGTATCGCGTTTTATCGCATCATGTCTCGAAATTTTACCCAAGTAATAAAGACTTTCAGTTTATTCATTCAGTGTTACTAATGTCGTTTTATTGACCTCGGACATTGATATCAAAGGATCTGACTAGTTTTATATATAATAAATGTTCTTTGTGTTAAAATTCGCTGCTGTTTAGGGGTAAAATTCGCTGCTGGAACTAAATTAAATTACAAAATACTCGTTTGTTTATACACGGTTTTATTGATATCTTTATTCTAAAGAATAAAACTAAAGGTATTTGTGTTAATTTCCCAAGGTTTTTGCGCGGAAAATCGGTGACAAATGCGTAGAGAATATTTCCGGATACCACCTGAAATACAAAAGGATTCAAGCATGCAGCATACTTTGGTACATGACAACCTCATGGTGTTCTGAATTTTCATTCAGTTTCAGCTCAGACAGAGCAACCATGTACAATACCGGAGCGAGTACCTTCCAGTTGTAAATTTGAGCGCTGGTGCCTAGAAGATATATCATAGCCTGGGATTTTCTTATTTTTGCCGACATTTGAGGGACTTTTTGCGAATTGCCGTTATGGGTTTGCATACCCAGGATCGTGCAAGCAGAAGAAGTTTTGATTGGCCGTTTTTCTGGATGTCAATCTATCAAAAAAGTGGGCGGTATAAGTTCCGTAGAGGAGTTGTGTCAGGCTCTATTTTTCGTTTTGCCCTTCCCGCCTGAATGTTTCACCGTGCAAAACGAAAATAGAGCCTGATCGCAGGTTAGAAATGTTGCTAATTTGAGAATTAGCACCATCTCTCGATGTCCAATCGGACTCAATTCGAGCTAAACTATTTCCGTGATTCTGCATTAATTTTTTATGTTAATCTCCAGCCACCATTATGACAGTTTATTCGAATCATTTTTGCACTTGAAAATGGTGTCATGACAACATCGAAAAATCGTTCGATTTACCAGCGTTGATTTTTACTTGTTTTTGAAAATTAATCCCAATAATTAACCCTCGGACTTACAAGGCGTGCGGGGAGATGCTACGCTCATAAAGTTCTTCTTGATTTTGTTCAAGATGATTTTTCATCAGCACCTGCCGTTTTCAGTAGCTGTACGCATATCCCTTGAGCACATTTCGACCCAAGTTTAGTGATAATCGGTTACTATGGTTACGAGATATGCCATCATTGGTAGCAGGTGCAGCAGGTGGTCAAGCCACTTTGGAGTAAAAATGCGTGTCTTGCACCTTTTTCACTGATAAAAGTACAAAATGTTGACAACACAAGGGAAACTTAGATTTTCAAGTGCAACCAATTTTCACCGTACAGAATTTTACCTTAGGAAATTGTATCCTCTGGGGCTTGAAAATGTCAATGCAAACAAGAGAATTCCCCGAGACAGTTGCCCCAAAGCAATAGGAAGGGCAAGTTTAATTCCTAAGTAGCTCAGTGATAGATTCTCTGAAGTAATTATATGAATAACAGGCACTCCAGAATTAAAAAGATGTAACTGACATAACTTTGTAAGCAGCCAAAAAAGAAAGTATGCTGTGTGGATTACAATCGTACATGTATTTGTATCTCCAAATCAAATATCGCTAAGTTACAGTATAAGTTAATCCCGTTTGTCTGTTTCATTGGACCGTTAAAGAGAAAAACAACGAAATGCAAATAGAAACTGTCTTTTTCTCCCAAGGAAATGAAACCCTTAATAAATTTACCCAGCTAAATTGTGCGAATTTCCCGTACATAAACAAAGATACTGTCAAGTCCAAAGGTGTACTAAGTCAAATGAATCCAAAGTGACAGAGCTTACTCTGTCGACTTCTGCCCAAAACCTTTCAGTGCTTTGGAACTGCCCCTATGTAACCCCCCGTTTGTGATAATATGTCTTGCTGCGTCAGCATTTTCCAAGCCTTTATCACGAATCCTGGAAGGGAGACCAAACTCCTGCACTCCATGCTCAAAATAATAACGAGAAAGTCTCTGCTTTTTTGTTTTCGCAAAATCTCAGGTATACAATGGCTTTGCTGTAGCTATCAATGTACATATGTATAACAAATCTCCATGAAATTAGTTTATGATTAAACTCAATATGAGCCACAAATGATCTGTACTGGATACAGTATAAGTCCTTCAACAATGCGTCCCTTGTTTTTACAGCTCTTCCAATGCTTTTTTTTTCTCAAGCTCTCTTTTATTCTCCATCTTTGCACTTTTATTCCTTTTCTTTTAAGACTGCCTCTTGCATGGGATTAATCACTACAAGGGGTTAAGTTAAGTATTTCTTGTAATTCCGTGATTTATGTAAAATTTGCTCTATTCCGCACCTTATTCTTCTGTAAATTGTTCGGTCAGATCCCCCCCTAAACCGAACGCTATTTTTCTCCAGTTCGTTCCAGTCTCACGCTCTCAAGCTGCTCCATCAGATCCTTGTAAATGTCGTAGGCCTGTGCATGCACAGAAAACCAAAGGCCTCTTCCTTCTTTCTTTTTAAAACGCTGCTTCGTTAACTGCTAACGACCCAATTAATTAAATAGTTCTTCCCACGACGGATCACTCTGTAACAACGATATAGCCACAAGTAATCATCAAGCCTTTTTTTAACATATTTCTAACCCTACAAGGTTCGATTAACTATAAACAGTCAAAGGATCCGCCATTTTGTAGATTTCCCCGCCAGAGGTGCTTCGTGTTATACACATAACGACAGCAAGTAAGCAGCTGACTGACCGGCTCGGAAGAAGCACAATTGGAGGGGAAAGAGCCCAAAATAAAAAGTCTTATAGCCGATTTGAATAGTAACGAGTTAGGATTTCATCTTTAGAGTCATGGCTAAAAGACACCTTCTACGGCATCATGGCCATAGTCGTCTTTTAAATGATCATACTTTTGGAATTCTAACACAGTTTTTAAAGTTAGAACTGCGTTTACTTGTAGATTACAATAGACAGCTCTACAGCAAAGTACCTCGGATTCGCTTTCATTGAACATTCATGCTCGAGTATTTCTTTCACAGAATGAGAAAGCAGACCACCATGTACAATACAAAAACAGAACCCTGGGAAATGACTTCTGAACAACTTTGATTTGCATGATCACTCACATATAAGAATTCCATCTTCAGGCTAAAAAGTTAGATCCATCTTGTAAAGCAAAATTAAAAGTACTGGCAATAGTCTGGCAATAGTCTTCATTTGAATGGCTACACTTACCTCCGCTTTAGGATTTCATCCAAAGAATCAAAGTTACAGCCATGATGTGCATTACAACTGACAGCACTACAGGGAAGAACACTGCAATATCTTTCATTTGAGTGGTCAAACTCGACCATTTCTTGCCACAGCGTCAAAAACCAGAACCACCTTATGCGATATAGTGAACAGAACCTTCTGTTTTATTTGTAAGGTCGCAAACCTTAGGATTTCCTATCCAAGTAAAATCCGTCGTTAAAAACACAAGATTTGGCTCCTTTGCACTGAGAGCGAAGTGTTCTAAAAGTCGTGGCCCCAGAATTCCTATTAAATGAAGTGATCAGTGCAGATAGCAAACTTTAAACTGTTTAATTTTAAACGTTAAAGCGAAGCTGACAGCGCATCACGCGGAATGAAAAAAATTTAATTAATATGTTTTATAGGCATTTACAACATTATAATAACATTTTCAGGCTAAAAAATGTCCCTGTAAATTCGAATTTCTTTAAAATCCTTACTTTCAGAGGCCACTATGACTAAATCAATAGAAGCTATCTTGCATAATGAATTGAAAGGTTTGCCACCATAGAACTAGCTTTATAGCCTGAAAAGCTGAGAAGCGTACACGACTCAAAGCAGCTATCACCAAGAAATTTAGCCAAATTCAGCCACTAAGACGCCAACAAATTGAGCGAAACATGAAAATAACCACTTAAAACATTGATCAAAGGTTTAAATAACACAGCAAAAACAAGAGAAGGTATGGATGGACCAAATGAAAGAATATTAACACGGATCGCAATTGGGGTTTTTGAAAACTGTTTAGCCTAACAGTTTCTTCAAAGTTTATCTGTGTTGGTTGTAAATTTAAATGTAACTCTAGGGATACATATTTTTTCGTCAAGAAGCCGCGTGATTTTGTCAGTTACAAGTGATTTCTTCGCTAACGTTAAGTTCCATAGCGAGTAAGGGTGATAAATTGGGAAAAAAACGCAAAACGAAGTGGACTGGACTGCTGTGACACGGCCCTTTTAACAGATGAAAGCCTACTTCTACCGGTCTCTTAGGGGCTCGAAAAGCAATCCATTCATTTGGACCACAAGCTAGAAGACATGATGGTCGCAGTGACCAGAGCGTGTCTATCGGAACTGGACAGGAGAAAGAGCGAAGAAATGTGATATATATTTAATTACCAAGACCTTGGCGCCGAGTAGTCTCAACCAGAAACGAGGCTTGGGTGAGTTGTGTGAGATCACAAATGGACTGAGTGCATTTACCATACAACATCACGTGCACAGCAGTATTACTTTTTTCTCTATCTTTGTCTCCCCATTCTCTTAAGTAATACATCAGTTGTTTAACATATAAGTATCATTTATATTTGCACCACGATTAGCGCCTATATCTCAGAACTATAAATATGTCTTATGCAGTCTTCATTGTTCTCTTTTGCTTGCTTATCGTGACAATATCACAGCAGATAACTATTTTTTCTGCATTCTTTAACCGAAGGAAACAGATTAACAGTTTTGCTATTTTCATCAACCAACAATTGTTCCAGCTCTGCCAAATTCATCGGGCTTATACTAATTCCTTCATCAGTAAAGTCATTGTTCCCCATGACCGCGATAGACTGGGCCCTCTCTGTTCCACTCTCGTCATTCCACACGCAGCACCCCGCTGTCCACATGGAATTTGGGCGCACGATGCGGTCTTCTGCATCAGCACTTGGGAAATACTCAACCTGTGCAATACAAACAAAAGCCATTGTTTCAAATTTTTTGTTGCAAATACTTACAGAGCTTACATAAGGAAGAAAGATTGGTTCCCACGAAGTAAGAAGCAACGTTACTTTTTTTCACTTTAATAGGTTTCTTTTCATCACTGGTTATTGATTTCTAAAAGACATTTTTTAATAATTACTTTTGTATTTCTCAAATGTATATGTTAAACATAATTCGCCTATAAATCTCCAGTTACCTTTCAAAAGTGACTCTCCTTTGAACTTTTGCAGATATTTTTCAAGTCACTCCTTTCTTGCCATCGTGGAGTAATTCCCAATGGGCGCGGATTTCCCTCCAAAACATTTAATTAACTTAGCTTCTTAACTTATTAAAGCAGTGAAGGGCTTAGACTACATTAAAAACAATCAACCAACCTTGGGGGTCTCCTTCTCCTGAGTGGGTTTATCAGCGCCGACTTGGAGTCGAAATTTTGACGTTCCAGTCAACAGATACATAACCGCGGATTCCCCCCGCTGCTCTGCGCACTGCGACTTTACGTAATCCATAATCTTAGTTTCATATCTGTTCCAGGGCCCGCGATTAAAGTGGCCATACTGCGGTACTGCGTTGCTGTACGTAAATGTGGCACGGATGTGGTCTTTGTCGAAAGAGTTGATGTGGGCTGGGTTCAAGTGACCCTTGTCAAATCCCTGGGGTCCTTTTCCCCGACCATAATACATTTCGGTGGAGCCTTGTCTGGAAAGCTCTGGAAACAATGGAATGCGCGTTAATTAGACATTTGTTTAATATATAGGATATCAACTAAATTATCTTTAAAATAAGCGCTTTAAGTTAAAAGTTTCAAAGAGGCAACATGTGAACTTGTTAGAGATGGAACGGTATGTCAACCAAGACGATATCACTGATTTTATGTTGTTTTTTTTTTGATGCTCTGTTTACTATTCAGGTTTCGTTGGCGTAGATTAAATATTCCTAGAACAATTTTTGCTACAACAACGCAAGTGTATTAGGATTTACTTAATGATTTCTGACACATCAAAACAGAATAATTTATAAGATAATGGCTGCTAAGCGATTAAAATATTTAAAGTTTCTCCTACCTTTATAACGTCGCCAATAGTTTGAAACTGCTCTTCGCCGATAAAGATCCATATCTTGCGCCTGAGCAAAGTTGACAGTGTACGCTGAAAATATGGCGATTCCGGCCTCGTCATCGAACAGGGTCGCAAAAAAGTCTTCATCAGGGGAATTTGGGATCGACTGACAAATGAAGCGCTCTGATGAAGGTTGGTCAACCAATGGCCCCTGGGGAGGGGACTGGTTCAAGAAGTACTTCAGGTAACACTCAGGAGGGGGGTATTGGCCAGGAGCTGTCACTGATCTCCTTTTCTTGTCTGTTTATTTAAATCAATATAAATTCACTGTCACTTACAGTATTTTACTTTCTTGCTGTGCATGAATGGCGAACTCTTGATAGAAATCGAAAGAAGTTCCAGTCATCTGAACATAGCCCGAGAGAATCTACGGCAAAAAAGTGACACACCCCTCCCCCCGCCCACCCCCCCCCCCCCCCCAAACCCTCCATATCCCCGTAATTAAGAGCATGAATGTCATCTACATCCGAACCTTCAAGGTTAGGAAACATAGTTGTAAGTAGAGGGCACCAAGTAAAATATAAAATAGACAAGATGAAACTAACGTAGTTGAGCTTTCTTTAGCTATTGCTTTTGTGATGTAGTGTTACCCTTTAGATAATGAACTACTCACGATTAAAAGGTCTTGACGACACCGACACAACCAGAAGCGCCATGATAACAACTGCCACAATCTTCATGGTAACTGGGCTGAAATATTGCAATCTAAACAGAGGAAAACGAGAGCAGTCACTAATGTAATCCCTGCAAATAAACAGAAATTCTTACAATACTTATTTTCCTTTCGATCGTATTTGTAACTCAAAAGTCACAGCCTTGTTGTACAGCACAATTGGAGGAGAAAGAGCCCAAAATAAAAAGCTGTATAGCTGATTTGAATAATACATAGATTTAGCCCAAAAGCAGAACTGCCAAGGAATAAGCTGGTGTTCGTTTCTCAAAAATAGTCCTGAAACTTTTAGGTTCGCAACATATTTCGGGGCAATATAGTAAACAGAACCTTAGAAAAACACTGCTTAATATTCGGTTTTATTTGAAAGGTCATACCTTAGGATTTCGTGTACCGAGTAAAATTATTAAAAACACAAGATTTGGCTCCTCTGTACTGATGGTGAAATGTTCTAAAAGTCGTGGGCCCAGAATTCTTATTAAATGAAGTGATCAGATAACAAATTTTAAACTGTTTAATTTTAAACGTTAAAGCGACGCTGACAGTGCATCACGCGGAATGAAAAAAAATTAATTATGTTTTATGGGCATTTATAGCATTACAGTAACATTTTCAGGTTAAAAATGTCCCTGCAAATTTAAGCTTCTTTAAAATCCTTACTTTCAGAGGGCACAGTGACTAGATCAACAGAAGCTAGATGCTTTCTCACATAGTGAATTGAATGGAAATGCCACCATAAAACACAGTTTTCTTTGTTTCTCATTGATATGTTTTACAGAAACAAATTTCTAGGAGGAAAGGAGGTCAGATATTTAAATGCTTCATATACATGATTTAAGCTACTGATCAGTCATAACTAGACCATATGAATCCCACACTCCAAGAGTCAATTTGAACAGCATTGACGATTACACCAAAAAAACAACAACAATAGAACAGAAAATGAAATACTCCTATCTCAGGGAGGTCTTGATGATAAAGTTAGAAACGTTTTCGAATTCGAACACCATCGGGGCAAATTGAACCTGATAAATTATCCGCTCGTGTTCAACTCAACAGCCTCTTTCCGAAAACTGAGAGAGGTCAGTCTAGTAAACGAAAACAGGTACCGTTTGGTAACTAAAAATAATTCAATTAATTGTGATCTTCGCTTTTCCCTTTACCAAAAAAAAAATGGAAAGAAAAAGAAAGCTACTTACTACTTAAAGTTTACGGTTGTGTTCCTTCAGGTGCAGCACTGGGATAGAATGGAATTTGAAATTAAGTTTTAAAGTTGCGTGTGCTGTATATTGGTTAGCTACTGACAGGAGGTGTTTCCTCTTTAATAACACGATTAGTTTCCAAGCAGAAAGCCTATTTCATTCGAATTCTTACATGCCAGTTAGAAAAATGGAAACCGCACCTACAGAACAAAAGGTGACCGTTGCTTTGTAAAGCTGGAGAAAGGATTTAAACCAAAACAAAACTAGAAATTTTTGCGGGTATCAGATGCTCTCTCCAGAAACAAATGACAGATTTAAGCTGCAAATTCAGTGCCCTATCTGTAAACCAAAATGTCATGCATTAGATTAAAAAGAATAGGAGTACTGACAGTTGCTAACCATTGCAAGACAAGCACACTTTTGAAACTTAATTTAAAACGGAGAGATCCTCTCGGTCTAAATTTCGGCAGTTAAAGTTTTTGGGTAGGAAGCTCAACACCAATTGTAGCAATTCGGAACCACAGGGGGAGAGTTAATGTACATATACGTGTAGGCTGCTTAACATAACTTACTGAATTACCTTATTTTGTGGTGGTCGCCAAGGCTCTTTCTTCGCCGTTTGTCAAGAAATTAATGTTATCATGTGTACCAAAATACGCTGTTTCGAAGGATTAAAAGTTCACTATAAAAGCTCACGCAGTTAGGGGTTTTGCCAGGACAGGAAAAGTGGCTGTGGCTCTGGTCACCGCTATGGACGAGACCTAGTTTCTTGTCAAGGTTGGTGAGGAAATAACAGAAATATCACTACAAATGCATTTCATAATGAGGTGCCCTGGAAATGTTGTGTAAAGTTAGTTTTGTAAGTCGAGAAATTGAAAATCGTACATGAAGTAGACATGAGTGGAAATGTGGTTCAGCTCCCTTCAATTATCGAAAAAGACAAATTCACTGTTTAACTCTTTACGCCTTAACAGCGACGAAAATGAAATTTCTCCTTACATGGTCACTGCTTGTTCAAACATTCAAGTGATGAGAAATAAGGAAACAATCACCAAGGATAAGATGTCTTGATATTTAGACAAATTCTTCTCAAAAACAAAAATATTGGAAGGCTAATCGAACAGCAAAGAAGGGTAATTTTACTGCCCAATATTTCGGTGAGACAAAACTCACCTTTATCACCTGATCAAGGTGAGTTGTAATAAAATACCATCAATTACTTAGACTACTGTTTTGACAATTATCTGCTCTCCACAAAATTCATTGTCTAGTAGTGCATTGCACTAATTCAGCGATTCTTTTATAATGCTATGAAAAAAGGAAAGTTCACCTTTATTTATTTTTGATTTTTCTCTTTATAAAGCATAGCTATACTCCCTTGATATTTCGCTTTCTATTAAATGCTTAGTTGAATTCCTACAAGGTAGAAGACTAAAGTTCAGCCCGGCTAGGAACGTTTTAAGACCGAAGCCAAATCATTCGGGATTCTGAAGGGGTCAAGGATATAGATTGGTTATTACCTTGTCATTTTGCGATGTCAAAATTAAGCGCACTTCAATTTTGAAGAGCTACAAATAAAACTAGTTTTAAAAACGAGTAACCCAAAATAATGTTGTATATTGTAACTCAACTCCGAACGAAAAATTTACCCGAGCAGAAGTATTATGAATAAAAATGTAAAAACAGGAAGTTTTTGTCACTTACAATGATACAGTATGTCACCCATACTTGCTCCATAAATACTCATTATGCTTTCCTGACATTTTACCCAGGCAGAATCCAGAAGCATTTTGTATTCAGTGTTATGGTCGACACTAATATAACTAAGCAACCACAAACGTTTACGCAATCGTGTGGATACTATATATTTAACAATTACTCTACGAGGGCGCACTGGATATCAAATGATAGATAACCAACGAGGCGCGTAGCGCCGAGTTGGTTATAATCATTTTATATCCAGCAAGCCCAAGTAGAATAATTGTTTTATTAAAAACTTAACCACTATTAAAAAAAAATCAAGAAAGAACGGGAAAAATGAGAAAGAGATTACATGTAAAAAGGGAACATGAATCGATCACATGACTGAACGAAAAAGGCGCCAAAACCTTGCGAAGTGTTGCAGCGTTTCATTGCAAAGCTGAATGAATCAATGAAAACTGCTCAAAAGGGAACAAAGTGGCACAAGTTTTGGAAAAAAATCTTCTAATTATTGGCTCTGAAATATGGTACATGTTTGATTTTTCTGAAACATTGTTGTAATCATCGTTCAAAGCGGATTGAAGCTGAACAATTTCCCCCCTATTAGCTGCTGGAGTTGAAACGGAACAAGTTTGTAATCTGTTCGCACAACGGAGCTATCATGTGCGTGTTTGATCGAACTGAAGACAGAACAAATTTGAACTTGAAGAGGTAATTTCTATGCAGCTCAGAAGCAAGATTCCTGTAGCGAGGAACATTAGAATTCGCCATCATAGTTTGTTAACAAAGCACAAAATGCAGTTATTCTCGGTTTAGAGGTTGCGGACGGAATGGTAAAAACAACATTCAAGCGACTGGGAAAGCGATTCAACTCCGTTTACATGACATCCAATTTCTATCTGACCAGCATTTGGACCTGTTGGAATATAAAGCTACAAGAGTGCAGGTAAACCGATGTCAATTTTGCGTGTTAAAGCCGAAAAAATCTCGCCCTTCCTTCTTTCTCGGTAGTTTTCAGCTGTAGTTCGTTTAGCACTTGCATGTTTAGACTGCTTCATGATTTTCGCACCAACTCGCCATGCATGTGTGATAGTTTTTAATAAATGCCCCTACCTCATTTCACTGTTTTATTTAGTCTTGTCTTGATAGTTTGAAGTGGAAAGCCTTCCTGATAAAACCTACCGTTTGTTCATTTTTATGACCGACGTGACGATCGATGAAAGAAATTGATTGTAAACACAACGCTTGATGCTTAAATTTCTATTTCTGCACAGTTTCTTCAAACAATTTTGACCTGACAGTTAGACCACGCTGTTGGTGATGTTTGCTGGTGACGCTGATAGAATTTCTGCTTAATTTAAATTCGCCGCCAAGTGATTTTTCTCGTCCATTTTTCTCGGCGGGTTGCTCACGAGGAAAAAACTTTCGGCTCACTTTGTTCATTTTGTTGTTGAGTGTACATTGACCATATTTGGTCGCAGCAAGTCGCAGCAGGTATATGAGCTGATAGCCTAGCTCCGTTCAGCCAATCAAAATGCTAGAAATCCAATATACCTAGTCCAGTTTTTAATAAAAAGCGTTATTACCAGCATCGCACGAGGAAGTGTTTATTCCCCGATCTCCTCAAGGTGTTGAACCTTCTAGAGAAACTCAAAATAAAGCTAGACTTGTGTGAGGTGAGTAGCTTTTCAGTATTTGTACAAAGCGTAAAGCATATTTACCACACGATTTAGGACCTCAACAAGATAGCTAAGAGAAAGACAATACAGGATTTTCATTAATGTGGGAGTATTCCTCTTATTTGCTTTCCTTCAAAGATAATGCTTAGTACGAAAGTTGATCCAGACACACGTTTTGTACTTGTAATGTCATTATACCAAAATCCTGAGTTTTTTCTGTACTCCATCTCGCTTGAAGCTTCGCTGATGAAGGAATACATTGTAATCGTTTGTATTGGAAAATGGTTGTTTATCACGACTTTTATACTCAAAGCATAAGTAAGCCGGTGAACCCACAAACTGCGAATTGCTCCTGGTAAACAAACAAGAAATACTATCAAAATGTGTTACAGAAACAGAGGTTCATACAAAATATTGAAATCAGGCCCGTAACCACGATTTTATGTGGGGGGGGGGGGGGGGGGGGGGCTAACGAGGCCTTAGTGGACCAAACTACCGAAATGTATTTTTTTATTGTCTGACCCGTTTATTTAGGAAAGTATCAATACAGGAGTAATTGTAACGGCAAAGAACACGATAGGAACTGAATATAACATTTATCGAAACAATTGTTTGAATAAAGTTATAAACGACTAATTTTACGATGTAAAAATGATACATCATAATACTGCGGGACTAAGCCATCAGGATTGTCCTGAGCTGCAGCCTCCGTGGGTGTTTGGTGGCAAAGAGATTTACCACCTTATTCAAATCAATTTTAACTTGATAATGCATGTGCCTTAGTGCGAGGAACGACAGCCTTTCCTGGCCCAACTTTGCAAATGCCGTCGTGGTTAGCTATCATCTGCAGAGCCGCTAAACAAGAAGTTGCCTGTTTAGCAACGACTCTCGCCGTTCAAGACTGCAGGGCAATGCACTGTCGACCACAAAAACGGATGGCTTCTGAAACACATTTAACGATGTGCCTATTTCTGATAATATTCTTCCTCTTTTTGTCATCTAATCGGTTGTTCACGTTTTGCTCTGGGTTTTTAACAGGATTGCGTCGTAATGGTACTTCATTTGCTCGTCTTTTTTTCTTTTCTTGAAACTTATGCATAGTTTATGAAAGGCTTGTTAACAAAAGCGCCCTTAAGTTTCCTGCAATGCATAGGTATCATCAAAGCATAGTGTTTACGAAACACTCCATCTACTGGGTACTCACTGAGGTGTATCGTGACTGAAATCGCGTTGGAAATCCATGGCACAACATGACTTTTAATCAAGTGATATTTCTAACCAACTGGCAGCTTATTTGCGGAAGAACCAAATTCCTCAGAGGTCGTTGAAATCTTCCCGATGTCATTACTTTCTTGTTGCATCACTGGTCATTTGCATCACGCGCATTCTCTACAATTTTATTAACAGTACTGCGCAATTGTTAAGAAAGTACACATCGGCTTCTCACAGAATATCGACACCAGGAAATGACGATAAGAGATCAGTACAAACATAAAATGTATTTTCCCTCTTTGTGACTTGAAAACTTCTATTTTGACGGTTTGGGATGCCTGTGGATTTCCAGAAGGTGCTGCTTCAGATTAATCCTCCCCCCAGTCCCTCTCCGAATTGTTACATTGTGTCTTTATTAAGCGATGCAGTTTTGTTTCATATTTAGGAATAGCGAGTAAATCTCAGAGCATAATACTGGGATCAAGACTGGTGGACATCGCGAAATCAAGCGTGATTTACCTTCTATATCTCGCTGTAAAATCTGAAGTGGTCTCAGCCGGGCTGTCGTTGCAAACTGCACTGTCATTGTCAATGACTAATGGCCCCCGACAGGGCACTTTACTGACCCATGTATCGAGAGACTAGCAAGATTTAGCTGCAGCCTTCCTCTTTCTATTTTTCTGTTCTCTCCTACTCATAAGGTATTACAAAAAAAAACTGATTTTGCATCTTCGGGCATTAATACGTTCGTACAAATAGAGAATACTACCCAATACTACCCGACGCGTTCACAGACGTGTCTGACAAAAATCATGAGATCGCTTCCTTGTCATGGGCTCGCTTGTCTAAACTCCCGTGTAAATCGTGCAGCGCGTTGATTTCATTATCCATCTAGATAAGCTCGGACAACTTTGCGCTCATTGAAATGTTCTGAGTGCCTCGGGCTACTAGAGTGCACCTGGTTTGAGTGTGCCAATGAATACATTCTGCTATTCCGCTGTTTGGTTTTGTTTAACTATCACTGTTAAGTTTTAAAGATTTACTGGTAGCCTTCAGTTTAACCGACTGTACTCCTTAGCTTGGACATTGAGTATCAAAATGTGGACCTTTGGGGTCTGTAGGGGGGGGGGGGGGTGCGAACGCACCCCGTGCACCCCCTCTTGTTACTGGCCTGGAAATAAGCCCGTCGCCGATAAAGGTAGCTAGAAAAAAAAACGCCATTCTTAGCCTAAGAGGTCTCGTAGCAGAATTAAGAAGCCAATTCAAGCTCAATTAATTTTCAAATAGCAATGAGTGACTTCAGCTGTTCAGAATAAGGTGGCTTCAGATCTTTGAAATACAATAGATCAGAAGGAAAGAGCTCTGCACCCTCGGTTCCGAGGTGAAGAGATACTGTGTCCAACTTTTTCATTGATATTCTGTTTTCTTTATTCAGATCTGTTTTTGTGCCGTTTACCAGGAAGACTGTTGGAGTTCTTCTGACTCTTCTGATGATAACAGTGTCAACAGAAGCAGGCGCTTGTGGAAGTAAGTGATCATAATGCGTAAGAAGACTGTTTCCAGCTAAACCAGGCTTGGCTGAAGTGGTTCAGGGGTGAAGGGTATAGGGTATTGCGGGGATTAACCTATGGCACACGCTCCGGTGTTCCGACACCTTGAACACCGCACGCAAGCTTTTATACGCATAAATAGACTAGAAATACAACATTATTAACGATTTCTCACACTGATGAAGGGTAATACACCAGAAACGTGTGTGTTAAACGTACATTTTTTGACACTTTATGAATATTGTTATATGCAGTATCAGTCCTACATTTACTTTCAAGTGTCACGCATCGCCAGAGACGTTTTCGTCCACTGATATGTTCTAGTTTGATTATTTGATGCGACATAACACCTTTCTCTATGCCTAGAAATACAACAGCTGATCCAATGAAAAGGCGCACTGTTTTTAGTAAAATGCGCGAAAATCTACGTTTAAAAACAACAAAAATATTACAGGAAGTAAACTTTAAGGCACAGAGGGGAAGGGCAGTTGCAACCTCCTTATTTATGCACCCTGCTTGGAAGGGGAATTTAGTTCATTTGGGGGGGGGGGGGTGGTGGGGCTGGGTTTGGAAGGAGACAGGGTTTATTCTTTGCAGTTTTAAATTGATACTTTTAAAGTAGTTTACTAATGACCAGCTATTTCTGTTTTAATCTCTCAGGACTCAAGGGGAAAATTGAGCAGTTGTCAAAGGATGTGGCAGCTTTGAAAGGTAAGTTACCTAACGTTCCGCAAACAGGAGTTTTTAGACGGTTACAGTCATTGAAAACAACACCGATACATTTCTTCCTTCAAGGCTGACATCGCCGCATTGACAAAGTAGATGCACTGACAAACAAAGTGGATGCACTGCTTCAGCAGAAAAGTAAGTAATTTTTCTACAATCTTGACTTTAAATCTCTTAAACGATAGTTGAAGTTTAATTTGAAGTTAACTTCGGGGATTTTTTAAAAAAGTTTTTTAAACCAATCTGACTTTTTCTTCTAAATTTTCGGTGTTTTCGGGATTTGCTAAGACACCTCTATTTGGATTTGTGTCGGATGCTTCAAGTGTCTTCTGTAAATTGACGCCGAGGGAATGTATACAAATTTAGAAACTGTGTCCTGAAAGCCGCGGGCTGAGCTGAGACTATTGATATACCG
Organism: Siderastrea siderea; assembly: GCA_964030785.1. NCBI lineage: Eukaryota > Metazoa > Cnidaria > Anthozoa > Scleractinia > Rhizangiidae > Siderastrea > Siderastrea siderea. Next base: position 20,504,022 of record OZ034977.1, read on the forward strand.
AGAATGGGGTGTCCACGATTCCTTATCAACCTTCCTAATGGCCATCAATTCTGATACCAGAAACATTTCTACTCCTTCAGTTTCAGTGTACATAGAAAGCGTTATTATGGACGAGTTTAATGAATGCGTAATTAGTAAGCTCTTTCTTTCTTTCTTTTTTTTAGCCTGATGATGAAAGGGTTTCAAGGTTATAATGGGTTTTTGGGTTTATCGAGATTAATTCAAAATTTCCTATAGATTACTTTGTTGTCGCGAACGAGGAAAGTTAACATTTTTATTACATGGAATTGAATGGTTCAATAAGTTGAACGTGAACAGGAGCCTGACGTGAAACGTGAAAATGTGGTGCTGTGAAATAGCGTCCTTCTGAACTTTTTCTGGAAAATTTCTTGTAAGAAGTTCGCAGGCCAACTGAGAGCTAATCAACCTAGTAAACGGAAGTCACAAGTCGTCCGCTCATTCTATGTCACCCAATCCAGTTCTCGGGCGTTTCCTCTCTTTCGCAAGAAGGCGCGAAAAGAGCAACCAATTGCCTGTAAAGGTAATACGTGTCGATGGTATGCTAATTCAGTAACGTCATGACCAGAAAAGGAACTAAAGGAAGCCAG